>CM053573.1:42975859-43018549 GCA_028646485.1 Cryptoprocta ferox
TTCCTGGGATTGATTTCAAGTTTTATAGCATTGTGATCCAAAAGTGTGCCTGGTATAATCTCAATTTGTTTGTATTTATAGAGGGCTGCTTTATGACCCAGTATGTGATCTATCTTGGAGAAAGTGCCATGCGCACTTGAGAAGAAGGTGAATTTCCTAGCTTCAGGATGCAGAGTTCTAAATATATCTATCAGTTCCATCTGTTCCAATGTATTGTTCAGATCCATTGTTTCTTTAGTGATTTTCTGTCTGGTTGATCTATCCATTGCTGTAAGTGGAGTGTTAAAGTCCCCTGTAAGTAACACATTCTTATCAATAAGATTGTTTCTGTTTGTGATTAATTGTTTTATTTATTTGGGTGCTCCCGAATTCAGTGCGTAGATGTTTATAGTCATAGTCAACTACAGAAATTTATATTTTTAATATATTTTTTAAAATTTTATGTTAGAAAGAATTAACAAGTAATGGAGAGATTCTTTTTTTATTTTTAATGTGTGTTTATTTTTGAAAGAGACAGAGAGACAGAGCATGAGCAGGGGAGGGGCAGAAAGGTAGGGAGACACAGAATCTGAAGCAGGCTCCAGGCTCTGAGCTGTCACCACAGAGCCCAACATGGGGCTCGAATTCACGAATGGTAAGATCATGTCCTGAGCCAGAGTCAGATGCTCAACAGACTGAGCCACCCAGGAGCCCCCCCTTTTGTTTTTAATTTTTTTTTTAATGTTGATTTATTTTTGAGAGAGAGAGAGCATGAGAGCATGAGCAGGGGAGGGGCAGAGAGAGAGAGGGAGACACAAAATCTGAAGCAGTCTCCAGGCTCTGAGCTGTCAGCACAGAGCCCAAAGCAGGGCTCGAACCCACAAGCCATGAGGTCATAACCTGAGCTGAAGTCAGACGTTTAACCGATTGAGCCACCCAGGCACCCTGAGGGGGAAAGAGAGAGAGAGAGGGAGATATTCTTAAGCAGGTCCCAGGCTCAATATGGAGACAAAATGGGGCTTGATCCCAGGACCCTGGGCTTATAACCTGAGCTGAAATCAAGAGCTGAACGCTCAACCAACTGAGCTACCCAGGTGTCCCTAAATAATTTTTTGAAAGAAAATACCAGGATCTGATTTTTTTTTTTTAACTTTATTGAAAGAGAAAAATCAGGATTACTTTGCTTTCTTTATCTTTCTTCATTCCTTTGTGAGTTTGGCTATTAGGTCCTGCTTTCAGGTTTGTAACATTTCTACCTAGTCCTTTCCTACCTACTCAACCATTTGTTAGCCAACCTGCTGGTAGACCACTGCATGGGCTTTGTAGCTTTCTTCTGCTGCTTCTGCTGCTTCTACTGCTTCTTCTGCTGCTTCTTCTGCTTCTTCTTCTTCTTCTTCTACTTCTGCTTCTTCTGCTTCTTCTTCTGCTGCTTCTTCTGCTGCTTCTTCTGCTGCTTCTCCTGCTTCTCCTTTTGCTGCTTCTCCTTCTCCTCCTCCTGCTTCTCCTCCTCCTTCTACTCCTCCTCCTCCTCCTCCTTCCTCCCTCCCTCCTTCCTTCCTTCCTCCTTCCTTCCTTCTTTTTCAGTTTTTGCATGTCTTAAATTGCCTTACTTCAGGATTTTTACTTCTAATGATATACATGCAGCCTTGCTCTTGTGTTGTTTTACAGGAAATACTTTCTTTTGAGATCTCAGACTTTGAGCTTTCTTTGGCTGCTGACTCCTGTCATTCCATCTTCTAATTTCTCATTGCCTTTGTACCTGTTCCTTAACCTTTACCAAACATTCTTGCTCTCCTTGCTGCCTTCCTTTGTCTTGGTCTCTACTTGTTTCCCCACATAGCCTGTAACTGATACTGTACTATGTCAACTGTAATCTCACTAAAAAAAAAAAAACCTTCACTCTTCAAACTTGGCCTTTCCTATAGCCGTTCTTTCTACTTGCAGACGAAGTCACACCTTTGTAGATGTGGTAAATATATACGTGGGGCAAATATAGCAGCTGGGCCTCTGTTATTACAGTCTTTCTGTCCATTCTTAATATCTTGGTTTGAGTGCCCAAGATCATTTCAGTTTGGGATCTGGGTTCCCAAGTAAATATGGCCCACGGTCCCAAGATGGTTTCTCTTATGATTTGAGGCTTTTTGGAAAACTTACACACAGGCAGTCCACTGAACTCATGTTAGAAAGGACACCACGGCACTCTCACTGGGGTGGCCTATTCATTTTGGTCTTTGTAATTGTTTCTTTACCTTCCGGAAACTATTAGTAAGATTTCTTCAACCTAGCCACACAGATCCAATGGCTTAGATACTTATTTCTGCCATGCTTCAAAAATATGTATTTTGAGAATACCAATACTCAACACCATTCCTTTGGGGGGGGAAATGCGTTAGCAACAATATTTATGATCTTGTTATTTTAAATGGTCTCAATTTAAGTATTTTCAGAAGCAAGTGGAATAAAACATGCATATTTGTCTTCTTTCTAATGAGGAGTTTTCTGAAACCTAGCACTCCACTGTAATGTGACATTTGTTACCATGTTCCCATCTTATTAATCTGAATTTTATGATAATGCCTTCTGTGATGAGGAAACATATGCAGCTCTTTTCCTGTTGAGTTTGAAATGTAAGTTATTTATGAATAATAAATGTTCTTATCTGTTTCTTTTTGTATTTGATTTTGAGATGCCAAATCAAGATGTTGAAGATTGTTTAGTTATAAGTTTAAGCTACAAAAATTAATTGTATTTTTCAAACAACTAAAGACTGTAGAAGCTTAATATTATCTTTGGACATCATTATATTCTTAGTTATCACTTATATGCCATACAGGTTTTGCTGTTTTGCTAACATTGGTAGCTATTTCCAATACTTGGATTTGTCATTCCACTGATAAATTTATTTTATATGAATTAGGTTTCTATATCTAGCTGGCAAAGCTTGCAGCTACTCAGTCCATATTCTACCTTTATTCTTCTATGGGGTCTACAGTCTTTTGTCTTGTAGCCTTAAACACCTGGTCTTGGTAAATTCATGTCTACTATTATTTAAGAGTGGGAGGTGTGTTCTAATTTCCCCTGCTGCTATCTACCTACCAGATAGATAGGAGTTTTCATCCTTTGTTGCCTTTCAAGAATAAATTTCCTTGGGCCCCTTCTAGTGGTTTTGGTCTCTTACTTGCTGCCTGCTCTTCGACCTTGTCTTGACTGTCCATCCCTCCATCTTCGCTGGCTTCTATTTCTCCTCTAAAACACAGTTTTGTTTTGTTTTGTTTCTTTTTGTGGGCCTGGTCTTTTCAGTCTGTCATTTCATTTCACTCCCAGTTTTTACCCAAAAGTTTCTTAGGAAAGTCTGTGTCAACCACTGTTAAATTCTTAATCCTTTCTAATTTGATTCCTAGCTCTAGTTTCCTCACACATGGGACACTTAGTACTGTGCCTGATACACATGTCATAAATACTCAGTAAGTAGTTAAATGAGTAAAAGTCATTCCATGAAACTGCTGACATTTTGCTAACCACAGTCAGTAGTCTATTCTTAGTTCTTAGTTTACTTAACCTGTTGAGACAATTTTCCAAGTCTTTATAGAGATTTACTTTTTTATCTTTGCTTCCATAATATCATACTTTGTTTCATTTCCTGCCTCTGGCCAATACCTTCTGTTAACTTCTGATTTTCTGGATAAATGACTTTTCCTATAGATGTTTCTCAAAGTCCTCAGTCTTCCTCAGTGTCTTACAAAGTAATATCTTTCAATCTTCTTGTTTTATTTTTTGGCTCTCAGATCTCTATTTGACCTGACTCTTGAACTCTAGACTTGAGTGTCAGCATTCCAGACATTTCTGTATGGATGGCCTTTGATACCTCAAATTCAGTCTGCCCAAAAGTCTCGCCATCTTCAGAGATGTTCTCTTTATATATATATTTGGTTGGGAGGTGGAGGTGATGGCAGGTAGGGAGGATCCTTTAACTGCTTGGGAAAGGGGAAGAGCCCTGGGCACAGGTATTCCATCTGAAGATTTCCAGCCAAATGCTTTACTTTTTATCCTGTGTCTCACACTGTCCTGAGTGGTACCTAGTATCTTTAAAACCTGAGGTTTTTCCGGTTGTCGTGGAGTAGATTGTTACTTCATGATCAGAGCTCCCCCTTGGAGACAGTTGGGTAGAAGCTTCCTGTGGTCAGTTACTCTGCCTCCATCTGCCTTTGCCTTCTAAACATTTTTTGAATCTCTTATCTGCTGATATCTATTCTCTTGCTCTCTTTGTATTTATAACTTAAACAGTTCGTTTACTATCATTTTATAATGTTTTGTACAAGAGAAGCAATTAGCATATGTGCTTCATCAACAGTGTTAATTAGAATTTTTATCTTTTTATAGTTGAAGAAAGTGAATCTCAGAGATTGTCACTTAACAAAACCTACGCTGACAGTGTGAGGAGACAAGAAAATTCAGATACAGTTCTGTATAATGCTTCACATTTGTGAACTTAATTTATAAGATATATTCATAAACTAAATTTACCAAAAAGAAATCTTATTAAAAAATTAGATTCTGTTTTCAGAAATGAGTTATGAGCTAAATAAAGTGAATTAAATCTGGACCATAGGTTATATATTCTCCAACCCGTTCCTAAATAAATTGATGATTATTAAGCTTGTTCTCAATAGATTGACATCTGCTTTTGTCCCATATATATAAAATTTAACTTTTGTCCCATTTTAGAACTGCTGCTTATAACTAATCATAAAACTTTGGCGAAGTTTCTAGAGTGGTTTATAACAGGTGGTGGTTTATAGATGCCTATGATGTTCCTATGAATAATCAAGTAGTATCAGTCTAGTGCATATTACTATGATTTATGGCTCATAACACTTAATCCTGTGAACAAGTCATTTAACAACAAAGACTCATACTTTTTTTAGTGTTTATTTATTTATTTGAGAGAGAAAGAACGTGAGCTGGGGAGGGGCAGAGAGAGGGACAGAGAGGATCCCAAGGAGTCTCTGCACTGTCAGTGCGAAGCCTGCCATGGGGCTAGAACCCATGAACCACGAGATCATGACTTGAGCTGAAATCAAGAGTTGGCCACTTAACCAACTAAGGCACCCAGGCCCCTCTCCCACACTTTTTCTTTTAACTATTGCCACTGTTAATTGATAGGTAAAGATGGGAATATTGTAGCTCAAGAATATCTTATTGAAGAGAAATAGTCATTAACTGTTCTTTATACTAATCTTATATTGAGTGTACAGTGCTGTTTAGTAATATGGACATATTTAATTTATACATCTATTCCTATTTTGATATAACTGTTCCTTCTTTTTGATCTTTCCAACTTTTTCTTGGCCAAAAGTGAAATGATAGCCAAATTTGAATGCATTAAATGTTTTCTTGGTTAGGCTAGGGGAAAGTTGATTACTGAACTAATTTTTTTTAAAAATTATGCCCTTAATAAATGCTTGCTATCTTTTTTTTCTCAGCAATACAGATAATAGCAGTAAGACATCAATTTAATATAGAGATTTTCACATTTTTCTTTTCAAATACAAGAACTCTTTTTTAAAAAAATTCAATTGTAATCACATTTGGAACCCATTTATAAATAGATTAAAGCAAAGCTGTAGTTGATAGGAATGTTGATGATGGAATGAGTTGTCTCAGAGTGAGCCACTACTTCTCTGCCTCTGCCAACCATGGGCCTCCTTGGAAAAGTTTTAAAATTACATGTGCAGTGATGGAAAGAATAGTCTGGAATCCCACAAATCTGGGCTTAAATCCCAGCTTTCCATGTGGTAGTTTTGTAATCTTGGAAAATGTACTCAACTTCTTTGAACTTTGGTTTGCTGATCTGCAGTGGGAGTATGTGGAAGGTTGTTTCATAGAAGTGCTTTGGAATTAACTGAGATAACACATACAACACTACATGATGCTGGACACAAAATAGGTACTCAGGAAAAGAGCTGCCTTCTTGCCATATACAGTCTGGCTAAAACTTAGAAATAACTCTTTGAGAATAATGCTGACTTTTTCTGGGTGAATAGTATAGAAATAGTTATTAGAAACATTAATTCTCTATCACATTTGAAAAGAAGGCACACATGGAGATATACGCATTGAAATTTAGCCAGAAGTAAAAAATTCTCAGCCCTGATTGCTTCTATAAATGACTGAGGCCATCAGAGTGCCCAAAGTGGAGATTGCACTGTGTATCACTGTGCGGTCCAGATGACCAAAGGAGCTGCCAGGGCCGAGCCTGTCAGTATGGCTGGTGCTGGCTTGGGGCCTTGATCTTAGAGTTTCTGGGTGTTGAATGTAGTGTAAGGTAACTGGTTTGATTTGCAGCTGCTCCATTCTGTCAGAGACCAGTAGTGGTCTTACTTTGTGGTATGTATGATGGAGTACCTTATCAAATGGAAACTGTCTATGAAAGTCTATATACATACTCCAGATTTCTGTGAGTAAATTTTCTTCCAAATCAGATACTGATTTGAGAACACTAGAAGGGGGTTCCAAAAAGCTCTCATAGAATTAAAAACATTTATTATTCTGGCCCAGTGTTTTCATCAGAGAACTCTTTATACCATAACAGAAAGGAGTGTCCTTTCCTCTGTCTTCTGTCATTTTGTTCCTCTTTCTTTTTTCCTTACACACCTGCCCTGGTTGATTCGATTTCTGCCTACATCTTAACCCTTGACAAAGCTCATACATGTTCTTCCAGCCCAACGTGTTCTCCTGAGCTTTAGGGTAACAGAGCCAATTCTTTGACATACCTTTCCTGTCAGTGTCACTGGGTATAAGATTTGACACTCTCAAAGTTGAACTCAGTCTGTTTTGTCCTAATTTCCTTCTCTTTCTGTATTCCCTGTCTTTCTTAAAGGTGCCACCAATTACCCAATCTTGACATCTGGAAATGACTCTGTCATTTTGTCTCCTCATGGTGCCAGGGACCATCAACAGCCCTTTCTTCCCGTCCATACTCATTGCTACTCTACAGCTGAGACTTTTCTTATTTTAAACCAGCAGTTTTTTACTCCCATGTTTTTTCCTCTGACACAGATGATAGATGACTGTCTTGGGTCACCTATGGTTGTGGGCACTTATTTGGTACACTATATATAACTACATCCCTTTGTCAGAAATTACATGGAAATGAAAAACTGAAAGTAACATCACAGATAAAACCTCGATTTCGTTCTAGAGCATTTTAACTTTATTCATTTATTTTGAGAGAGAGCACAGCAGGGGAGAGAGAGAGAGAGAGAGAGAGAGAAAGAGAAAGAAAGAGAATCCCAAGCAGGCTCTCCACGGTCAGCGCAGAGCCCTACATGGGGCTTGAACTCATGAAACTGTGAAATCATGGCCTAAGCCAAAATCTAGAGTCAGATGCTTAACCAACTAAGCCACCCCCATTCTAGAACATTTATAAGTGAAATTTCAGCTTTTTTAAAGTGTTTGTTTATTTTTTAGAGAGAGACAGAGTGTGAGCAGGGTAGGGGCAGAGAGGGAGACATAGAATCTGAAGCAGCTCCAGTCTCTGAGCTGTCAGCACAGAGCCCAACGTGGGGTTCCAACTCATGGACCATGAGATCATGATCTGAGCCAAAATTGAGCGCTTAACTGACTGAGCCACCCAGGCACCCCAAATTTCAACTTTTTAATTAATTTTAGTAATAAATTATCTGTGACATCTCAGAACTGATCACAACACAGATATGTCATGACATAAAAGTCGCAGATAACTTGTTATGTTAAACAATAACCAGATCAGTCAGGGCAAAATAGTTGTTGGCCATCCTGCTGGCATGTTCTAATTTTTTAGTGGAAAAATAATTCTGTGATAAAAATGTTATATTACCTTTCAGACAAAATTACTTTAATAATATGGGTATAAATAGCTTATCTTTGCACCTTACCATTAGTTGTGAAACCCATTTATTGGAAAATATTATTCATGCAAATATGTATCAATAGTTTATAGTTAAACAACCCCCCACAAATTAAACCCACTATGATGAAGGTAAATAATGATTTTGATTAAAAATTTTAGCACCACTTAAACTATTAGCTAACTCAGGATATCAGTAATAATCTGATAATAAATATCTGCCTCAAAACTGAAGAAATTTTAGCTGTTTGTGGTATAATTTCAAATATTGGCAAATTTGTCAAGTAGTGTGTTAACAGCCAGATGTCTTAGGAACATACTAACTAGAATTCTCTAGTATAAGCAGCTGGTTTTAGTTTATGAGTGTCAGATTTTAGTACCTGTTAATAATTTAGGGGATGGTCCTCCTCATGGTGAAATTGTTTACTTTTACCTTGTGGTGGCAGGGAAAACAGGATGGTAGTTATGTTCATTGGAAGAACATGTACGTAGGTGATTTCCATTCTGAAAAATTTGAGTTATATTAGAAATTTCCCAGGCAAAGAAGACAAGGAATAAGTGGTCTCAGCAGTGGGAATAGCATGATTGCAAAGATGTTCTGTAGTAAGAGAAAGAGAGAGGGGAGAGATGAGATGGGGAAGGAATGAATGAGGATGGATATGATGACATTAGGCATTGCAAGCATTGTGAGTAGCAAGAGATGAAATTAGAGAAAGACACGGGGCTAGACCTGCCAATACCTTGTGTGCCATGTTTGAGAGTTTCGATTTTATCCTGACAGCAATGCATAGCCTTTAAAGGTCTTTAAGGATGATTAGAATCTTGAATTCTAAAAGACTGCTCTAGTTTTTGTCTGGAAAGTAGACTGGGGACAGTGCAAGCAAGGAAACAGGTTAAGTTACTGCTGGCAGTATTCTAGGGGAGAGGTCATGATATCCTGAGGTTTTGTCTGACTTTAACAGGTGGGAATGTTAAGGTTTGAGAAAAAGAAAGAATGGAAACAAAGCATGGTCATGTTCAGTTTTGGATGTGTTCAGCTCGAGGTTCCAATGAAGTATCCAGGTAGATATGGATGTCGAATTGATAGTTGGTTATGATAATATATCACATATACTGTCTGAGCTACAAATAAAAATCTGGGAATCATCTGATTAATTTGTGGGAAAGGAAACCTCATAAGAAGATCATGAAGATAAAGTAGTCCTAGGCTGGAAATTGGAGAAACATATAAGGAATGGCTAGAATGGTGTGAACTGGAAGGAGATGGAGAAAGTTTAGAGAAGGTAAATCTCAGAGTAACATCATGGAAGCCAAAGGAATATTGGTTATCAGGAAGGGATTAAATCTCACATTCTGCAGACCCACCGTGTAAGAGCAGGACAGGGGAAAAATGTGTATTAGCAAGTGGGGTAGTGTATTTTAGAGATTGTGGTCAGCACATCTGGGGAGGAAGCCAGATTGCAAGCACTTGAGTGATTTGGGAAGAAAGGGGAAAGAAGATGGTGAGGGTTAGGAATCCTTTTCTGAGGAGGTTGGTAGTAGAGAGTGTAGAGAGCTTTCCTTGGACATTTACTCATGAACTGTGGGCTTACAGAGGGGCAGATGAGAAACTTTAATTCCCAAGGAGACAACAAGGACTCAGAACTGGTGCTGTGATGGAGAAATTCGCCTTGGGAGGAGGAGTCCTTCCTTCATGGAGAGCATCAGTGAAGGAAGCCGTGCAAATGCTGCTGGAGTCAGGGCTATGAGGGAGCATTTGCATGAAAGAGGGTAAGGGGCTCTGCTGAGCAAGGCTGTGGGATAGTGGAGGGGGTGGGAAGTAGCTGCTGTGGAAAACGAGGAAAGAGTACAGACAGATTTTCAGCAGAGGCTGTAAATTGGTGAATTGTTGGCTGCCTGAATCTGCATAGCGTGCATATACTTGGGGCTTTTTAAAGCAAGACTCATTCACTTAGGCAGAAAAGATAAAACTGGAAATTTTCTGGGTGGGGATGGCCAAGAAATAAAACAAGGAGACTTTGAGGTTATTGGTCATTTGATGGCCAGATAGAAAATACAGGAAAATTTGTGGGAACTGAAAGGGACAGTGTAAGAGAAGACAGAACCTGTGATGAGGCAGGGGACAGTGTGATAAGACAGCTGGGAATATGAAAGGGGGGGACCCTGGGAATGCCTGAGATGGAGTTTCAGAGGTGACGCAGTCATGGGTAACCGCTAGGGTCAGAGTTAACCAAAGAGGCAAGAAGAGTGGCAGTGGAGGTCACTAGGGTTGAGGGCACTAAGGATCTGCGAGTCAGGATGTCTGAAGGCTTACCCTTGCTGTGTGCAGTAAAGGCAGAGTCTGAGGTAGAAAGGATGACCAAGCCAGATGCTTGACACAGTAAAGGAAGAGTCACCTGGCTCTTCACTGTTTTCCACTCAACAGGCTTTTTGGTGACACACTCTACCCTGTGACCATTTTGACCTTATATCCTGTGCTAGTCACCATGTTGGGACAGCACCTGCAACCTGTTCCCTGCTATAGGCTACTCAAGGGAGGTGACACACTCTAAAACCAGTTGGACTTGCAAGTAAATTCTTACACCACTAGAATATGGGCTCCATGAAAGCAGTGCTCTTGGTGGATTTTTTGTTTTTGTTTTTACTGTTGCAATCTAAACATCTGGAATGGGATCCTTTTGTCATTATTTACCGAATGAGTGAATGCTTTCAAGTTTGCCTTGACCCCTAACTGCTACCTGGTGTATCCATTTCTGCCTATTAGTACTACATTCCCCAGAAACCATCTTCCAGGTCTTCTCTATTTGTGGAGCCCAAAGCCCACCTCTACCTGTGTGTCCCTCCTTTGGCTTGTCATCTCTCCTCTCACGTTAGTCAGGTCATAGCCATTTGTTGGACCTTGATCTTTGTCTTCCCCACTTACGGCATTGTTCAGGTCTTAGCCACTTCCTTACCTCTTTACCTAGAAGGGGAAATGTCTCTACTCCTGTCTAAGGATAATATTTGCCCTTTATTAGCATTAGAAGTATTAGAGACTATACTGGTCTCTTTATCTTACTTTGTGCTTTTTATTCTGGAACCTGCCATCCTTCTCTCTTGTACAGCAGTTACTCTCTTTCCAGTAGGTGCAGAGCTGATCCACAAAACAGGATCAAAAAGCCATCTATTCTATCTTGGACCTTAAACTGTCATATTCTGTCTTTCCTTTTTTTTTAAGTTAAAAAACTTCTCAAAGTGTTCCCTTCTATTTACTGACTGTTCCTATTCCCTTGTCTACCTACTACTCCTCCTGGCTTAACACCTTGAGTTGGAGGCTGCAAGTTCCTGAGTTGTTGCAGCTGTTTTCCCTGCATTCTTAGGTCTTCTCTATAGTCCTCATTCCTCACTGACTAACCCAACAACTATTGGAGCACCTCTTACTGTCAGGCACATTTCAAGGTGCTAGAGACACTGCACTGAATAAAATAGACAAAAATCCCTGCTCTTGTGCTTTTTACTTTCTAGAGGAAGAAACTAATATTAAATAATAAAAGTGTATGTGTGTGTCTATTTGATATGGCAAATACAAAGGAGAAAATTCAGAGAGAGGATATTGGCACTTTCGAGTGGAGAAATTTACTATGTTAGTGTGACTGGGGAAGCTTTCAATGAAGACATGACTTTGAAATAAGGTCTGAAGGAGGTGAAGAAAGTGAGTCATACAGCTATGTGGGAACATTCTAAGCAGAGAGAAGAGTAGATATACAGTCCCTGAGATACGAGTGTACCTAATATTTTTGAAGAACAGTGGGAGAGGATAGTCATCTTTCTTGCCCTCACGTTGGCATTTGGCATTTTCTCCCCATTTGCTTTTGGAAATCCTCATTGTCCTTTGCAACCAGTATTCTGGAGGGATGAGCTGGTCTGGTTTTGGCCTTTTCCATCTCTCAGTCATTTCTTCACTGTTTGCACCTTTTTAAAAAATCTTTTTTCCCTAGGGCTCTTTTGTTGGTCCCTCTTTTATCCTACACCCACTGTATTTTGCCAAATTGCATTTTTAACTATGCTTCTGAGTCCTTTCTAGACATCTCAACTTTTACATCACCAGGGGACCAAAAATTCAACATATTTGGCGTCTAAGTAAATTGTTGCTTTACCTCCTCCCATCCCCACAAAGGCTCTAATCTCACCTCTCCTATTTCCCATATCCATTTTTTGACTTTACTCAAATAGTTGCCCAATTTAGAAAACTTAGCTGTCTCTGACTTTGTTATCCTTCTCCCTCTGCTTCTATGAGTCATCAGCCTCATTCTCTATTCTCTTTACCCCAGTCTTCTTCAGCTACACTGCTGCCCTGACAAACACAGTTCATACTTGTGTCTTATACTGTGTGTCCAGGATGTTTTTCTCACCCTTTAGGATCAAGCTCAGATGTTCCTTCCTCTATGCAGTGGATTCTCCTCATCCCCAGTCAAGTTCATCGTGTCCTCCTGTTGTGTGCACACCTCTTCTAAGCCCCACACAGTGATACAGTGGTAACCATCTTGCTACACTGTAAGCTCCTTGAGGCGGAAGCTACATTTCACTAATCAGTATCACTAATGCTTTCCAGTGCTTCCAGGTATTGGGCACATAGCAAAGAGAGTAGAGAGATGGATGAAATTAACCTAAGGGCACTACATTGCAACAAATGGAATATGAAGGAAAAAAAATTCCCAATTCCCCAGATACATATGCATTCATCAGTAGCCTTTGTGTGTTATATTCAGAATACCAACATCTTTGAGAGCAACTGGAATTGATGTTTTGTTTGCTTGAATCCTGACTGCTTTCATTCTACTCCTTGGAACATTGGCAGACGGTCCTGCTGGCAGGCAGCACTGGGCCTGGCTTGTGGCTGAATTTTATTGTTGTTTAGGCTGAGGGGAAAGAGCAGCTGTTTCAGATCAGACTTCACATTTTAATTGTATCAATATAGAATTTATTGTGTTTACTTTGAATAGCAGTACACTTTTCTGCTAGTTTTTGTTTCCAGATTTAGATACTTTTTTTTTCTTGTTGGTATTTTACTGAAACAAATTTCTCCTTAGATTTAGGGGGAAAGTAAGCAATGGAGACATCAAGGACAAAACAAATGCTGTTCAGTAAACTGAAGATACAGAGATTCTAGAAGAGCGAAGAAGCTGAAAATTGAGGGGAGGGGCACCTGGGTCGCTCAGTCGGTTAAGCGTCTGACTCTTGGTTTCAGCTCAGGTCATGATCTCACAGTTCATGAGTTCGATCCGTGTGTCTGGCTCTGTACTGACAGTATAGAGCCTGCTTAAGGTTCCCTCTCTCTCCCTCCTGTCTTGCTCTCTCTCTTTCTCTGTCTCTAAAAATAAATAAATAAACATTAAAATTTTAAAAAATATATATTTAAATACTGACAATTGGGAAGGAAAAACAAATGGCTGTTTTAAAAAATTATATGTATAACTCTTAAAAGGTTAAATGTAAATACTTTCACTTAGCAAAATATATGTTTAGAAAGCAGTCTATTGTATTTTGAAAGGACTTGTCAAGTAGAAAATGATAGTTGAGGGGCACCTGGGTGGCTCAGTCAGTTAAGCGTCCTGACTTCAGCTCAGGTCATGATCTCATAGTTCATGAGTTCAAGCCCCACATCGGACTCTGTGCTGACAGCTCAGAGCCTGGAGCCTGCTTCAGATTCTGTCTCCCTCTCTCTCTCTGACCCTTCCCTGCTTGTACTCTGTCTCTCTCTCGAAAATAAACATTAAAAAAAAATTTTTTTAATGATAGTTGAGGCAGGGAAATGGTTTTGTTTTTGTTTTTGTTTTTTTTTTAGAGAGCATCTGCATACGTGTAAGCAGGGGAGAGGGACAGAAGGAGAGAGAGAGAATCCTAGGCAGGCTCTATGGTAAGTGTGGAGCGTAACACAGGGCTCGATCCCACGACGCTGGGATCATGACCTGAGCCGAAATCAAGTCAGATGTCTAAATAATATTTTTGACAGAAATTATTTGTCTTGGGATTTTATTGATGTCAAAAAATGTAATCTCCATATTCTCTTAATTTTTCTTTTATAAAAAATCCATTGCCCCAATTTTATAAGACTCTTTTGTGAATCTCTAAAGCATTTTAAGAATGTTTACAATATTCTAATGAATGGTCTATAGTTTACTTTCTTCAAATAGCTACCCAGGAAGAGCAGTCATTCATACTAGCTATAGAAAAAAAAAATCACTGTTCTGTCCATGTTACAATCTTAGTTCCTTTTAACAGGAAGAAATGTGTGGCTGATAACTGCAACAATCTGAATGGCATAAAGGACAAAAAAATGTGTATTTTCATACACATAAGCATTTTTAAATGTCATACTAGCATTTCTTTTGCCAAACCAGAGGCTACTTATGCTGTTTTTGGGAGGAGAGGGCACAGCTAATTTATAACACAGGCTCCCATGATGAGCAGAAGGTTGGAGGGATGAGGTGGAGATGTGTGGGATCAAGTTGCAGTTGAAACCAGTAAAAGGTGAGACTTTGAGTGACTCTGCAAAGTTGGTGATATTCTAAATGTAGAGACTCACAAGTTTTATTAAGCTCCTGACACATAGAAAAAAAATGCTATCTGTGTATTTCCTCAAAAATACCTTCTGACTCCAAAGGTGGGAACAAACTTAAAGTACCATTTGCTTGAAATTAATTTCCGGGGCTAATAGGCTCTAAACAACTTTCTAAGCTTTCTTTCATATGTTAAATTTTATTAGTGGTTAGTGGAACGCTTCTTTGAACTCTTTTGAATTTGGATTAAAATATGTAACAAGGTAAACAAATAACATTATAATTATGATGCTCTTGCCTGCTTGAGGATCAGCCTCTTAATAAAACTTTATCATGTGAACTTACAGTGCCCTAAGGTGCTTTTACCTCTGCGTACTGATCTTTCTCTGACTAGCACTTGAGCTTTCCTTTTATGAGGACTAGTGAGCATGACATCTGACAGATACTGTCAAATAGACATTCCTTTTACAAGTAGGTGAGCAGGCATGTTTGGAAGGCAGGCTGAGTTGGCACGTGGACATAAAGTTAATGAAGCTTCAGGGAAGAGTGTGACATGGAATGTCAGCAAGTTCTTTGATACAGCAGCTCAGTTTTTGCTCACAGAGAATGTACATGAATATGCTTTGCTTTCCTAATAACTTAATTATGGGGAGGTGAAACACACCTGCAGAATTGTTTAACATCCGCAGGAGTTCCCAGTACTTCCCAGGGTTTGCATTAATGCACATCTCAGGGTTTTGTGTTTTACTATTAAGGATAGTGGGCTTTTCCTCTGAATTGATACACCATGTTGCTGTCTTTCTTCATCTTATTGAGGAACAATTTTATACAACATGGCAGCTTCGTGGGTTAGCACAGTCCCAAAATGAGGTCTATTTAGGTATTGTCTAACGTACAGAGTACTTGAAAGCACTGTCCATTAGCTCAGAATAATGAAAGCTGAATTTAAATATACACAGAATTTGCCATGATCTGTCTCTTCACTTACCTCTCCATCTTTCACTCTTCTCATTTTGTACCCAAACTCCATTCATCTTTAACTCCTTAGAAGCTGACACATCACTAAATAGAGTTGGGGGGAGGGGAGGCAGAGGAGAAGAGAGATAGGGAAGGAGGGATATGCACAAACATCACAGGGTCACATATTAGGTCTCCTTCAGAGGGCACTTCTAGGAATCATCCTCTGAGTTACCTCCTCTGCTGTCACTGCTACCAAACCTGGACTGGTTACTCCTGTTCTGGCTTCCCACTCGTGCTCTACTTCTCTCTCTGTGACATGTACTATATAGCTTTAATTTGTGTTGACCGTGCCCTTCATTAGACTGTAAAGGGCCCGAGGAATCAGAAGCCATCAGTCTTATGAATGTATCCCTGGCGTCCGGCAGAGTGTGTCATGTAATAGGTTATTAGTCAGTCATGTTATTTTTTAAATGATGTTTATAATTCTCTATCTTGTTTTCAAAGATTCCCCAAAGTGAGCACAAAAGGAACCGTGCTGAGAAGCTAATCGCTCTTCCAACGCAGGAAGATTCCAAAAAGCCAAATGACCTCTCCCGCTCCACTTCAGATACCAAAATAGGAGAAAGTGATAGACAGCCAAAGGAAAGCTTTTTTCAGTTTCTTGGTAACTTATTCAATATCTCAGGAAAATCATCTGTTGGTGATGCCAAGCAGTCTTCTTTCAAGGATGGCCATGACAAAACTGAGAAAGATTTACAGAATCCCAGTGACCATCCTGAGGAGGGTGTCAAAAGGGAAAGGGAGATTTTCGGTGGCTCCCTGGGAACCCAGGAGCTTCCAGCAGAAGAACCAGAGCCCAATTCAGCAGAGCCCTCAGATTCCTTTTCTTTGGATACAACACAAGAGAGTGAACAGGAAACCAGTGATTTACTAAAGTAAGTTTACAATTTACTCAGCCAGAAAATTAAGCTTTTGGACCTAACTCTGAAGCCTTACTTCTAACTCTTATTAATTAAGGGGATTGGAAAAAGTATTGTGTAACGTCCCTGTTACTAGGTGTTAAAAAAATTGTATGATTCTGTGTACCATACTTATAATATAGGACCTTTTTAGCTATTTTAGAGGGCAATACCGATACCTCGTAGGTGCTAACTTTGTCAGAGTACAAGATTTGTTTCTAATTTAAGACTTCCTTGAAGGAGAGTGTTTTCTGTTGTCGGAATTCTTCCTGTATTAGGGCAGGAAGACCAGTATCTGCATTTTGGGAACAGAAATGGTGCTAAGGTTTGTATGCATATTCTATTCATATCTTTCCTTTGTGGAATGAAAAGGGTTAAGAAAAGAAATGGACTCTACTTGTAAAACTAGTCTCGTGATCCTTTTCCACAGCTCTGAGAAACCGAAATCTTGTGCAGATATAAGGATTATTTCACCATCCCTTTTCTTCTGTCATTGATTAACAAACAGGCACCAACTTGTTTTTCTTTTGCTCAAATGAACTAGAAGGATTTTTTTTTGCCTAGAAAATGTATATAACAACGTTTGGTCCATTAGCCATTTTGTGTAACTTAGTAGTATTCATTCATAACTAATAAGGATCTGTTGTGTTGATTTTTTTTTAAATACTTTTATTTATTTTGAGGGCAAGAGAGAGCATGAGCTGGGGAGGGGTAGAGAGAGAGAGAGGGAGAGAACCCCAAGCAGGCTTCGCACTATCAGTGCAGAGCCCAATGCAGGGCTCAAACTCAGAAACCGTGAGATCATGACCTGAGCCGAAATTAAGAGTTGGATGCTCAACTGGCTGAGCCACCCAGACACCCCTGTTGTATTGATTTTAGCTTCTACTTGTGAATTATTTGTATCATTTTAAGAGGTCATCTATAATAATGTAGTCAGAAATAGATGATAACTTAGAACTAACTTAGTTCTTTGTAGTTTCAGAGTGTCTTCATACATGTACTTTGAGTTCATTGCTCATAGGCAAGCTTCAAAGGTAGGAATAGACCCAACTTACAGTTGTGAGAACTGAGACCCAGATAGGTTTGAGTTTGCCCATCAAGATTGATGTGGTAGGGCTTGCCCTACCAGATGTCCATGTACTGATAAAGCCACATAATTTGAAACAGTGTCATACTAACGTAATACTAAACATTTAAGTGAAACAGAATAGGTCATGCAGAAGTAGACCCTTGTTTATACGTGATTTGAACCCTTGAATGTGATGGCATTTTTACATATTCTTTTTTTAAAATTTTTTCCCATATTATAGAAAGGAGGACTTGGGGAAATTGGTTAACCATTTGGAGGCGAAAAAAGCCAGATACTTATCTCATTGTTATAGTAAAATACTTAAAATTTAGTAACAAATGATTTTTTTAAAAAGTACAAAACTAAACTAGCTAAATATGAATTCTATTTTGATGCGAAACCACTTTCTGAGCATAATCGCAATGGAAAGGATCAGGAAAGAGACTGGTAAATTGGATTACTTTTTTTTTTAATGTTTTCTTATTTTGAGAGCAAGAGAAAGCATGCGCGCGCACACACACACACGCACACACACACACACGCACACACACACACACACACACACACACACACACACACACACACGAGTGGAGGAGAGGCAGAGAGAGAAGAAGAGCAAAAGTCCCAAGCAGGCTCTGGGCTAGATCGAACTCAAACTGAGAGATCATGACCTAAGCTAAAATCAAAAGTCGGCCACTTAACTGGCTGAGCCAGCCAGGCACCCCTGGATTACTTTTAATTTTCAAACTCCTTATGTCAAACAAAATAAACAGTGATATGTTATATTGGCAAGTGAGAAAATTAGATACAAAAAGATGTCAGAGAAAGCTTTAACTGATAAGCATTTTATTTATTTTTTTAATTTATTTTTGAGAGAGAGAGCATGAGCAGGGCAGGGGCAGAGAGAGAAGAAGAGAGAATCCAGAAAGGCTCCAGACTCTGAGCCGTCAGCACAGAGTCCGCCGACACGGGGCTCAAACCCATGAACCTTGAGGTCATAACCTGAGCTGAAGTCGGAAGCTTAACCAACTGAGCGACCCGGGCACTCCAGAACTGATCAGCATTTGGAGGGAAAAAAAGTTAAGTTTTAGACACTAACTCAATAGGGGAAAAAAAAAGTTAATATAAACAAATAAAAGAAATATAAACTACTAATATGTAAGTGGAAAAAAGATTTATTCTCACCAGCAATCAAGGAAATACCAACTAAAATGGAATAACTTTTATTAAATTGGTAACAGTAATAATAAATGATATACTCTGTGTTACTCAGCGTTGATAGAGCTGATGCTCCATATACAGTGCTTGGAGCGGAGGCTGTATTTTAGAGCAATATGTAGCAAGCTTAGAAAGCTTGTAGGTTATTTCTAATGATATAAGGAGGTGTTTACTGAAATACTATTTACAGGAACATATGATTGGAAATAAATGTCCAACAGCAAAAAAATGGTTAAATTGGGGTACCTCTGTGATAAAGGATTGTCTAAAGTAGTGCTATCTAAAATGTGGTGGTTGGATTAGCAGCATCAGCATCACCTGGGAATCATTAGAAATGCAAATTATCTGATTCAGACCCATAAAATCAGAATTTCTGGGAGTGGTGCCCAGCAATCTTCTAACAGCCTCTCCAGATGACTTTTTGTACCAAACTTAAAGTGGTGAGGATTTCAAGGCTTTTATATGAAATGGAAAGTTTGTGTTTTTTCTTCTTTTTTTTTTAATCCCCCTTTTGGTTTTGATTAGTCAGGTTTATTTGGTACTTGACAGTAGAAAATGGAAGAGGATACCTTGCTTGTTATTTCTTGTTAGTAAAGGCCTCCTTATTAATAGAATAATTGCTAAGGCCGGGGCTCCTGGGTAGCTCAGTCAGTTAAGCATCTGACTCTTGATTTTGGTTCAGGTCATGATGTTACGGTTAGTGAGATCAAGCCCTATGTCAGGCTAGGCTCCGTGCTGACAGTGCAGAGCCTGCTGGGGGTCTCTCTCTCTGCCCCTCCCCCACTCACATGCATGTACTTTCTCTCTCTCTCTCTCTCTCTCTCTCTCTCTCTCTCTCACACACACACACACACACACAAACAAATAAACTTAAAAAAAAATAAAGAATTGTTTAAGGCAGTTACCAGAACCATCTCCGCAAAGCTTTTGTCTTGATAGAGATAAAGCCTCCTCTGGCCCAGCTCCAAAGGCCTACAAATTATCAGGTATAGAATTGCAGTTTAGTGACTTCCTGTTGTCAAATGTCAATTTAAGAATTACTATATAAAAGTTGCGTACCATTTTTGTTAATAGTTTATTTTGACAATATGATTAAGGACTACTTATAACCAATTTTAGATATTTAAATAATATAAATGTGGAAGATATTTACTAATAATTTTGAGACTGCATTAAAAGTATTATAGTTATTTTAGTTCTGTGAAATGAATTTACTAAAAGCAAGGATATATTTAATTTTTCTTTGAGATCAGGAGATACTTAATTTTTCTTTGAGATCAGGAGAATATTCCAAGTATAAAATGTTATTTAAAATTAGGAATTGCTGATGCATAATTAACAAACCTTGTATATAAGAGTCTCTGAAGGTAAGAAAGAGAGTGTTATTCAAGCCCAAGTTAGAACAGCTGCCCGGGAAGCACACTCTTTACAGGGAAGAACGTGCTCTGGGTAAGGAACAGTTTTTACAGGATTATATACGTTTTTACATCTTATGAAAGCTCAAAAGATTATAGATTAGCATATAAGCAGGAATCAAAAGTTTTAAGGTCAAGGAATGCAGGGAATAGGAGCATTGATCAATATCGCAAGGACAAGATGGTTTTCTCTTAGGCTACTCATTTATAAAATCGGTATACAACGTATGCTTGGTGAGTCATAAATAAGGCTCTTGGTTCAAACAAAGTTAGTGTACAGTCAGGCTGACTTAGAAATCTAGAATGGCTCCCCTTATATCTCAGGCCTTTGGAAAGGGTTTTCTCTCATCAGAAATCTGTAGTTCAGAAATTGGTAGGAGATTTCAGTGTCACAAAAAAATTTCAATTTTTTTATAACTTCAATTTTTTAATTAAAGGTTTTGCATCATCTTTCTCATGTAAAAATGTCCCTACTTTTTTTTCTCTATATGTCTTTTATAATCAGAGTGTACTTAAAAGGGTTAATAGCTTAATTTACACAAGTTTATAAAATAATCTGTGCTATATAATGCTGTCCATTACTATAATATCAAGCATTTTTTAAGTCACTATTAATTAGTTTTCAAAATTTAGGTAATTACCTATAATTTGAAGTGTGTTCTAAAAACCATCCTGCTCAAAAGTTATGTTAAATCATTTTCACTTAAAAATAAACAGCTTTGTAACTGCTTTTCTGTTCTCTATGAAAATTTCATTTTTAATATCCATAAAGCCTTTCATTAAACCTGTTTATAACAACTTTTAGATTGTTTTCCATGTATTAACTTATGCTTCCAGTGCAAGTTATTAGGAAACTACTTCATTGTTGGGTTGAAATCTTTAAAAACTTCAAGTTCTGAAATTTTTATGCTTTCAACAGTGCATATCCATCATGAAAAAATTTTCTGTCAAAGTTTTATTGTGATTTAAAAAAATTGCTGGATTCACAGCTTTTCTTAATATGGAAAAGTTACAAGCCTTCCCTATTATGAGAGAAGATATTCTTAACTGTAATTTGAAAGCAAATATACCTAGTGTATATTTGTGAATAGGTATAGTGAAAAGGTAGCTTAATCATACTTTCTTAAAGTGAGTTAGATACTTTGCTCTAAGGCTATTATTTTTAGGCTGTTATTTAGGATTTCTTTTGAAGGATGACACATGTCTTTGGTTGACCTTTGAAATATCAGGTATATCAAATATATACAGAAAAGAATACAGCTATGTTTGGTACCTGGAGGCTTAATAAATCTTCACATGATAGGTAGGTACATATTGGACCTAAAATGCATAAAACCTTTTCACATTTCCAATATGTATGTATGTCTACTTCCTTAAATATTTGAAATGTCTAGATATATTACTTAGTGTTTGTTCTCTCTCTCTCTCTCTCTCTCTCTCTCTCTCTCTCTCTGTTGTTGTTCTGGGCACAGTGTATTTTATTGGTGGTATATGACAAGTTTCAGGGGCCTGGGATGGAAATAATCAACGTCAAGGTCAGAACAATCCCTATGTTGGGGATGAGTTGGGGCAAGGACTCCCTAGCTGCTGAGGCCTTCTCTCTTCCTCTTGTGCTCTTAATAGACCTTGTGGTTCAGGGGGCTCTTACTCCTTGGATATTGGAGGCCATGTGGACCATAAGGTCCACCACTGGTTTCTGTAGCTAAATTCATTGTTGTACCAGGAAATGAGCTTGACAAAGTAGTCATTGAGGTCAATGCCAATCCCAGCATCAAAGACGGAAGGGTGGAGATTACTGTTAAAGTTGCAAGAGACAACCTTCCAATACCTGCATCACTGTCTTCTTGCTGTCATTGTATTTGGGAGTTTTCTCCACCTGTCAGGTCAGATCCGTAACTGACCTGTTGGGGGTAAGGACACATGATGACATGACAGTGAACTCCCCACTTGGCTCAGGGGTGGCCTTGCTCACCACCTTGACAGTACTAGTAGAAACAGGGATGATGTTCTGTGCAGCCCATAGGCCATCACACCACAGCTTCGCAAAGGGGCTGTCACAGTCTGCTAGATGGCACTGATGGTATTGACTGTGGTCTTGAGTCCCTCCACTATACCAAAGTTGCCATGGATGACATGGCCAGACGGGCCAAGCAGCTGGTAGTATAGGAGGCATTGCTGACCATCTTGAGGGATTTGTCCTACTTCTCATAGTTCACACTCACCAAAACATGGGGCCATCAACAGAAGGGGCAGAGACAATGACCTTCTTGGCTTCTTCCTTTAAGTGGACTCCAGCCTTCTTCATGTTGGTAAAGACACTAGTGGACTCCACAACATGTTTACTACTTGCATCACTCCATTTGATGTTGGCAGGATCTCACTCCTGAGAGATGGACTTTGCATTGCTGATAAATTTCCCATTCTCAGCCTTGACTGTGCCATTGAGTGTGACATGGGTGGAATCATACCAGAATATGTAGACCATATAATTGAGGTCAACAAAGAGGCCATTGGTGGCAATAGTATCAGCTTTGCCAGAGTTAAAAGCAGCCGTTGTGATCAGACACCCAGTACAGCCAAATCCATTTACTCCAGCCTTCACCATGAAGTCTCAGAGATGCGGCTAGCACTATACAAGAAAATGTGGCTGTCTGTCAAATGGAGAGGAGCAGAGAGGCTGTTTTACTTTGTTCTATTGTTGGGATCATATAAGCTGTAGATCCCATGGACAATTTATATAATATGTGAAATTAATACTCCCATTTTCTCTGTGCAGCTTGTAAAAAACCTTTTTGTTTAATTTTCCATCTTCATATTTTATTTTTAAAGTTACATATTTTTGACATTTCCATTTTCTTTCTATTTAATTTACCAGGCAAAACCTTAGCAATTAAAGGACAGTTTTATATTCTTATACTATTCAATTATGGAGACTCAACTGCAACCTGAGAAAGAATGTTTTAGAAAATAGACTACATTGGCGACATGACTAATCTTTTAAAAAGAGGGAGTGTAGCTCATCAGTACCTGACACAACTAATTACAGTACACGAAGCTAAGCTTGACACTTTGATGTTCAGCGCTTTAAACATGATAATATAGTTGTTCAGTATAAGCAATGTATATTTTCATTTCGGGTATATAACATTTTCACCAGGTGCTACAGGAGATTATCTAGTTAGAAATTAAACCTACTTCTTATAAATCAGTGTAGGCATTTTAGTTGAAAGTACCCAGAAAATCCTAAAAAAATGGAGAAAAATGATTCCCCTCACCCCCGAAAGGACTCCAAAACTACCAAAAGGCATTATTACAGTGAGTTTGACATTTAATGGATTTTTCTATATGGTTTATTTTATTAGAAGCACTTTCAGATCAAAAGGTGCATTATTGGATTTATGCAGGATAAAATGTCCTGAGGTCTCTTTAGGAGGGAGTTGGTAGTAAGAGAACGTCAGTTTACTTGAATTCTGATTCCTATCTTATTTCCTATTTCTTTGGACATCATGTACATTTCTTTGTGTATGCACCTCTTCAGAATTATTTTATTGATCTTTTGAGGGAAAAAATATTGCAGCCTATTGAGAGTAGATTTTAAATATAAAACATTAAGGCTTTGAAAGAAAAAATGACCAAAAATTTCTTGTCATTTATTCGGGTTTCTCGATCTTCATATGTTGCTCTGAAGGCTCTTGTGTTTTCTGAATGATTAATATATTTTGATACCAGATTTCACCAATAACATTACTCTACCTATATGTATTTTTCTCTTCTTGTGTGTTTTCATAGGCAATTACCTTATTCATTTTTGAGTTTGTTTCATAATAGTCTTTGATCTAGCCTGACACTCATGCTGCAGCTAAAACAACTTTCATAAGGCAGAGCTTTTCCCTAGTCATCTTCTTTAGCTTCTTTGTAATGGACAGTAAAAACATGCATGTAACCAATACAAGTTTTTACAATAGTAGTGTGATAGGATTTCAGGGACTAGCAATTATATAGATTGAAATATATTATTTCAGCTAAAATTCAAGAAATATGTGAGGGGACAGTTGATAAAAATTTGACATGTCACAGGAGGTTTACCTTCTGTTTTATCATGTAGACTAGTCTAGTGTTCTTAATGTTACTGCTTTAAAGTAGGGGAGAAAAAGTATTATTTTAGATATTGGAATACTGATAACTGGACTTATTAGTTATTCATGTGGATTCTATAATGTTTTTGTTAGTTTTATGTTTAATTTGAAAAAAAATAAAACATCAAATATTTCTGCCATACATTTTTAGTGTCAGGATACCAAAATGAACCTAGAGTTCAGAATTTAAAACACTTTTATATAATCTATAATAGTGAAGACAGTCTGGAATAAATTACACATTAAGCCTTTACTATCATTGCTTTATTTTAGTCATTCATTGCCCAAAAGTTAGTAAATATTTTGCCAATTTGCAAAATTTTGTGGGGGGCATTTAAAAATATAAAGATAATTAACATACAGTGCCTTCCTTCAAATAGCCACAAGGCAGGTGGCAAAAATACATCAAGTGCCTAGATCTTTATAATTTGATATGGCAAATGCTGTGCTCAAGCTTCTTTGCACCCACAGATCAGAGGCTAATTGCCCATGTTAGCAGGAAAGGGGCCCTGGGATCTGTTTGTTCTGGAGATGACTTGGGAACCGAGTCTCAGAAGACATTGGAGTTTCTCTCTGGGGCTGGAATTGAGGGGAAGAGAATGGTGTGTGTCAAGGGCTGTTAGGCAGCATCAGTTAGCATGAGAACTCCCAGCGATAGATTCTTCAAAGGAAGTTGGATGCTGAGAGCCTCAAGAACTTTGTGCTGGGGCTGAGAAGTAGAGAACTTTTTCTAGAAGTCCCTTTTGCTTTGTGCGCTTACTCAAGCAGTTTAATAGTACACTAATTGAATATTTGAAGAACTTAATGCAAGAGGATTTTTAAGGCAATTCTCCCACTGAGTTAACAAATACATGCTGAGTGCTTGATGCTAGACACCTTACTAGTTGTTTTCCTTTAAAAGTTCTCCCCCTATGTGCTTGAAGTTACCGTTCAAATTTAATCTAAGAGTGAAGGAAGAGAAGCTTACTATGGTGCTCTGAAAAGGTGGATAAATCAGTGACATATCCATGAATTGTGCCGGTATGAGGCACATAAAGCAGTGTGGTTCCTTCCAGTCAAACACTCCTTTGAGATTATAACTAAAACCCAAGCCTTGGACTTGTCAGCCCACTTTCTCTCCGTTACCCACTGTGAGAGAGATGTAGGTAATCAGGTGAGAGGGAATGGTTTTGGAGTACCTGCCTGGCTCAGTCGGTTAAGTGTCCAACTTCAGCTCAGGTCATGATCTCACGGTTCGTGAATTCTAGCCCCGCGTTGGGCTTTGTGCTGACAGCTCAGAGCCTGGAGGCTGCTTCCCATTCTGTGTCTCCCTCTCTCTGTGCCTTTCCCCGGCTCACACTCTGTCTCTCTCTGTCTCTCAAAAATGAATAGAAATGTTAAAAAAAATTTTTTTAAAGAGGGAATTGTTGTAAGCAGCTCAAACATTCATGCTGCCTTGATGTCCACATGCTCCTTGTCAAATCTTCATTATTTTTAGTAAAGACAGATTTAACTAAAACATTTTAGGATTTCCTTCTCCAATTGAATACTTATTAGGAGTAGGAGTATTTGAATGATGTACTTTATCATAATTTCTAGGATTACTGTTAAGTGTTACTGTATTTCATGATACTATTGTGCTCCTTCTTTTTGCAGACAACTGGATAGTAAACCAGAGAGGACTTCAGTAACATATGCAACATATCGAGGCCCCAGACAAATTAGGAAATATTTGAAGCACCAGACTGCACTGGAAACTCTGAATCCCTTGGACAGAGAAAATGAAAGTTCTGACTCTAGTACAAGCATCCATATTGGCCCTGCAAGCGACACTGAGACTAGGATGGTGTCGTCATTGTCATCAGCTAGTACAGACATATCTGTGAAAGGACATTTGCTTGAAGGCCTGTTAGAAGACTCTGACTGTAGCAGAATAAATATTAACACAGAAAGCCATCTTACAGACCATCCAGAATTGCCCAATACTGCTGCTTCTATGAATGTTTTAAATAAAAATGATCCTGGGGGACCTGTGCGAAGTAGGTCATCCCCTTCTTCTGTGACTAACTCCAGCTCCACTGCCAGTGAATCTGACTCACAACACCATTTAAGTTGTGCACCAGTTTCTCAGACTGACAGAAATTTGGTATGCTCAGCATTGTTTACAGGAAATAGCAGTAGCAGAGTTCCTTGCAGTCCAGATTTTCAGGGGATAAGTACAACAGAAACTACAATAAAGGAAGACAGCTCAGTGATGAATGATGGGACACGGGTGCAAAGAGAAGAACGTGTTGAGCATGAGAGCCCTGCCGTTTCTGACTTCTCTTCTAGTAAACCTTATGGGAGTGACACTACCAAACAGGACAGTGCAGATTTGCCGAGTTCAAATAAGTCAATTAGGCATGAAGATCTGCAGTTGCCAGAGAGTAAGTGTTCTGACAAGCAAGCCGTCGATAACTCAGCCAAGCAGGCTGCCAATCACACCAGCACCACGGCTCTTCAGAGACATGCTGTGACAGACACAGATCCTGTAAGTAAAGGAAATAGACTGTCTTCCCAAGACTCACAGAAAAATTCAGCTGCTACAAAAATCAGACAAGAAACAGAAAGCACCTTGGTTAGTGAATCCACAACTTCAAGTCACGTAAAACCTCCAGAAGGTAGAATTGAGCCATTTCCCAAAGATACTGACCAGCTGTTTGTAATGGAATCCAAAAGGTCCAATTTTAGGCCACATGACAAAATGCCTCACATCGTTAGAATAAATCAAGACAGTCCTGCCTCTGGAGAACACATCAGCGAATCAGCAGTTGTATCGTGCTTAAAAAATAGAATAGCACCTGAACTGAATTTTAAACCTAACAGAAATCACATTTCAGAATCTCATCTTGACTCTGAGAGTCTTCAACAAGTCAAAGTATCACCTGATGTCAAAACATCTCTTATCCTTGAGTGTAAAAAGTCAGATTTCAGTATTTCATCTCCTGCCTTTGTTTCCAGAGCTGGTGTGCTGAGCAAGTTAGATATTCCTGTTATAAAGGATGAGTGTTCGGTGCTCACTGAAACTGGGGATATCAGCATTGTTGGTATTTCCAGTCAACCTAGTAAGTGTCAAGAAGAAAATGTGGCAAATTGTGTTGAGGCAGTAGACAGGAAGGGTACTCCTGCTTGCCTTCATCTGGAGCATGTATCTGCAACTCTTGAGTCCAAGGAAATTGTTCCTAAAGTTGAAAATTGCCATGTTCCACTAGATCATAAAGCCAGAGACATTCATGTACCTGGAGTCGACTCAAGATTGGAGTGTGAAAGCCTCTCTGAGGACAACAGTTCCATTTCATCTCAAGGCCCTGCTAAAGCAGAATTGGTGCTTTCAAACACCACAGCAAGTAAGAGCACTACAGAGAAGTCTGGTTCTCTTTCCTTGGAAGCCAAACCTGACATTGCCAAAACTTTATCAAAGGTGGAAGTTGATGGTCAGAACAGTGTTCCTGTTGAGTTGCATTCTGTCAGAGAAAAAACTATAGCCCTCTCTAAGATCGCTGTTTCCCATATAGAGCCCAGTGATATTTCTCAGGATAAGATTTCTTCTCCATTTGAAGTTATAGATGTGCCAGGAAAGCTTATTTTATCAGAATTAACTTCCCTAGAGGTTGAACAGGATAAAAGTTTTCAATCAATGGGTCATCAGGAGATTCAAGAGAAATATTCAACTGCTAGGCTTAAAGAGAATTGTCAAACTGAGGTTTCTCTTCCTGCCTCCAAATATCAAGGTATTCTGGAAACAGAGGCAAAAGCCTTAGTTTATCCTCCTGCTTTTCCCAAAGGTAACATATCTGAGATTTTACCTCCTGTTCATGATGAAAAAGTCACTAAGCAAACGGCACAGAATTATGAAGCCAATGCTTATGTGATTCATCAACCTTGCGGGACTAGAAAGATTTCTGGTTTCTCAGAAATGGCAAAACTCAGCTTAACTAGTGCTTCCCCACAATTCCAAGAAACTGATAGCACAAAAGTAAATTCACCTTTTCTGGATTCTGATAAAAGTTTGGAAAAAAAGACTTTTGCATCTGAGGATTCACACTTTCCCAATGCTCCTGTGCTGACATCAGAAAAGAAAGCCGTATTTCACAGAAAGAGCGAGAATACTCATTCCTTAAGTGGTAGTATTGATAGCGTGTCTTCCTCTGGTAACGCTACAGAACTTAGCATGGTTTTAAGTTCACATAATCACCAAAACAATTTCAGTTCTGTAAAAGTTACCATAGATGCCACACAAGAAGGTGCTTCTTTAACTAACCTGCTGTACCCTAATAGCTCTAGTTTGGAATTTGAAACATCTATCCCAACAGGGGCTGAAGTGACCCCTTTTCAGGAACATTTTGGGTATCCTACTGGAAAAGTGTCTCTTGATTTCCCAACTGCTGCCCAGTTTGACAATCTCATGGAAGCAGAGACTAGAGCAGTTGCTGGGGCTCCAACGTCAGTTAACAGCTCAAGCTGGCAGTGTTCTGAAGCCTCTGCTGAGCACATAGAAGCAAGGAGAAGAGGACATGACCAACTTTTGGACCTCAAAAGTGGTTTACTTAAAAAGGCTGATACATTGATTGGTGAAATTTTTATCTCTGTCAGGGAAGAATTAAAATCCAAACATATAGTTGATACCTGCGAGGAACATATAGCCATAGACGGCATAATGAATCCAGGTACTCTGAAAGAAGACATCCCTGAGAAAAACCCATCAGAAGTGCTACTGACAGGGATCCAGCTGACAGAGCATTTGGAAGAGCAGGGCATGGAAAACAGGTCAGATGTCCGAGGGGAAGAAGAGGTCTGTGTTTCACCTACAGCTGGTGAGAAGAGTCTCCTTTTTGATTCTGATAGAAAGAATTTATCTTGTTTATTAGAAGATCAGGCTGGGGAATTAGTCAATGAGATTATTTATTCAGCCCAAGAAAATTTGACAAATGATGCTTCTGAAGATACTGAGGATACCTGGGATTCTGAACTTCAGGCTAATACTTCAGAAATTCTGAACAGTAATAGTGTTAAGCCTCATGATACATTAAGGGAGTTCTTGGTGTCTGAACAGGCAGTAAATCAAAGCACATGTGAAATTAGTGAAAATAAAATATTAGGTAGATTCTTCTCTGTAAGTAACTTAGTTAAGGACACAGAGTCAATTAAAGGAAGAGAAATTGTTCTCTACCAAAAATCCCCACTTTCTGGAAATGGAGCTGGACAGTCTGGTAGGACAAATTTGCAGGAATCAGATACTGTTCTACTAGCTGAAGACACACCTCATAAAGGGTTAGATGATAAGGTAAAAACACATTTATTTTTCAAAGAGGACTCTAAAGATAGAGTGGAAATAGAGTATGTGGATAATCACAAAACTGGGACAGAGGATACAAGAACTCTTGTATTAAATTTCAAATGGCCTCCATTTGCAAATGATGACATCCATGTACCCGGGACATCCAAGAGCAGTTTTTCTGACAGTCGTGTGTGTGTATCTGAAAAAAGCTTGCCAGGACAGAGTAATAACATACCCCTTACAATGTCAGAAGTAGGGAAAGTACACAAGAAAGATACAGAAGTAAATATAGGAAAAATGGAGCTTAGACCTTCCATGTTAGAATTGGGAAAAACAAGCAAAAAGGATGCTAAATTGAATATTATGAAATATGAGGCAGTCCCTCCTATGTTAGAAATGGGAAGAGCACAGAAAAAGGATGCTGAATTGAATGTCACAAAAACTGAGCTGACAGCTGACATTTTTAAAGTGAGAGAAGTATACCAAGTGGATGCTAAGAGGTATATTGGAAAAACTGAGGGAATACCTGCCAT
This sequence comes from Cryptoprocta ferox, assembly GCA_028646485.1. Taxonomy (NCBI): domain Eukaryota; kingdom Metazoa; phylum Chordata; class Mammalia; order Carnivora; family Eupleridae; genus Cryptoprocta; species Cryptoprocta ferox. The sequence continues at coordinate 43,005,852 of CM053573.1, forward strand.
TTTAGGAATGGAAAAAGCTTATAAAATGAGGGATATTGAAGGAAATCTTGGCAAAACTGACATGATGCCTGTTATTTCAGAAGTGAAAAATACCTACCAAAAAGACGCTGAGGTAATTACTGGAAAGACTGAAGTGATGCCTGCCACATTAGAAATGGAAAATATTTACCAAAAGGATGCTGAAGGGGATATTGCAAAGACCGAGATGATACCTGTTGCATTAGAATTAGAAACTATTTACCAAAAGCATGCTGAAGGTGATGTTGGCATGACCGGGATGACCTCAGTTATGTCAGAAATGGAAACTGTCTACCAAAAAGACTTTGAGGGGGTTACTGAAAAGGCTGAAGTGATCCCTGCCACGTTAGAAATGGAAGATATTTACCCAGAGGATGGTGGTGAGGATATTACAGAGACTGAGGTGATACCTGTTACATTAGAAATGGAAGGTATTTACCTAAGGGATGCTAAAGATGATCTGGACAAAAGTGAGGTTATGCCCATTATATTAGAAGTGGTAAATATCTCTGAAAAAGATGCTGAGGGCATCACTGAAAAGACTGGAAGACCTGTGTTGGAAATATCTTACCAGAAGGATGCTGGAAAGGGTAATAGGAAAACTGAAATGGTACCTTTAGTGTTAGAAGTGAAAGAAGCACACAAGAAGGTAGTCCCTGCCTTCTTAGAAGTGGAAAAAGCATGTAAGACAGAGGATAAAGAGGCAGTTGGAATGAGTGTGTCTATGCCCTCTCCAAGAGAAATGGAAAGAATATTTCCAGAAGATTCTGATGAGACTATCAAGAAACACAAAGTATTATCTACAATGGTAAATGTTAAGGAAATCTATGGAACAGGTTTGGAATTTCCTGTTACACAAGCAGAGGCTATGCCTTTCATATTTGAAACTGAAAAAACATCCCAAGAGTCTGGTGGAGAGAGTGTCGGAGAACTAGAGAAAGAGCCCCCTGAGAGAAAGGAAGGCTTGATAGCATGTGACAACAGACTTGCCTCTTATTTCAGGGGATATGAATCACCTACATTAAGTAAGGATTATGAAGGCTACCCAGCTTTAGCAATGGCGGATTTTCAACCCGAGGCTACCATAGGAAAGCTAGACAAGAGAACATCTGTTACTGCAGTGGATAACCAAATAAGAGATTATAATTATAGTGATGAAAAAGAAGAATCTAGTTTAGCCTTCGTTTCTCAGGATGAACAAGAAAATTCTTCCTTTACCATCTTATATGACGAACCCCTTCAAGATGAGGACAGGTGTGCTACCGCAGAAGTAAGAACACACACTCTCCTGTTTCCTGATACATCTGCTGACAGCATGCCTGTTGTCACGTACGAGAGGTCTGAGAGCAGAACTGACCTCATCCGTCATTTTGAAAAGGACACTAAATTAGGTGAGACGTTTGATAGTGATAGTCCAGAAACGTTCTTATCAGTGGAGGCCAAAAGGTACAAAATTTATCCCTTAGCTTTGTCTCCCATTTATGAGGATGACAGCTCTCAGGAGGACATCGTGTCCGGCGAGGTCTCACCTGGTCACCATGGCTCCACAAAATCAAGAGAGAGTTCATGCCAGCCCTCTTCTGTTTTATCCCTTCTCCAGTCAGTATCAGAGCGTTTAAAGATGAATTTTGATGAAGACAGACAGGGAGTAGAGGAAGAGGAGGAGGAGGAGGGGGAGGAACCATTACATAAAGGAAGCCTGAGAGCTAGGAGGAAGGAAACCATTCCTTTGAAGCTGACAGACCCTTCCATCACATTTTACCCTGATGATGACCAGGAAAGGACTGGAATCTCTAAGAATTCATATGTAATGTCAAATGAACCTACTACCTCCAACCTGCAAGTTGGTCTGTGGCCAGAAAAGGCTTCATTTCTACAAAAATCTGACCTTACTTCTAAACTCCATTCTTCTTTAAAGAGTGCTTATCATCAGTATTTGCAGACTTCCAAAACCCACTCCTCAGACAAAGGAGCCAGATTTGGTGGGATTTTTCAGGAACCAGTGTCAAAATATTTCCATGCTCAGGACATCTCAGGCAGATTAAGCCCATTCACAGAGGTAAGTTATTTTGATTATTAACTAATGAAGTAGTGCTTTGGGTCATGAAATGATCTAAAAGCTTATTAAGAAAATCGGTGTTTTGAAGTTGTGTAAAGATTGTTTTAAAAATATATCAGAGGTTACTTTATCCTTTATTTGAAATGTATCATAATCCCTGTATTTTAGCTGGACTGTTAAATTGTGAAAACAAAATTGCTTAGGCAGAATTTAAAAGGCCTAAGAGAGAAACAAGTTATTTCTGCCTTCTTTGCTAATATTTAGTTTTCGAGTGAAATTAAGTGACAGCATTCTTAATTTCTCAAGGTACTGTATATGGGGAAATTGTTACATTCCATTGAGCTTATGTGTCTCAGCAAAATATTTCTTAGTATTCTAAAATATTTTAAGTAATCGCTTGACAACATCCCGTCAGTAGTTGGTCATGTTGTTCATACAAAGCAGGGCCACGAACAGCCTAATTGAAAGAAAAAGCTGAAAACATTATAGCTGGAAAAGGTCTTGAAATTCAATTCCATGTTTTTTTGCCTTAGAAACATTTAAACGTTTAACATAGAATATTCACTTAACATGGGATCCTTTCTGGCATTCCCAAGATCATGGAACTTTCTCTGCAATTCCCAAGACCTGTGTCTTCACCGTGAATAGCCATAGTAGCAAATAGTTATACTGGAATACCAATGAATAGCTTACAAGGCAAAGTCTTTTTAAAGAAAGGATGAGATTTGAGAAGTGTTTCTTTAAGGATTCCCCATCACCTACAAAGTCAAGTGGAACATCTTCACTGCATTACAGCACCCCCAAATCCTGTTTGTCCAACCTTGTCTCCTCGTGCTCTGGTTATACACCCAGTGTTTCCTACCACTGTACTTTTCCTTGGTTTGTTCTCCATGGAATTTTTTTCTCTACTCCCTGACCCCAACTTGCCACATGTTTTCACTTATTAAAATCCTGGTTTTCAGGGTCTTCTCCATCACTTCCTCCGACAAGCCTTTTGGGGGCCTCCCCGTGCCATCACCTCTCCATGCTGGTGCCATTCCCCTTGATGTCCATAAGTCAGCTTTTTTTATTTTACCTATGAGTTTAACTTAGTCCTTCACTTAGAAGAGTCATGTGAGTGTGAACATCTGTTCCTCCCTTCTAGCTATAAGCTCCTTGAGGGCACAGACAATACATTATTTTCCCTTATATTTGCCCTCTATCTCTTGTAGTACCTAGAGGTGCACTTTGCATATAATGGGTCCCTAAGTAAATGTGTGATGAATTGGATTTGTGACTGCTAAGGAAGTGAGCTATAGATCTTAAGGCTTACTTCTTCAACTTTTATTCTTTCAGAATGTTGACAAACAGATTCTGAGGTGTAACCCAAGACCTGGGAAGGTAAACATAAGTTTCTTATTAACTAAGATAAAATATGAAAAGTAAAGTTAACTTTAGGGATGCCTGGCTGGCTCAGTCCATTGGGCATGCAACTCTTGATCTCAGGGTCATGAGTTCAAGCCTCACATTTGGCATAGAGCTTACTTTAAAAAAAGATACAGTTACTTTCAGATTTGGGGACTTTAAATTAAGTACTTTTAACTGACTTTAAAAGGGATTATTTTACTCAAAGATTTAGCATCTGTAATAATAATTACTTTTATATATTCAGGATGTTTTCCGTATTCTAGGAGATTTTGGAATTTTAAATGCATTCTTGCAATTAGTTACTGTGCCTGCTTTCTGTATATTGCAGATGGTTATCTATGATCTCCATGGAAGTAAATACAAGCAAGAGATCTACTGTAATATTCCCGATGCTACATCATGGTCCTTTCCAAATGAGGTACTGATAAAAGTTGTAAGGGGCTGGTAAGTAATCTCTTAAAATTTGGTAACATTTCCCCCCCCCCCCAAATAAGTGTGTTTTCTTACTGTTTATGCCTTTTGTATTTTTTTATTAAAGTCACATTCCCTTTCCTCTGGTTTTTGACAGAATATTTTGAAACATTCTTAGTGTTTAGTAATTCCATTGTTCTCTTTTTGTACTGTGACAGAAAATATGGACTGTTTTTAGTGCTTAAAGCCAATGGGCCATAAGTAGCAAGACCTAATGTATATATAATATGCATTTAATACCATTCTGAAACTACATTATTAGCAGGATGGATTTGGCAAGTTGAGTTGAAGGCATCAGCTAAATGAAGCATAGCTTTGAAATCAAGTTCAAAAGTTGTGGGATGCTAAGGAATGTGAAGGCCACATACTTAAAGTCATTTGTCTAGCTGACATGGTCAAGAAGTGAAGGATTCTTTGTGTGGTGTAAAAATGAGGGGAAACCTCATTTGTTATGGACCATTTCTCTTGCACATGCTGGAGCCAAAATTTCTTTGTCCAGTCTCAGTTACCTACTGGTCAGTATTCATGATGTAAGTGGTATGGTATAGTGTCTTCATCCAATAAAATGGTACACCTGTGCTCCCATTTTACTTAAAAATTTGAACTGTTAAGCTATTGTTTTTAATAGAAATGTATAGATTTGAATATATACCATCTAGGAAGTGCAGGCATACATAAATATAGGCATAGATTATGTTCGGGAATATTTCCAAATTGTGTACACTTTTATTCCTATGCCTTATGTCTATACTTAAATTAGTATATGTGATTGTTTCAAAAATAGGCTCATATACTAATTATGAAAAATAGCTCAGGTTTTGAAAGTTAAGTAGGTAAGATGGTCTGTGGACTTACGAAGTATTCTTTGTTTTATGCCTCGTTTATTAGAAAATTAATTATAACTTAATAATTAATCATGCTTTTATATTTGTTCAGCTGGATTTTATATGAGAAGCCACATTTCCAGGGTCAGAAATGTGTGTTGGAAGAAGGGGAAAAGGTGTTAAATAGTGACTGGATCTTTGAGAACAGAAAACATCCACCAAGAGACTTTGTATTGGGTTCTATCAAACGTGTCTTAAAGGTAACATAATGTTTTGTTTTTCCTATTTTTTATTTTGTCAAGTAGTAAAGCTGTACTTTGGCCTAGCAATGTTTAGAAGTGATTGCTAATATTTGTGCTGATTTTCCAGTCTTCATTATGTTGATGGTAATCTTTTGAATTTATGCATATAAAGTGTTATAGTGAATAATTGAAAATGTTGCCTGTAATCTGGCCCATAAAATGAATTGGTGCATGATATATATATGTCTTAATGTTTGTTTCTTTTTGAGAGAGAAAGAGAGAAAGAGAGTGAGCATGAGGGGGGGGAGGGGCAGAGAGCGCGGTAGACATAATCCAAAGCAGGCTCCAGGCTCTTAGCTGCAAAGCTCGAACTCAAGAGCCATGAGATCATGACCTGAATTGAAGTCAGACACTTAACCGACTGGGCAACCCAGGTGCCCTCATACATATATTTTTAATAGTAGTAGGAATACATCAACCAGGCATCTTTAGGAAAAGAGCCAGTATTTCCAAATATCTTTTTATAGTATAGATCTCCACTGCTGAGTGTAGGAGTGTGTGCATGAGTACATGCGTGAGTGTGAGTGTTTAGAGGAAATCAGAGAAGGAAGGGTGGAGAGAGGAAGGGAAGGTGTGTTGCTCTTTTATTTTCTGTTTAGAAAATACTATTTAATACTCACATGAAGAAGGTCTCCCAGTATAATAAAACATTTTGTGGAAACCACTGTGGTGGTTTAGGAGGAGAGGTGAATTAGTGGTTAGGACAGATCTCAGATAAGGACAGAATTCTCCAGGGCATTTATAAGAGTTCCTTCAGCAGTAAAATAGTACATGATTTATTATAATTATATGACAGTCATGAATATAGATATAGATATAGATTTCAAGTTATGGAGATTTTATTTATATGCTTAAAAAAGTAAATTGAGGTGGACCCTATCACAATGATTTGGGTCAATGTTATTAAACTCTTGATAGACAAAGGAAACATCGCTTCCAGAAAAAAGTCACTATGAAAGGGGTATCTGCATAAATTTTATGTGAATTAATACTTCCTGGAAAACTGCAAACAAGCCCGTGCCTTCACAAATATGTGTTCTGCTTTTGGACCCAATACTGTGATAGGCTCGGGAATGCAAATACAAGTGAGATATGATCTCATACTTGAGATTGCTACAAGTCTAGGGGAGGGAAGTAAGCATGCTCTGCAGGGCCCTGGGGGAGCTCAAAGAAGAGGCACCTCCCCTGGAGGGGATGGCGCCTGATTGGAATCTTGAGAGAGTCAAGGGGTGGGCGGGTGGGAGATGTGAGGAAGTTCTTGGCAGAGCCACTTGTACTAGATACTGATGTGAATGTTGGTGGTGCCACAAGGAGATTGATGGCTGCAGCACCAAGGATGTTCATTTGCATTGAAAACCTTAACTGCAAGCAGGTCAGCTCAGCAGGTAGCCTCAGAGTGCTCATTTAATTAGCTAACTCACTAGAAATTGATTGAAATGAATAGTGTGTAGGTATAATCTTCTCAGATTTAAATAGCTTCAGGTGTGTGTGTGTGTGTGTGTGTGTGTGTGTGTGTGTGTGTGTGTGAATGTCAGGCATCATGCCAAGCCTAGTGGGGAAAAAGGTAAGTTGTTGAAAACAGCAGCCTTCTCACCACCCAAAAATAAATCACAATAAAATCAAGTAAAAAACTCAGTTCTGTTGAATATGGATATATAAATGTGTATTTGCACATCCACCATTTGCTTAGATTATATTAAGAGAAAGAGTAATGCTTGTATTTCTTCCTTCTTCCAGTGTTTGTGCTTGGAGTCTTTATTTCTTTTAATTTTTTTTAATTTTTATTTTTAATGTGTGTTTATTTTTGAGAGAGAGAGAGAAAGTGCACGCGCGCGCGCACAAGCAGAGGAGGGTCAGAGAGAGAGGGAGACACAGAATATGAAGTAGACAGACTCTAGGCTCCAAGCTGTTGGCACAGAGCCCGACAAGGGACTCGAACCCACGAACTTCGAGACCATGACCTGAGCCACAGTCAGACGCTCAACCAACCAAGCCACCCAGGCACCGCTGGAGTCATGTTTTAAATTGCAGTGTTAGTGTGTTCATGTCTTGAACAGGCTAGCACCTTTCAATGAGGAAGGAAAATAAAACTATTGAGCATCGAATGGAAAAGGCATTAGCATTGTTCTAAATATTTTACAAAATAAGAATCAGGCATCAAACTGTTTCTGTTCTCCAACCTTGTCAAAATTTTACCTATTGATAGCTTCATTGTCATGAATTCCAAATTCATCTAGGCCTAAGCCTAGTACGAACTTTGTCTTATTTCATAATCTTTTATTTCCTCTATCTGAGTAGTCAAAACTTCAGTGTTCTTTAAAGATAATACTTCTATGATGTCTTCACTTCACTATAAACAGATGCAGAGGACATCATCAGTTACCAGCAGGTGTAGGTTCTGCTCAAAGGTCATCTTTGCTCCCAGAAATAATTAGGGGTGAGGTAGCATTGCAGTAATTCTCGAGTCAGGTGTTTCTTTTCTCAGATATTAGAAGTGAATATTGCAAATTACTATTTACTGTGCATTTAATATTTTTTTAAAGGAATAACACTTTTCTTGGTCAGAAGTTATTTTGGTTTTGTCCTCATTAATTAACTGAGAAGAGAGAGATCGGATGTTAGATCAGGGACTGATGGTATTTTATGTGAGGTGGAGTTAGTTAGATTTTCTTATTGTTTTTGTTAACTGTAATCCTTTCCTACCCTGTTTCTCTCCTGTAGTTTTGTCTCCATTCCTACAAAATGCTTTAATAGTCTAAGCTTGCGAATTTCATCAAGGTATTTGTAAAGTATAACATGACTAGAAAAGTTGGGGGGGGTGAAGCCATACAAACTTCACTAAGAATAAATTGTTCATTGTCACTAGATTACTATAAAGTACTCTTCAGTTGTTATTGTTACTGCCTCCATCCGTCAAGAATTATGCAAGTCTTGCAAGAGACATTATTTCTGTGAGAATAGCTACCTTGAAGAAGGTGAAACTTAACCAGTGAAATCTTGTTCATTTAACTAGAGAGAAACCTGGTCCTCTGGCAAAGAGAGTTGAGAACATAAGCGTTCTTTTTATTTTCCATTTTTTAGTCATCACCATGCTTTTTCCATTATGCTGTTTCCTTCTTTGTTGTGGCGGACTCAAGTGGCTTGTAGCTTTTTCCCTTTTAAAGTACACCACCCAAGCATTGTTTGTATAACACAATGCAGAGGAAACGTATTTGTGTGAGACACTTAGTTATGTATTCTGTTACTGTACCTTACATCCCTGGGGGGACATTAATACGGCAGCATTTCAAATAATGTTAATAGAACTCTATTATTAATAGCAGACAAAAGCCTTGAAGATTGACAGGTGACTGTTGTGGACAATTTCTGGCTATTTTTTAAAGTGAAATTTCAGGTGCGCCTGGGTGTCTCAGTCGGTTCAGTGTCCCCCTGCATTGGGCTCCACACTGGATGTGGAACCTGCTTAAGATATATTCATTCATTCTCTCTCTCACTCCCTCTCACTTCCTCTCTCTCTCTCTCTCTCTCTCTCTCTCTCTCATTCTCTCTCATTCTCTTTCTCTCTCTTTCTCTCTTGCTCCCCCCTCTCCTTCCCCTTCTGCCCCTCTCTCCTGCTCCCTTGCTCGCTCTCTCTCTCAAAAAAAAAAAAGTAAAATAAAATGTTAAAAAGAAATACTTTTATACTTCAAAGGATATTTTAGGTTATGTCTCTTTACCGTATTGCATTTTAGAACTAGCTTTCTGACAATAAGATGTATTAATTTGCTTGTACATATTAATGATTAATAATAAAACTCAGTTTGCAGAATGATTAAAAAAGAAAAAAATTGCAGTTATAAATTGCAAAACTGATTATAATACAAAATAGAATTATTCAGCCTAACAAATGTCACCTCTGTTACTCATTTACTTGTTTCATTAAAGCATAATCACTTGAATCGCACGATGTCCTAGGTGAGAATTATGCTACTGAAAGTTTGAGTTGTATAATTAAGCACTCATGATTACTGAGTGAGTGTGTTCAGACAGAAGCACATCTTTAATTTCAGAGGAGGGAAAAATAATTATAGTTTTGATTCCCAAAGAAAAGATGAGATCTTTTTGAGTTACAACCTGATGATTAGACGATTTTCATAAGGAAGAATACAGAAAATTCCCTGTTTAGTTACAATGGAGGAAAAATGTATAAAACTTGGACCATATAAAAAAGGGAGTGGGATTAGCACAGATACCAGTATGACTGAAGAGTTGTATGGAGTTCCTGTGGGCCACTGGGTTGGTGCCATGTTGTAGGAAGGCAAACACATGTAAATTTGATGTGCTTAGGTTTTGAGCCAAGGAGTGTCATGAGGAAAGTGGTGTTCTAATAAGCCCAGCTATATACAGTGTGGTTCATACCTGACTAGTGGAATAGGCCCATAATTGATGTCTTGGCCTTGATAAAAGGCCTTGACAGTGGGAATAGATAAGAGATATACGTAAGGGAAATTTTAAAGGAAGATTTGGACAGGACATGGTGACAGTATGTGATGGAGTGTAGGGTCAAATTTTATAATGCCTTTCTACTTTAAACCAACTTGTATTAAAGAAAATAAATAGAATCCCACAAGTAGGGAAACAGACTTCCTTTACCCTCACTTCTAATTCCTACTTCTTTGTCAATGTAAATTAGATAATACACTGAGGGAGTAGTGTGCCTTTCTGTTATTTATTTTTTATATCCCCCATGAGATCAGCTTTTATTTAATTCCCTTCCTCCTTATGGCTTTGTTATGCTTCTGAGAAGGAAGGCTTAAAGACTTTTGGCATTCACATAGTTTGGTAACTGAACATTGATTGCTTAATAGAATAAGACTCAAAAACCAAGCAGGAGCATCCGACTCTTGGTTTTGGCTCAGGTGATGATCTCAGGGTTTGTGAGTTTGAGCCCCACATTGGGCTTCATGCTAACAGTACAGAGCCAGCTTGGGATTCTCTCTCTCCCTCTCTCCCTGCCCCTTCCCTGCTTGCTCTCTATCTCTCTCAAAATAAATAAACTTAAAAACTACAAAAAAAAAAAATAAAAACCAAGCAAAAAAATCAAGTAATACTTTTTCAGTTAATTTTTATAATTTTCATGTCATTAATGTAACTTCTTAGAATAATTCATTTTAAAAAACTGATAAAGTGAAACAGTATTTCCTTTATGCTGTTTTTGAGAAGAAATTCGGCTGAACAATGAGAATAATTGTAATTGCATGTCCAGGGTATTGAGAATGCTGTATTGTGTGTGTCTCCAGATGATTTCAAAGACTTTTTTTTTTTTTCCAGGATTGCAGCATTCCAGAGATAGAACTTTGCCCACAGTCTGACCCAGCATATTGTCCTATCCATATACAGAGAGCAGTCCCCAATTTGGAAGAGCTGAATATCCCCAAATCTGTGTCCTTCACTGTGAAGTCAGGAGTGTACGTATCAGTTTCTCATTATTATAGTGATTGATGGCCACCAAAGTTAACTTTTTATTTCGTATTTTAGTAAGTGACATACATTTCTCTGAAGTTTTAGTTTATGCTCCTGGATACTCAAGAAAAACTGTTGCAAGGATTAGAACAGATTTTGTCTTCCTTTGGATCCAGTTAAGTCTTTGATGTAGAACTCCCAGGAAGAGATGGAGATTCTCAGACATAGTTCTTGATAGATTCATCCATCATCTTTTCACCCACCAAATTTTGGGACTGAGAAATAAAAACATGTCACTGACCTAAAAATCAAGAGTGTCTTAGTGCCATTAGTTGTTGAGTGCCTCCACAGGGCTGGACCCATGATGCTTTTTTGTTTTTTACTCTATTTCTGCAAGGCAGGTGGAGATACTCATTTTATAAATGAGGAAATTAAATGATTTGTCTCAGGCTACCGGCTGGTGGACATGGGTCTGATGCCAAACCTTTCTGATTCCAAAGGTGTCTTTTGGACAATGGGTGCTACTTTGAGCCTGAATTTATTTTTTTTAAATTTTTTTTTTAGGATTTTAATTTACTTTGAGAGAGAAACAGAGTATGATTAGGGTAAGGGCAGAGAGGGAGGGGGACATAGACTCTGAAGCAGGCTCCAGGCTCTGAGCTGTGAGCACAGAGCCTGACGCAGAGCTTGAACCCACAAACCGTGAGATCATGACCTGAGCCGAAGTTGGATGCATAACCGACTGAGCCACCCAGGCACCCCAGAACCTGAATTTAGTTTCCAGATGAGCTCGAATCACAATTCTGTGATACTAATTCAATACAGATTCCTTTTCTGTCTTTCACTTTTTTCATCTGCTCTGATGATGGTTGGTTTAGAAGTTGGGGGTCATTGTAGGAAATCTTTCTTTGTCTCTCCCAAACATAGATTAGAACTCTGGGGCATACCCAGTAATTGAGCCTGTCCATGAGGTATGTCTGTAATTACTGAATTTAGATAGAAGGTATTGGGTCTTTTGGGAATCTCATTTCAAATACTGTTCCTGAAGCAGCCTATTGAACTGATTATTGATTGTAAAATTGTGGGTCAAAGATGTAAAATGCCTTAATTGAAAAAAAATGTAAAATGCCTTGTAGACTCCTACCTCTGGTTGCCCCACTTTAAAAAAAGAAAACATAGTAGAATGTTTTTTCTTCCAATTCTGTTTGAATCAAAGGTGTCACACTTTTTAAATATTGGAAAATTCTAAGGAAATTACCACTTAGTGCTTGGAAAACCTATAATAAATAGACCTATTAGACAGTGTTTGAATGTTAGTACTTAATAACACATTAATTCTTGTTATATGCTCTCTAGTGAAGTCATTTTGAATGTGTTTTACTAGTTGTAATTCTGCCATGAAGGTTTTCTGTTTTAGTTTGAGTTTTTGTAATTTTTGTTTGATTGATAGCCCTTTTTACTTTTAACTCTTACAAGACCAACATATCCCTATTATACTTTAACAAACCATTCATTTCTTATTTAGTTGGCTTGCCTACCCAGATATTAATTTTAAGGGACAACCTACAGTTTTGGAGGAAGACCATGGACTCTTTGAAATTTCTGCAACAGAAATGAAATCATTGCATCCACTTCAAATGGTAAGCAAATTTAAAAAGAAGCATTTTTCCCAAATGCCCATGAGTCCAAAATTAAATAGCTATGATGATTGCTCATGCATCTCTATCTTGAGAAATGAGTATGTATACTACTGGATCAGTAACTTAATATGTTATTTTTCCATTTCTTTATATTACAGAGAATATCTGTGTGAAAACATTTTAATGCTTTCTTGAAGACAAATGTCTGAATTTACTTTGTATTACATTTATCACAATGCATGCCGTTTCCTTATAAGTACCATTCTGCAAAAATTTTGAATAAGTTCTGAATTTATTTTTTTGATGCTTATCAGAAAACCACTTATAGTAAATTATGCTTTTCTATTTCAGTAATGAATGGTAAGCACAGCATCAATAATAAATAGATCTGTCAGTGGTTGCGCTCTTAAAGATAATAAGTGCATGCAGTATTTATTTTTGTTGCAAACATTTTTATTTGAGGGAAAACTCTTCAATTAAATGTTAGGTGAGTGATAAACCATTTTTCAGTTGCTCTGTACTTTAAAAAAAATAA
>CM053573.1:43018649-43179429 GCA_028646485.1 Cryptoprocta ferox
GGGCGCCTGGGTGGCTCAGTCGGTTAAGCGTCCGGCTTCGGCTCAGGTCATGATCTCACGGTTCGTGGGTTCGAGCCCCGCGTCGGGCTCTGTGCTGACAGCTCAGAGCCTGGAGCCTGTCTTCGGATTCTGTGTCTCCCTCTCTCTCTGACCCTCCCCTGCTCGCGCTGTCTCTCTCTGTCTCTCAAAAATAAATAAACATAAAAAAAATTAAAAAAAAATAAAAAATAAAAACCAAGAAAACCTAAGAAATTTTAAGAAGTACCACCATGTTGAGTAGCATTAAAAACAGGAAATTCTAGAATTAGTTTTTGTGAAGAAGGGGTTACCTTTTATGCTCTGTGACCTTGAGGACACAAAGACTGTAAGTATGATAAAAGTTGATGGAAGTTGGAAGAGGAAGCACTCTAATTTAGAAAGCCCACGCAGTTGTCGGGAGGAAATGTAGCGACAGTGGTTTGGAAAGCTACTCTGCCAAAGAAGACTTTTTAAATCTAGCAATTCAACTCTATTTCTTGGGACTCTCTGCAGTGGGATTAAATCTTTAATTAGCTGCATGTACTTAATTAAGGACTAAAAGCTCAGTTTCCTTCCTTGTACTGGTTGTAATCTGGAAAGTATATTTTGAAGATTTCTTGCACCGTTTACATTGATGAGCAGTCTGCCTCTGTTTTGACTACTCCTGAGTTCTGTACTTAAATTTTAAAATTTACCACAACTTAAAGCTGACTGGTATGTAATCTTCACTAATCAGACTTTTTATAAAAGTATAAACTACTTTTAAAGTATAACCTATAAATGTCACTTAGTTTACTTTCAGATATTCTAAATCTTTATGTATCTAATATTAAAATTTCTTATCTTAAGGGTGGACTGAAAGTGGAAATGCCTATGAACTTAAAGGTAAGTCTTAAAACAGACTTTTATAGCAGGCTAAAAAGTTTGAGTATTAATCTTCACATATTTTGAACTATTAATGTAAAAAGATGATGACTGGCATATATGCTAATAGTACTTAGCTAGTGAATGTTGAAGTGGTGGGAAGTGACTGCACAGAATGATCACTGAGGACCCATGCTGAGATGGAGAGTGAGGTCAGTATGCAAGGATGGAGGTTTTGCTGACAACTCAGTCAGACCCAATGAGCAGCTACTACAGGGTGGAAAGTGAGAGGTTTGATTTTTGATTTGGTGGGGAGGGGCTGCGGAGGTGGCAGCTTGACATTCAAGTGGAGATATCGAGCAGACTTGGGAGTGATGCTCAGAAAGGAGATCAAGGGTGATCAGAAGAAACAGTAGGTAGCGCCTGTCAGAGATGTCAGTTGGTAAGAATAAATAAGTATCTGAAGGGAACAGTAGAGGCACCAGGATTAAGCCCATTTTGGGGAAAGGAAATGGAATTATAAAACGTGTGTGAAAAGAGAGAGGAAAAAAACCAAGTGCAACGATCAAAGATGCAAACAGACCTCTGCTTAATTAGCATACAGCCCTTCCACAGGCAGGCCTGGAAACAAAGATTCATCTGTCCTTCTCCTATCCTGCAAAACAAGACCCAGCTCCTCCAACCCTCCCATTTCTCACCTCCCTAACTTATGGAATTGACCACCATTCTCTTAATCACATAGGTGGAATTTTTAAAACTTAGTATCTGAGCATAGTATACCTTAGCTCTATGTTGGAGTCATACATATCCAAGTTGTAAAAAAAAAAAAAAAAAAAAAATAGTTATGCCTGTGTTCCACTCACAGAGATATTGTTTTGGTCTGGGGTGTAGTCAGAAGTTTTCAAAGTTCCACAGGTGATTGTGATAACATGCAGCCAAGGTTTTGAACCAGTGACCTGAAAGATGCAGAATTAGCTCTGACACTCTCTGAATTACTCCTGTCTCAGTTTCCTCAGGGGTGACAGGCTGGGTCTTCCTTGGACATTTGCAGTTTGACAGGTTGTAGAGGCATAGGAATGAAATAGCTGTCATGGATGGTCACATTTTCAAGGTTTTAGATGTTAGTTGATGCCTTACTCATCAAAGAATTATTGCTTCTTAGTTTGAATGTGTTCAGCAGATGTAGAAAGTATTAAGCCAAATAAAACTTCATCACTTTGAATACAGCACCCTGTGAAAATTTAATATGTGGAACACAGCAGGAGCAGTACTACATGGTTTTTTTTTCAGTTTGTATAATGTTAAAAAGTTTTGAAAACAAGTTAGATATAACGTGTTCAGTATGTTTTAGCATGGGGCCTTATTTTGCCAGTTGTATGCAACATATGCCATTAGCCACAAGTAGGAACAGGTGATAAGAATGTGGATGGATCAGTGCCATTATCACCATTATCACTTCCACCATTATCACCATTATCACTTCCACATACTAAGGGCAGGCAGGTCATACTTGGGAAGTAAAGAGCACCAAAATGGTGGAAGAGACCTACTTGGACCAATCCAAATTTAAAATAAATGAAATGCTAGAAATAGGTTTTGTACTATACTTACCTCCCCACCCATATGAATCAAATATAAAAAAAAAACCCATAATTTTTTCAATCATTTCTTACTAGGAAGTTTTATATTTAAATTGAGGAATTTGCATATCTCTTTCTTACTAGTGACTAGCAGCCACCAGAGAAGCAGTTAGTATTATAAGAAGCAGCTGTTGTCTCTCAATCCAGTAGATAATTTATTATTATGCCCTAGAACCTCCAGAGTGTTTTTATTTCTAATTGGAGGAGGTCAATATATAAAAGGTGGGCCTGTATTAAATTCCAGGCAGAGAGCTAAATTTAGGTAATTTAAGAGTCAATTATAAGACGATTTACCCTGTGAGATGGTCCTAGGATTGGGGTAACCACAACAGCGTAATCATGACAGAAACATGTTATTAAGGTATCTTTATGGTAATAACTCACATAAATCCTTGTGAATATCAGTGTGCTATATTGTAAATATTAATGAAAAAAAAGATGGTTCCTATTCATGTTGGGGTCTTTAGTCTCACTTAAGTAAATGAGTTATGTACTTATTCTAAAATGTGAGCATGTTAAGTAATTTTTTTTTCATATATTTCAGGTTATTATTTATGAAAAACCTCACTTCTGTGGACAGGCCAGAGAGTTTAGTGAACATATAGATTCTGTCCCTAAGTTCTTAAAAAATAATGGGGATTTTCATGGAATTGGATCAATTCGTGTCATCGGTGGAGTGTGAGTGTTATGTTTTCAATATTTCAATTAATAGTCTGTTTTTTGAAGATCACAGAAATTGTGCTAAGCAGAGCAAAAACAATGTACCTTAATCTAAAAATACACGTCCCTTCTGTAAGGTACGTAAAATAAGAAATAGTAGTTACTAATGGATTTTCTGTGAACTCTTGATTATATTAGAGATTTTGAGATAGATTATAGAAAATAGTTTCTAAAACTTAAACACATAGTATTGCTAAACACAATATAGAAGATAAAAATTGCAAAATAAAATTATTTGGGAGGGGGGAATGGCTGAGTGGCTCAGTCTCTTCCAGTGTCTGACTCTTGATTTCAACACAGATCATGGTCCCAGGGTTGTGGGATTGAGCTCCACGTCTTGGGATTCTCTCTCTCCCTCTGTCCTGCTTGCGCACTTGCTTGCTCTCTCTCTATCTCTCTCTCTCTCAGATAAAAGAAATTGATGTATTTTGTTTTACAAATTTTGAACATGAATGAAAGCCCCAATTTTTATTCTCTATTCTGTGGATCTTAGTTGACTTTCTGTGCTGAGGATCTTGCCAGTGAGTCCTTCATTAAAAAAGTAGCCTGGGTTGTATGTTTCCCAAGTCAAACATTTTTGACATTGGTTACCCTCTGGCCTTGTACTGTTTTTGAGGAAATCCCCCAAGAACCTCTAAGTAAGTATAAACCCAAGTATAACCTAGTCTCAGTCATCAGTTTCTGGTTCAGGGACCCCAGAAAATCTATGACTGAACTAGTGGGAAATACCTTTGCGTTTGTATCCTGGCAGGTAAAATCAGAGCTTATTTGCCATTGCCAACCCAGTACTAGAATAACTCCAGAAACATTGTTGGTCTCTCTGTTGATATGATAATTTATTTGGAATATTGGTTCGTTTTAAGTATCAAAGTCTCATTATTTGCAGTAACATCATAAAACTTGTTCATGCTATTCTAGCAAAAGATTCTCCTAAAATATTTTATTCATAGAAGTTAAATGATGGGTCTTAGATCACTCAAGGGTCTACATTTAGAGACTTAGACTTTGCAGTTTCTGGCAGTAAATCAAGTGATGGCCACACTAGCCAAAATGGAAACATGAGAGACTGTACCATATATATTAGATATGTAGGATGTATCCATAATTGGTCTGACATATTGGTAATCATTTAATTCTTTATCCTTCATTTAAAATTATTAGGCCCTTGAAAAACCAACATGTTTTGGATAAACAAATTTTTATTGTGTCGTATTTATTCGCAGTCTTCTCTAATCTGTGAACACATATGCTTCTTGTTAACCCTGATAAATATTATTGCCTTTTCTTCCCTTTGGGATCTGAATGTTTTTCCCATTAACTAGATTGTGATTTGCATTGTTTCCTCAGTTTTTTTTGTAATTATTCTATAAAAACTCTTAAGAAAATATTATAGCTTGTAATACAATATATGTAAATTTCCTTTTTCATAAGACAACTGCAGGAGTAAAATGTCATGTCGGCATTTAAAATTGAACAGTTGATTTCACTGTTTTTCACTGTTTCTACAATTTTTCACTTTTGTTAACTGTTTATCTGCACGTAGTAAGAACTCCTTTCTCTCCCATCTTGAGGAATCTAGAGAAAGTGAAATTGATGTTTTTTTCATTTTTCTCAGACAACATCTGTTTTAAATATCCCAGATGGATATATAAATTGAATTTTAGACAAAACTTAATCTATTGTAAAAAGCTGAGATTTTTGAACTGTCACCATGTAATAATTTATTAATCTGTCTTTAATATTAAGGTCTTCTATATATTTTATTCTTTTTCCCATTCAGGTTTATTAAAAGCATGTTTTGAGTAGCCACATTTATACAAATGAAAGCCACACTTAGAATTTGAAAGTTCTTGGGGCTCCTAGGTGGCTCAGTCGGTTAAGCATCTGACTCTTGATTTTGGCTCAGGTCATGATCTCACAGTTCATGAGATCGAGCCCTGCATCTAGCTTAGTGCTGACAGCACAGAGCCTACTTGGAATTCTCTCCTTCTTCCTTGCTCTCTGTCTCTTTCTCTCAAAAATAAGCTCAAAAGTATTTTGAAAGTTTTCTTCTGCAGTTTATCTTCACATAATAGTCTAAGAATAAAATAATGTTAGTTCTTGTACATATTACAAATACACTAAGATGTATAAAATATGTGTATCCCAATTCATGTGAACCCCCTCTTCCCCTGTCGTACGCATGCCTACACACACAAAGCGAGGAGGTGTTCATGAGTGCTGAGCAGCTGCTATTATTTCGTACCCTCTGGAAACAATTTTTTGGAGTAGTTTTTTTTTATTTTCCCAAAACAATAGTAGTCAGCCCTACCCAGCTTCATTTGTCAAGCCCCAGAATTCAGAAGTTCCCAACCCAGGAGCCCAAAATAGTCATTCTGGAATCTGCCCCATTGGAGAGGCTCCCATTGTAACAACACAGTGCTCCCGAAGGCATATTTAAGCAGGCCCGCATGTGTTATGAACCATCCATGCCTATGTTACATTCATTAGCTACTGTGAATTATTCCATAAAAAGGTAAGTTTTGTGGAGGAGCTCAATGACCAGTGGTGTTTATCGGTGTTCTGTACTGACAGTTTTAGATTTAAAGTCAAGAAACCTGTGTCCCTGGAGCATACTCTGTCACAGTGCTTCCTATTCCCATCATCACCACTGATGAAATAGTGGGAACAACATTGCCCACCTGTAAATATTTGCAGAAACCTTCATATATGTATAAGCCACCAGCGCTAATGCCAGCCCATTGCATTTCCTCTTTGTTAAAACCACCTGTAATGTGTTTTAGGACTGAAGCATAGTGAGAGGTTCTTTTGACTTAAACCCTAAATAAACGTTTTAATATAGTGATTACATTTTCTGTGATTACAGAAGGGCTTTGTCGGTAAAATAAGAATAGTTATCTTTGAATCTCACCATAGGTTTGAAACTTTCCTCATTGGCTATTTGTGTGCTTTCCATTATTTTTTAATTGGCCAACTGTTTTTCTGACCAAATTGAGATGTAGTATCAGGTCATACCACAATTAGCAAGCTTTGCTCTGTTGTAATTCTACAACAGTTAACCTTTTATTGGGAAAGCTTACAAACTATAAAAAGCTATTGATCCATGAAGCACATAGCATTTGTCTGTCTTTATAAATGGTAACAAATGTGTTGCTTTTTAAAATATGGTGATATATTGGAAACCAACTTGACAATAAACTATAAATTTAAAAAATAAATAAACATTAAAAATTTTTTAAAAATATGGTGATATACAACTAAGTGCTTTATCAGGATATTTTCTTTTTTCTTTTTCTTTTTATTACAGTCCTATTCATGGCTCAATTGGATATCCTTTGTATTTCTAGGTGGGTTGCCTATGAAAAAGAATATTTTAAAGGCCAGCAATTCTTGCTTGAAGAGGGAGATTTTGAAGACAGTAATGCCTGTGGAGCATTAAGTGGCCCCATCTTGTCTTTCCGCTTCTTACAAGCTGTGAGTTAGCTTTGTTATTCGTAATTTCCTGTTTTCTATCCATGAAAATCAGTCATGAGTTGTAATAAAACACGAGGTTATAAAATGTTTCTATTACCTGAGAGCATTACACTGAACCACTTATGTGGCTTGCCTGCTTTTCTTAACTGCTATAATTATTATAGAATACTTATGTTTACGTTTCATCCATCAGTTCCATAAGTATTTTTTGAGCGCCTGCTTTGTGAGCTGTATTGTATCAGATGCTGGAGATACAGTGGCCAGAGACTTGGTCCTTGCTTTCACAGAGCAGACAGTCTAATAAAGAAAATAGCATTTATATAAGCATTTGATAATGTTTGACTATGATTAGATTAAGCACAAAGTACTCAGGGTACCTAGAGAAAGGTCAATTACTCCCACTTGGAAGTAGAGAAGAAAAGATAACAGCTAAGCAAGATTTCTGATTCAAGGGTTAGCCAAGTGGAGAGATTCCAGGACAGAGTGAATCAGAAAGATAGGTGCTATTTCAGCAAAAGATGAACTTTAAAAGGCCAGGAAGTGAGCCACTGGTTCTCAGCTGGAGGTGATTTTACCCCCTAGGGGGCATTTGGCAGTGTCAGGAGACATTTTGGATTGTTGCGACTTGTGGGGGTCTGGATGGGGGTGATACTGGTATCTACTCCGTGGAAGCCAGGGATACTACCAAACCTCCATAAGTCATAGGAACAGCTCTCACAACAAAGAGTCTTCTGGTCTAAAATGTTAATAGTGCAAGAGATTGAGAAACCCTCTTGTAAGTGAAACTGGTGTGTTTAGGAAATGCAATTAAGTCAGGATATTAGGCAGAACTTCCAGAGAAATGAGGGCAAAAGCCAGATAATGAAGGGCCTTATACACTTGTTGAGTTCAGATTTTTTTTCTCTTGATTTGACCTTGAGGCTCTTATGGATTTTATGCCCAATGAGCAAGAGTAGATTAGAAATTTAGAAAGATCTTTGTGGTGACTTTATCCAGAAATGCCTTGGGATAGAGGAGGTAAGTCTGGACATTACAGAACTCCAGGTAGAAGTTAAGGTCACAGAGAAGAGGAGATACATTTTAGAGAGTTCTATGGGGATCAGGACTTATCAAATGTTGTTCATTTTTCTGACCAGCCCTAGAGGAGCATGCTTTCTTATAAATCACGAGTTATCACTGCAGTCTCTTCTCAAAGTAATCTTTACCTATATAAATACTGTCTGTCATGACCTCTAAAGCCCCCTTTGAAGGAATTGATAATGAAGTGAAGGGTGTCCTCTCGGACTTTGAATGAGCACAGAAGGTTGCATGCTCTGGCCTTTTAGGTTTTTGTCTGTTTGGACTATTCACCAGGTCAGGCAGGAGAAGCCAAGAATGGGGGAAGCTGCACAAGAAACAAGGGGGCTTCCCCAATGCCCCCCATGAATGACCCTTGTTAGTAAAACCATGAGTTGGAAACCAGTTCTACCTAAAAGACCTCTAGGACAGTCCACTGAAGGTAATTGGACACTGAGTTTCCTTGAGCAGTGCATAGATAAGTATGAGGTACATAGTCCACAATTCTATTATACAAGGGCCATGCACTTTCTCTACTTAGCCATTCCTTTCTTGACCACTAAAAAGGCAAGGAAGACAAAACAAGATAGAGCCTTCATCTTTTTATTTTAGTTCTTCACGACCACGTGCATTCAGGGAACTATGGGTCATGATTCAAAGCATTTTCTGCCCTGGGGTTGAATAATTCTTAATATTTTCCCTCCTTATTTAAAAATATAGCTGAATGGAAGCATTGCTGATCCTAGAAATGTTCAACAATGAATGTGACAGCATCTTAAGATGACTATGACTAAAACAAGCGAACAAAATAAAACCCCAAATCATTCACTGAAATCTCCCAATAATAGAAAATGTAAAAAGATATAAATACTATATATAGCCAAATAATTAGTAGGTATTTGATATGGACAGTATGATAATATACATTGGAAAAAATCAGTAAGAATTGGCTTGTTGATTACTACTGCATACAAAAGTTTTGGGCAATTATGAAAATAATGACCGCTTTTATATAGATAAAAATGCCCTTGACATAAAATCTTCTGTTCTCTTAAAATAAGATTTTTTTAACAATTAAAAGACTACTTGTTAGCCTATAAAGAAATTATTATAATCGTGACATTGTCAAGTGCTTATTAATAGCCTTACCTGCATACTTGTACTGAATCTTCACAAAGACCACAATATAGAGACTGTTATCATTTTCATCTTACAGGTATGGAAACTAAGGGTCTCAGGTAGGAGCCATACCCAAGTGTAGAGTTGTGATTTGAGGGCAAGTCTGTGTTACTCTAGGGGGCTCATGTCATATTTTCCTTTTTTTTTTTTTTTTTGGTTACAGAGTGATTAGACTAAAAAGTACCTTAACTTTGGAAAACTGGATCTCATTCAACCAAAGGCTTATTATAAGCATTTCATTTGTAGCTATAAATATATGGTAACATTGCAGACCAGTACACATGTATAATAAATATTTACATGACTTTCAGACAGTTCATTTATAATTTAAATTTATGTTCACTAAAATATTTTCAGATGAAATATTTTGCATTCTTCAGACATAGCAGATAGTGGGGAAGAGTTTTGGTTTTTTTTTTTTTTTTACTGCTTTATTGAGGTACTGTTGAGGTATAAGGAGCTGCACAGGGGCGCCTGGGTGGCTCAGTCAGTTAAGCTTTTGACTTTGGCTCGGGTCATGATCTCATAGCTCGTGGGTTCGAACCCCACATCGGGCTCTGTGCTGACAGCTCAGGGCCTGGAGCCTGCTCCGGATTCTGTGTCTCCTTTTTCCTCTGCTCCTTCCCCACTTGCGCTCTGTCTCACTCGGTCTCTCAAAAATAAATAAATGCTAAAAAGAAAAGAAAAGAAAACTACATATTTAACATATGCAACTCGATGAGTTTGCAGATGTGTGTACACTGGGGAAACCATCACCACCATCGAGACCAGACATACCCATCTTCTCCCAAAGTTTTTTCCTGCCCCCTTTATTATTTTTGTGTGTGTATGTGTGTTAAGACATAAGATCTACCCTCTCTGAAAAATTTTAAATTTAAGATAACAGTATTTTAGACAAAGACTTAAAGCTCTCACGGTTGTCACAGCCTACATACGTTAGCAGGTAGAGTTGACATGAGACATCTTTCAGGTCTCTAACCTGGGAAAGAATGATGCGCTACATGTAAGATCTAAGTTAAAGTAATATAAAAAATAAGTAAACAAGAGGATATATAGCAAAGTTGAAAAATGGAATACAGTTTTCTAATGTCCTGGCTTCAGAATGCAGAACACTGCAGATCTACTAAGGTCAAATTCTGGACATGTTCCTTAGGGATAATGTGATCTGTGTCTTGGAGTTCTTGGAGAAGACAACAGGAAATATGTTTCTAATTCCAAATGAGGCAGGCAGATATACTGACTTTGAGTTAATTTCTTTTTTTTTTTTTTTTTTAAAGGAGAGGTCCAGAAGGATATAGGAGTATTTAGACCTCAGAGGTTAAACAAGGAATTTTTATTCCTTGGCTTCCTCAATATTTTTCCCTCAGTTTTGCACTAGCTTAACTTTTGGATTTGCCTTTGTTAGGATTTTCAGACCTGGGGCCTCTTTTCAGATCTCTGAAACCAAGTGGTAGACCATTGGGAGACCATTATTTCTCCTAAATTAAAGGATATACCAATTCTCCACTGGTGTTTCATGTTACTTTGCCCACCAGGGGTTATAGCACAAGAGCTCCAGGGCAGATCAGCTGTGGGATTGTATGGAATTTAAAAACACCCAATTTACTAATCCTTAAAGACTTATCTTTGGTCCTAAAGCATCTGCTTATTTTTTCTGACAATGGGGAGTTCTGGACCAGAGACTATAGTAAGCTATCCAGATTTTCCCTTGGATATAAGTGCTTTAAAAATATAAAATGGAATACAGATTTTAGATCATTCCATCATTATTCGTTCTTCTCAAGCAACAGAGCTCCACTTTAATCTGTGTGACTTTGAAAATTATATAATTGCATCCTTGGCAAAGCAGGGATGCTAGTAACATAAAAATCTCATAGTACTTACTCTGGACATGACTCTTAAGTGCCGATTGCAATCACCTCCTGAACAAGGCAGTTAGAAGTTGTGGGCTTGGGTTTTTGTAGTTTTTTGTGTGTTTTATATGACACTTTGTACACGTATCTGCAGGAGATTTAGCCCCAGGTGATTGGATTTGGCTTAGAGGTAGAGTTCTGCCCAGCAGGGACACCATATTGATGGTAACTAGTCAACCAGATCAGATACTGTATATTTGGTACATTTGAGTGAAAAAATGCAGAGTGTATAAAAAGGAAAGTGTCTCAGAAAGGTACTTAGAAAAAGATAGAAGGCAAAAGCTGTAAGGCACGAAAACCCTTGAATAAACAAAAGCAGAAGATGGAAAGAGGAAAGCGATGCCGTGGCCCTTGGCCAGGTCTCTGAGAACAGCAGACAGAGGAGGAAGGACACAAACTCCAGCCATGTGAGGAATTCTGTTTGTGAATCCTCAAGCATATGGCAGCAGCCAGCTCTTGTACTTGGCACTGGGTCCTGTGACAGTGAGTCCCTCCTCTGCTTAGCTCTAGGCTGCATTGTTGCCTGCTTCCCAGCTCACTCTTGCACAGCCCCCACAATAGGATTTGTGCAAATCATTGCTCAAGTAAAGTACGTCACATCAGAACACAAGTTACTTCTTAATGAAAGGGCACAAACACAACACATGTGCATGTATCTGTATTTATCTTTCTATGTCTTTGTCCTGTTTTACTCCAACATAACATGAAACCCGTGGCGTTTCAGCCTCTGCTCCCCCATTCCTGCAATCCTTTTTAATTTTTTTTAATGTTTTATTTATTTTTGAGAGCGTGAGGGGGGGAGGGTCAGAGAGAGACGGGAGACACAGAATCCGAAGACAGGCTCAGGCTCTGAGCTGTCAGCACAGAGCCTGACGCAGGGCTCGAACCCACGAACTGCGAGATCATGACCTAAGCCTAAGCCAGACGCTCAACCGACTGAGCCACCCAGGCACCCCCTATTCCCACAGTCCTAACGGGAGAAGAGAACAGTTGTAGTGGCAGAAGAAGTAAAAGCAGAGATGGAGCATTCCAGAGTCACCAGAGTAAGGAAGGAAAGGTCCATATAATTGAGAACTGCTGCAGACTCTCCCCCCCTGTGGTTGGGCCTGATGGGTTAGTTGCTGTTAAGACTGGTTCCTTGACCAGGACCCAGATGGGGCTCCTTTCAGCTAATCCTTACATTGTATCCTCACAGCCACTTTGAGCTAGTTATATACTTACAGGTTAGAGGAAACAGGCATGTTCAGGTTCTTAGGGTGATAAAAATTTGTGTTGTCAGTATAACCAGATTTGCTGGTGTGCCACCCAGGTGTGCATATTTCATTTGAAAGTCTTGTCCTGGGGACTTTAAGCCAAATCACTTATGGACTGTTTAAAGCCTTGATTTTATATATTTATGTATTTATGTATTTTTTTAAAATATATTTTTATACTTTTATATTTATATCTGGAAAATGGCAGATTTTTCTCAAGATAGATGTGTGTGCATGTATATTACATGTATATATGTAAAATTAGGATTTAGGGGAGCTCAATAATAACAAGTACAGGTGTTTTAAGTTTAAAGTGTTAGGTTGATAAAAAAAGCGATGGGGCACCGGACTTTGGCTCAGGTCATGAACTCACAGTTTGTGGGTTCGAGCCCCGCGTTGGGCTCTGTGCTAACAGCTCAGAGTCTGGAGCCTGCTTCAGTTACTGTGTCTCCCTCTCTCTCTGCCACCCCACCTTGCTCATGCTCTGTCTCTCTCTATCTCTCAAAAATAAACAAACATTAAAAAAGAAAAAGAAGGGATGGTGACAGTAATGTAAAATAAATTCACCCAACTCTCATTTTTTTTTAAGAATCTGGTGAAGTTAATGAGGTAACACATATTCACAGATTCCAAAGGTTTACTGTCAAGGAGGAATTAAAAATACAATTATGGTATGAATTATTTTATAATAAACATTTCAGGCAAAAAGCCTTTCTCTTTTATCCTAAAGTCTCAAATGAAATTTGATCCATCTGTATGAACAGTTTTTAAATCCTTGGAAGCTGACAAGTAGTAAATGAGAATTTTTTTAATGTATTTTCTTCTTATAGATGCTTTGGTTGTTGTTTTTGACACTGTTTTGCTTGTTTATATAAAGCGAATGCTTATCCTAGAAATCTGTTCTTAGATTAAATTTATAATGTATTAAAAGCAGGAGAAAATTTGTATTGTTGAGACTTAGAGAAATTGCTAACATTTTCCATAGGTCTAAGACTAATCTACAAACAACAAAATAGTATGGACAGAGGAAGAAATTTTGGTTCTTTTTAAAAACAATGTATTCTGGGGCTCCTGGGTGGCTCAGTCGGTTAAATGTCATGATCAAGTCATGATCTCATGGTTCATGAGTTTGAGCCCTGTGTCATGCTATGTGCTGACAGCTCAGAACCTGGCGCCTGGTTTGGACTCTGTGTCTACCTCTCTCTCTACCCCTCCCCGCTTGCACTCTGTCTCTTTCTCTCCCAAAAATAATATTTAAAAAATTAAAAAAATAAATGTATTCTGTATTTTCCAATTAAAAAGTATATCTGTTAAAAAGATTTGAGAAAAATATAGGTTAAAATTGTCCAACTTCCCTGGACCCAACCACTCTTGGGTTTTTTTTCCTACCTGTCTTCTCTTATGAAAAGTTGGGATTTTTTGCATGCTTATCATCTTACCAGTTTTATAAGTTTGAGGTTTTGTCCTGTTCTTTCATACTATCTGACAATGATTAAGGTAGGTAGATAGATAGACAGATTTGGACTTAAATTCAATCTCTGCCCTCAGTAGCTATGTTACCTCAAGCAAACTACTCACCTTCCTTAGCTGGAAAATGAGAATGATGGTAATATAATCTCATGTGGTCGGTCTTTGGAAATAAGACACATAAAGCTCCTGGCCAGTAGTAAGTATATTCCATCAGGTGGTAGGTGGATCCATAAAGGTTTATGTTTATACATCGTTTGGGCATTTGCTCTATTTACAGCTTTTTGGTATTACAAAAAAAAATTCATCTTTGCATATAAATTGCCTATCATTTAGTTTCAGGAAACTTTTTCTAGCTTAAAAGAAAAGAATTTTACCAACAATATCAGAGAGTTCAACAGTATCATAGTCTTTTAAAATGTATTTCTAAATTATTTTCTAAAATCGCTATCCTATATATATGTGTGTGTGTGTGTGTGTGTGTGTGTATTTTAATGCTTATTCATTTTTTGAGAAACAGAGAGCACAAGCAGGGGAGGGGCAGAGAGAGAGGGAGACATAGAATCCAAAGCAGACTCCAGGCTCTGAGCTGTCAGCACAGAGCCCAGCATGGGGCTTGAACTCACGAAGCACAAGATCATACCCTGAGCCTAAGTCAGACACATAACTGACTGAGCCACCCAGGTGCTTATATTTCTACTAGCAATGTTTCCAGATGAAATTGGGTTTTTAGAACCTCCTTATTTTAAAAAGTGAAAATTTTATCTAATGGTTTTAATTTTAATTTCTTAGTTTTTACTGCTGAAATTGGACATTTGCTTATTTGTTTTTAACGCTAATCTTTTTTGTGAATTGTCTCTGTCTTCTGCGGATTTATCAACTTGGATCTTAAAATTTTTCTGATACTTTTATTATAAATATATTATCTATAAAAACATTAAAATTTTCCTCTCATTTTAATTTTTTAATCTTTTGTCAAGGAAATTTCACTTTTTCTTTTACATTTAAGCTTATAAAATCCTCTCCCTCAAAATGCCCACTATACATTGTGTATTTACTCTTGCCTTTCACTCTTTAGGCACAAATGAAACTTTAGTTTCCTTTATTTTTAGGTAGGTAACATATAAATAGCCTGTAAGTCCCAGCAATTTACCAACTATTGATTAATTTCCACTTATATAAAAATGTTGTTTTCCTGATTAAAGTAAATTGAGATTTATTTCTTTCTTTAAACTTTAAAAGTAATAACTATCAAAATCATTTCCAGTTGCATTTAAAATTCCTCCTGGAGTTACTTGTGTGAAATCCCAAGTATGTGAAAATTGTGCATTAAGCTACAACAGTCTCTAGAACAAAATCCTTATGCTGTCTTTAACTTTCCTCTTCCTCTTTTTAGAATTTTATAGAATCTTCTATCACACTATTTGAATCTGACCTAGAAAGTGGGAAGTTTATTGACATTACAAATCAGGAAATTTCTGACTTGGAAGAAGTTGGCTTTGGCAGCGAAACCAGATCCATTCACGTTAAAAGCGGCGTGTAAGTTTTCTCCCATTCTGAGAACTTTGAGAGGTTCTTTGGTTTTAAAACTGTTGTTTGCTCAATTCTGTATTACCTCTGTTCTTTTTCTTTTTTTTCCTACTAGATGGGTTGCCTACCAGCAAAAGTTCTTTTGTGGAGAACAGTACATTTTAGAGAAGGGGAAATACAAATGCTTTTTCGACTGGGGAGCATCAAATAATATAATCATGTCCATACGACCTATCCAGCTGGTGAGTTAGCAATGACCATAACCAACTCTAGAGCATGTCACAGCATACAGCTGAACATGTAGTACAGGCTTTTTAAAAGTGACACTGCTGGATTATGTTATGTGAATATATAGAGAAAATGAAGTCGCATATGAATTGCTTTAGATTCTATAGGGAGCTAGTAGTAAGTGGTAACAGCACATGAGTGAAGATGGCTGTAATTTGATCACTTCATTCATTTAACAGTATTTATTTAGTGCCTCATACGGCAGACACTACTGATCACTGGAGATAAAAGATGAATAGGATTGCCCTGATGGGTCTCTGTCTCTTTGAGGAGATTGATGTGTGGATGACTGACGGCAGTACGAGTGAGGAGCTAAAGTGTGTAGGCAGTGCGGGGGACCCTGTGGAGGAGCACTCAGAGCCTGGGAGTTGGGCACCAGGCCTCTTGTCAAGAAGAGGATGTGTTGAGCGATATCTTTAGGGATAGAAGCAGTTTAGCCAGACAATGATGTGGGGCAGAAAAAGCAGTCCTCAAAGAGGGAATAATCTCTTCATGTGCAAAATCATGGAGTTAGGAAAGAGTGTGGCCAATGTAGATAATAACAACACAGAACAAGAATGGTGCCCGTGAAATAGTGGTGGGAAGGGTAATGGCAGGAAGCTCAGACTCCATCTTTCTGATGGACATTGAGGCACATATTTTTTCCCAGCTACATTACTCAAAATGAATGAGTAATGAATACTAAAATCAAGATAATTCAGTAAGTTATTTGAGGGTCATAACTAGTTCAAGAAACCTAGTAAATTAGACTTTCTAAAATTTTTCAAATGGTATTTTCAAACTTTCAAAAAGATAAGATTATATTATTACAATTTTTAAAATGTTTTAATATATGTTTCAGGAACCACTTGGAATAAATGAGCCTCCCCATTTGGTATGTTTCAAAAATTTTTCTATTTACTAAAAGCATTTATGCCCTTTGTCTCAATGTCTCAATTCTTTCTTTCCCTCAGATAAATTTCTTACGTCTATATGGCAGGACAGTTTATCCTGCCATGTTTGGTACCCATGGGCAGAAGAGTGCCCATCTTCGTTCCTGGTTGTATTGGCCTGGACTTACCACATTCCCTTTTGGTTTCTCCTCACAGAGCTTTAACTCTGACCTCTTTGGGGTTGTTTTGAACCTCTGCCACTCTTTTCCTATTGCCCATTCATTCTTTCATGTCACATTCTTTTTTTTTTTTTTAAGTTATTTATTTTGAGAGAGTGTGCACGTACACACGGTCGAATGAGGGATGGGCAGAGATTGAGGGAGAGAGAATCCCATGCAGGCCCTGGCACTGTCATAATAGAGCCTGAGCGACATAGGGCTGGATCTCACAAACTGTGGGATCGTTATCTGAGCCGAAATCTAGAGTCTGATGCTTAACCAACTGAACCAGCCAGGCGCCCCCCCCCCCCATTCAATGTCACATTTTTATTCAGCACAGTATGTTATGCTGTGTTTGGAGGAGCAAACTTAACATGGAAAAATGGCTGTCTTGGCATGCTTATTATGTAAATGTGTTTCTAATACCTAACTCACGTATTTCCTAAAGCACTAGCAAAATTGTAGCCCTGCTTGTTTCTTTCTAGTGTGTTAATGGTTTGAAGGATTGAATAATACTCTGGAGCCTAACGTTTGTTTATGATCCATTGAGGGCTACAAATTACACTTAATTTGTGCTTCTGGTAACTCTGTAAGGTCAAAATTAATCGCATTTATTTGATGAGAAAACCAAGATTTAGAATTTAAGTGTCATTTCACACAGCTAGAAATAACAAAATAGGCATTTTTAAAATCTGACTCCACTCAACTAAGCCACATTTTCAGGATTTTACATCAGAGAAAGACATTTGGTGTAGTCAGTGCATCCATAGAAGGAGAGGGGATAAGAGACATTGCTTCCTCTGCCTCACTTTTAATAACAGATTTGGGAAAATAAGCCAATTGAGTGATTAAGCTTAAATATTGGATTTGCTGGCTTCAGATGAAGCTGAATCTTTTTCTCTGAATGTGTATGTTTTTCATGTTCTTGCCAGTGTTTATGTATTTCAAGTCAGCTTAGTTGTAATCATGTTTCTGTTAACAGTGTTTTCAGGTTTTCTTATTTTCTGATTAGTTCAAGTCCTTTTGGGAACATTTCCTTTTTGAATATAATTGAGTTGTTGATTCAGAGACACTTCCTGCCAGATCTGTGTTTTGAATCTTTGAAATCTCCAACAGTGGACTTTTAAGTCACTGGTATAGGAATCAACATGAGTAGTTAAAGAGTTAAACAGGGATAATTCCAAACTGCACATTTTCTAAAGTTTTTAAGTGCAGATAAAAGTCACTTTAAGTGCTGTTTTTTCCCTCCTACATTCCTGTTCTTTTTTTATGAACTTCCTTGTTTGGGGCAGATTGCTCGGAGGATTTTTCTTTATAGTATTTCCAGTCCCACTTGAAGAGAAAGGAAGCAGCAGAAAACGCCCAATGAAATCAGCCCCACTTCATATTTCTGGATATGGCTCAGCCATAGCCTTGTGAAATAAGTATTTCTGACAGGTATATGATAGCTGAGTATTTAGTAACATGAAGACAAAGACTCTTTAGTTTACCCAGTATCAAAGCTCTTATTATTTCTGTTGGACCACATTTTCAGAATGTTTTGCTTGTTTTTACTTAGGGGAAAAGGATCTTGGCTGACACTCTGGTTCCGTTCAGTAACTAGAAAGTATTTTCTTCTTCACAAATAGCTGTGATAGTCATATTGACTATTTCAGATGTTATTTTCACTGAGGAATAAGGAGGAAATGACACCTCAGAGTTGAAGTCCAAGAAGGAAATTTTTTTTTATGCTGGTGATTTTGAAGGGAACCTTGTCAACCTAAGAAGGGAAAAGCCAGAATATGTATGTGTACAGAGATAAATACACATCATGAATGTTCCACTAATAAATATATTAGTTCTGATATGTCACCATATTATGATGAGATCTGTCTTATTTTCTACCCAGAACACCTCCTTTAATGCAGAAGATCATTGTTTTACCTATGGCTGAAGATTAGACCAGGTCTAATTGCCAACTTAAAATATACAGCATCATTATATAGTTCTTCATAATAGCAGCTGGCATTTAATTTTGTTTTTATTTTTCCCCAAAGAAAACAAAAATATGGATATGTTCATAATTTCATCATCCCTTTGTCTTAGCAGAACATCAGACATCTCACTAGATTAAATCTTGTAAAAGTGAGTTTGGCTTTCAAAGAGGTGTACTCAGGCACCATTCTCTAGAAATTCTAACAAGTTGTGCCCTTTGATACAACTGAGGACCTTTTTTTCCTTCCTAGAATCTTTTTCAAGTGCATTTGCAAATATTATCAGTAGAAGTTTTGATTTCTTTAAATAATGAGCCTCTGTTCCATTTTGATTCTAGCTGAGAAAAAGCAACTGGATATTTTCTTATATTGGATAGTTTGGCCATATTGAATTTTAGAGTGATCACAGCATCTTTAACAGTTGGGGTTACTGTTATCCTGTATGGGGGACAGGAAAGTAACAGTTTTAGGCTAGTAAGATTCAAGAGTACTAGAGGAAAACACTTCTTCATGGTGCTACAACCAGATCATTTTTGTAGAATCCAAAGACCAGAAATACTCAGTAAAGAGCTCCTTATCCAAGTAAAGAAAGCCCCTTACAAGTAATCAGGGAAATAAAATTATTGTGTAGTAAGTATTTGATGTGAGGAGTACAAAACAAGACAGTATGAGACAGTGTGATGTAATAGCATAATAGAAACAAATAGAAACAGGACTGTTCTTTGTTCAATAATGAACATGTTTGTGTGAGGAAGGTCCAAAAAGCTGCAGAAAGTCTTGTTTAGGTAGCATAGAAAGTTTTCTCATAAAAATTGTTTTAGCATTGGAATAAATAAAGTTACATTGAAAAAATTATTCTGATACTGTGAAATTGAGCACAACTTATGTGTTTGGTCAGTAATTAAAATTTTGAGTTCTTAGTTTGTCATATTAAAGACCTATTATATTTATTCACATATTTCATAAATGAAAAGTACATAATAAAAAACATTTCTGCAAAAAGTTCATCATAAAGTAGTGACGGTTTCTGTCTCATAGAGTAGTTCTAAAGAAGTAAGATAATATATGTGAAAAGGCAGTTTGCACCACAAAACAGTGGTATGCTGTCTTTTTTTTTTCTTTGCGTTCACACAGTCCCGTTTGGGAGGCTGGTAGGGATTGAGCCATACCTAAATGGCACAGAGGGACAGGTTTAGTTTGAAATAAACTCATCTCTTGCTTATCTGTTTGCCTTGATTCTAAATAACCTATCTGAATTATTTTGTATATTCTCCATTTATCTGAAAAGGAAAACAAAATTGTGATTTATCCACTTAGCCCTTCCCCAGGACTTAATTTTACCAAGATACTGTTACTTGAGTTCATTAAGAGTAGAAACCACAGTTTAATTATAATTAATAATCACAGAATTGGTTTCTTTATGGACCATTCTCAGAACATTATTATGAGAATGTTCTGTTGAGGGATTCATAAGGTCATCAGAGTGAGGCATTACTTTTCTGGGGTTGGTCAAATTTCGGGTGAACCAATATGGTATCTCTTTTTGGGAGTAAAAATAAGCTTAGATTGGCATTAAGCCTGTTTTTTTAGTTTGGGCAAAGAATATTCTAACCCATCGAATCAAAAAGGTACTTTTATGGCAAATGTGTGTGTGTCTATGTGTATTTTAATTAATGTTTCTGGGTATGAAGACAGATTAAACACTAGAGTTGGCAACGACATATCCCATCTGAAATATATTTAGTTTGCACTGTCAGTTGTGTGGGATTTCATGGCTTCATGGTGATATACTGAAGTATAAATCTTAAGCTCCTCAATATAAAAACTGCGTATTTGCAGAGTGAACAAGACAGCCTTGACCTCTGTTCGCATGTGGTTTTTCCAGCTTTTATCGTGAATTAAGATAATATTTGCATACAGAAAAAATTACTATACATCGAATACATTTTTGAAAGTTAAATTGTGGCATACTTCTCAACCTAATGTTTTATAAACCTTTAAGTTAAAACATATAGTCTATAAAACGACTAACCAAAATGTGTGTTCTTATCAAGGAAATTGCAGGCAGTTTCCCTGGACACATAGAATTGTGCTTACATGAGAATTGTTGCAGAGGTCTGTCTTGTTCTGGACTTCGTTTTTCTTACTACCCTCTGTATCCACTAGAAGGATCATGATAGAAACTTCCTTAAGGCAGGGAGTCCCTGGTGTTTTAATGCTCCAAATGCAGACTGGTTTCATGATAGGAAGTTATGTTGTGCAGGCCACAGATGGTCCAGGGGAGTCTGTTCCCTCACGTCCCTGGTTTTCGCTAGTCTTTGATGTCAGGGCAGAAGAAGACAGTCAAGATCCAGTTGTGCAGAACTCAGAGGCCATCAGCCTCTAAGAGGACTCTTGGGAAGATGAAGGAGGCAAACATTAACTGCTCAAAGAAGCCTTGTTCTTGATACAGTGTGAGCAGGAAAAAGGGCAATGCCGCCCAGTGCTCATTATGATGCATTTTTAGCTACAACGCAGGCCTGTCAGTGCAGGGTGAACCTGTGGGCTATGTTATTTCAAGGCTCCCATGTATTTTGAAATATTTATAGGGCTTTTTTCTATTTATATAGATTCAATTCAGTCTTTTCTATTATATAGATTCAAGGCCCCTAGAGTTGCAGATTATTGTATTTCTGGTCTGAAGCAAATAACTTTGAGATTTTATGGATTTTTCTTGACAAAAAAGGACTGAAGTAGAAATGTGGTTATGTATAACAGTAAGCTGTACATTTAAGATATTCTTAACAGTAAGCAAAAGTCCGTTAGCTGAACTACAGGATGTGGATGTCTTTCTTTGTTCACCGTAAATCTTCCACTAATCTCGTCGTCATTATTTTTTCTACCATCTGCTCCTGTGTTCTCAGGCCCACTTAGGGGCACACCTTCATGCTTCAACCTTTTATTAACTGGATCAACAAGACTTGGGAAGAGAAAAGACTTAATACCAACCACCCCTCATACTAACAAACTGCCTTCATATATAACAGTACATTGTTTCTTATTTTATGCATGTAGTCTCACCACATGGGATAATAATTGCTTGACACAATAGACAGGGACCACATTTTAGTGGAGGAAGGATTCTGATTTGATCTTATCAGTAGAATTGTTTTCTGGGACCCTGTGCCCAGAATCTATGCAAAAGATGGATGAAAATGGTAAATAAATGTTGACATTGCTGAAAATGGGTAAGGAAACAGACAGTGGGAGTTTAAAGAGCATATCTTCCTTAACCTGGATTCATTGGTGATAAACAAAATTCTGTCTAATATTTTGCTGAATTTTTAAAATAAATACAGGAAATAAAAGATTTTCATTTGCTTTTGTGATAATGTTAAACAGTGTTTCCTGTCAAATTGTTGTGTTATTCTTGTAGCTCAAAGCATTCAGTAAACCAGGGTTCCAGGGTGAATGTGTAGATTTTACAGAAGAAATTTCTGATTTGACTTCATTCAAGCCATGTTCTTTTAAAGTTCTTCGGGGTTGGTAAGTACACTTGTTGAGTGCTTTCTACTATTCTTCAATAACTAAATTTCCTTTAAATTCACAGAGATTTGACTTGTTTATTTATTTTGCATTCACAGTGAATTAAAAAAATTCTTTTAGTCATTGGTCAACTGCTAATTAGCCTATAGTAATTTTGCCTAATTTGTATTATGAACCATTGTGTGATACAAAGAAACAAAATGCTAATGAGCCAACTTCGGGAACATTGTGGTCATTTTATTTTCTCACTGTTACCTTAGATTATTTCCTAAATATTTTGAATGCTTGTATTGTATGTTTATTGGATAGTATACTTAGAATGCTCTTTAAAAAACTTCTGTTTTTGTCTAGATTAGATATATTACTCCTAAATTTAAAAATACATATATTTTGTTGAAATTATTTATCAAATCAACCTTGTTTCACAGATGAGTACTCCTGATTTCAGAGTTAGTG
Source organism: Cryptoprocta ferox (assembly GCA_028646485.1). Taxonomy (NCBI): domain Eukaryota; kingdom Metazoa; phylum Chordata; class Mammalia; order Carnivora; family Eupleridae; genus Cryptoprocta; species Cryptoprocta ferox. Next base: position 43,041,096 of record CM053573.1, read on the forward strand.
TTCCCAAGATCCCACACCAAATGTCAATGTCAGACACAGGATTGTTTTGTCTTTTTTTTTTTTTTTTTTTTTTGAGAGAGAGAGAGCATGTGCGCACAAATGAGCAGGGGAGGGGCAGAAAGAGAGGAAGAGAGAGAATCCCAAGCAGGCTCTGCACTGTCAGCACAGAGTCCGATGTGGGGCTCAAACTCACAAACTATGAGATTATGATCTGATCCAAAGTCAAGAGTCAGACACTTAACCACCTGAGCTACCCAGGTGCCCACCCCCTTTTTTAAAATTTATTTTGAGAGAGCGAGCGTGAGTGAGCAGGGTGGGGCAGAGAGAGTGAGTCAATTCTTTTTAATTTTTTAAATTAAATCAATTTTAATAAATTTAATTAAATCTGGGGCACCTGGGTGGTTCAGTCAGTTAAGCGTCCAACTCTTGGTCTTGGCTCGTATCCTGTTCTCACACTTAGAGTTCGAACCCCGCATTGGGCTCTGCACTGACCATGTGGAGACTGGAATTCTCTCTCTCTCTCTCTGCCCCTCCCCCACCCTCTCAAATAAACATAAAAGTATGGGGTGCCTGGATGGTCAGTTGGTTGAGTGACCGACTTCAGCTCAGGTCATTATCTCACAGTTCGTGGGTTTGGTTCCCATGTCAGGCTCTGTGCTGACAGCTTGCTTAGAGCCTGGAGCTTGCTTCGGATTCTGTGTCTCCCTCTCTCTCTGCCCTACCCCATTCATGCTCTGTCTCTCTTTGTCTCTCAATAATAAATAAATGTAAAAAAAGATAAATAAATAAAAGTAATAAATCTTGTGTTCTTTGAGCTATAGCAATATACTAGATCTTCCTCGGATATAAATGAACTGTATGTGATTCTCAAGGCTAAAACATATTTCCTCCATTTTTTTATTGGAGGAAAATATACATAAAATACACGTTACCATTTTAGCCATTTTAAAGTGTGCAATTCAGTGATAGGTCTGTTTCAAGTATTTACCTAATAACTCCTCAGAATCTTTCTGTTAATTCTTTAAGATATCTTGGATTTTTATCAATTCTCTTTTTCTCTTGAGCCAGTTCTTCCACTTGAAGAAATTCTGTCTCCTAAGTAGTGCCACTCTAGTACTATCTTACTTCCATTATTTACCACAAACCAGTGATAGCCCAATTATATGTCCCAAAATCCAGTTTCATATTTTTACTACTTTGCCTTAAATCCCACAGCCATTCCTCTAATACTAGTCAGACCCAAGTTCAAATGCCTCCTTTTCCAGGATTTACCATCATTTTTCCCATCCATTCCCATTCTATCCTTACACTGTCTCTCTGTCTTCCCCTCTTCCAACTTTTACTCAGCTGCATATTTTTTGCCTTACCTATACCAGGGGTCAGTTAGCAAACCTTTTCTATAAGGGCCAGATAGTATTTTTGGCTTTGTGAGCCATACAGGCTGTGTCCCAGCTAATCAGCACTGCCATTGTAAGCACTAAAGCAGCCACAGAAGATAGATAAATAAATGGGCATGACTGTGTTTCGATAAAATGCTTCTCAATTCCATGAAATTTTAATTGTGTAGCATATTTACATACACAAGCTATTTTTTTAATTTTTTAAAACCACTGAAGCGTGGGTGGCTGTCGGTTGTGCATCCAACTTTGGCCCAGGTCATGATCTCACAGTTTGTGGGTTCGAGCCCCACGTCAGGCTCTGTGCTGACAGCTCAGAGCCTGGAACCTGCTTTGGATTCTGTGTCTCCCTCTTTGCCCCTACCCTGCTTGCTTGCATGCATGTGTGTGTGCGCATGTGTTCGCTCTCGTTCTTTCTCTCAAAAATAAATAAATAAATATTTAAAAAACAAAACAAAACACTGCAGCATGTGAAAAGCAGTCTTAGCTTGTGATCTGTATAAAACTGGCAATGAGACAGATGGCCCAAAAGCCGTAGTTGGCTAATCCCTGCTCTATGTGAAAGGTTGTAGGTTTCATGGAAAGCTAGCTAGCCAGCAATGTTATTTGTTGGGCCTACATAGTGTGTTAAACAAAGTGTATCAGTATTTTAGTTAAGGGTGTTTTTCACCTTCTCTTTAAAAAATCAAAAGATTTGAAAACTTTAAGAGACATTCACCTTTGGCAATAATTAGTGTTAAGTAAATGGCCTATGTGATCCCAGTGTATATATTCCCAGTTTTTTTTTTTTTTTAAACCTGGTACACTACTCATGTACATTACCTGCTTGACCTCCTATTGATATGTATGTTAGTGGCCCCCATTTGATTTTAAACTGAGTGTATCTTTAGGGGTCACACTGATTCCTTCTGTTAACTTTCTTGATTAACCCTAACTCCACCAGTCTTTCCCTCTCAGATTTTCTATAGCTCTTACTAGTTTGAACTTCTCTGTGTATATTATTATTTTTATACTTACAAAAAAGGATATTAGGGTTTTACAATATTAAAACACATAAAATAGGGCACTAATAAGTTAAATAGATTATCTGCAACTCTTTAGTGAGAGAGGTATGTATACCAGGCACCTAAAATAGTTTTGTTACTAGATTTAGCTCTGAGTTTCTTCTCCACTAAGATAAACAATTATTTAGTAAGATATATATTTTTTCCTGACACTGAAATCTGGGACAAATTAGTCATATGTTTGCTTTATATAGGGAATATACTTTCTCTCTCTCTCTCTCTCTCTCTCTCTCTCTCTCTGTGTGTGTGTGTGTGTGTGTGTGTGTGTGTGTGTGTAGTTTATTAAAGTGCAGTTTTTTAAAGACTACAGGAACCCTGTAGTTCTTGGGAGTACTTGGGAGACCTGGAGATTAAAGACCAGTTCCACCACTTCCTAGATAATATAACCTTCAACAAATTAGATCATCTGTCCAAATCATTTTTCCTCATCTGTAAAGGAGGGATAATAACAGTACCTACCTCAAAGGATTCTTATAAGGGGCAAATAAATGATGCACTCGAAGGGCTTAACTCTCTGCCTAACACAATGAAAACCTTTGATAAAATGCCTAATTACATAGAAGATATGACAGTAAATTATAATGGTACAGAGCATATCTGTGGTTATCATCAGTTAACTTGGTCTAGCAAGAGTATAGTTCTTGCGGTCTTAAAGTGTAAAGGCTAAAACTTAAACGCACCAGAAGTGAAGTAGTAACAGCCAGTTCATTTTTCCCTTGGGCTCCTTATTTTCAAAAGGCATACGTCTTAACCAAGCTTCTGATGAGTGATGTATTAAAGATAATTCACTATCAAGGTTTCTAATGGGTTTATTTCTTTTTAAAAATCTCCATTAGCTATCAGATGTACAGGTGATAGATTTTATATACTGTTGTGTGATGTTAGGAGTCTAGTTTCTTTACTCCACTAGACTGACATCAAGCCCATCATTAAGTACGGATACAAATTATTGTTTTTCCTAAAAGAAAAACAAGTAGTATTTTTCTAATCTGTTCAAGTACTTAATAATTACCATAATCTGATCACAGTGTTTTGTACTTGGAGATACTAAAAGAAGCTAATGTCTTTAGTGTAAAGCAGATGTCTTGTTTCAAATTTCAACGCTATCATTTAACAGTTGAGGAGACCTTGGACAAATTACCTAACCTTTCTAATCCTTAGTTTTGTTTCCTATAAAAATAAGGGTGTGTTTTTACTTCATAGAATTGAGGACACAGTGTGATAATATAGGTTAAGTACCTAGCACATTTCTAGCACATGGTAAGCAGTCAGTAAATGATAGTGGTAGCTGTTTCTTTAAACTGAAGCTGTGTCTTTGCTGCTGGTCAGCACCATGACTTTGATCTCCTACTCCTTCCCTTGTTCCCACAGATGATAAACCTGTGATGTCAACTGATGTAATTTGACTGAATGTCTTATTGCTTGTTTTTAAGCTGGCTCCTGTATTACCAAGAGGATGTTTCTGATAATCAGTGTGTATTAGAAGAAGGCCTCTATGCTGACCTTACTTCCTGTGGCTGCCCAACACCTAGAGTTAAATCCCTCAAGCCCATTGACTATGTAAGTACTTTTCTTGGATGCATAATTATAAGACTTGTTCTTGTCCAGTTTAATTACCATAGATGATGTGATGTTGGAAGAAGTGATACACGGGTGAATATAACAGTATGAATATTTATTCATGGAGTGTAAAATTGAGATTAACTCATTAAATCCAAAACGTAAGACTGATATATTTTATATATTTATATGATATATATCTGATATATATTGGATATATATATTTATATATTTTATATATTTTATATATATTTTATATATTTATATGATATATATCTGATATATATTGGATATATATATTTATATTTTTTTTCTTTAAACCAAGAGTTTAAAATTCAGGAACTAGAGTAATATGTATAGACCTAGGCTTAAATCTCAGTTTGATACTTTAACCATTTTGGATGACTTTAGTAAAGTTACTCAGTTTCCTCATCTATGAAAAATAATAGTACGTTGTAGGACTCCTGGGATATTGAATGAAATGGTGCTTATAAAATGCCAAGCACATGGTGAATAGTCATTAAATGTTAGCTATTAATTAGCTATAACTGTTAGCTGTAATTATTGCAGCTGCTTAATAAAAATAATAACCTGATAATTTTATTATCATACCAGATAAGTCACACGACAATTTGCTACTCAGGTGTACAATGTTACTTTAAAGCATGGGTCCCGATATGGCCACCGGTACTGATTTCAAACCTTTGGGGGAACTAGGGATATCCTGCCTGCTGTGTGCAGCATTACCTGGGTCACCTTGGAGACCCACATTTATAGAGTAAGTGGTTTCTCCTTTCTGTCCTGTTTACTCAGAATTTTGAATGTGAGCAAAACACGATCACTACTCCGCAGCATCAGTTCTGTGTTCCATGCTTGTAGGGTCTGGGCAGTGGAAGTAATGAGGATCTGGGATATTTTCAAGATGTCTGATTATGATCATTCCCTTAGAACATTTGGTCAAAGCTGAGTTTCACACAGAGATGAGATAATTTGAAGCCCTGCATAATTGTATGAGTGGCTGAGACCTTTGAACCAGAGCTGACTCCAGAGATGATGATCATCCTCAGAAACTTTGATCCCAGCCCAAGCAATGTAGTCTTACTTCACAGGACATTCCTGGATAGAATATTCTTTGTATGAAGCTAAGAATAGAGTCTTGGCTGAGGAACAAAAATAGAAACAGCCCTTAGTCTCTCCCAGTAGCAACTTAGACACCAACTGGGAAAGACTTAAGTGGCTACTGGTTGAGACTTCCTGTCTGTTGGACAAAAAACAGTAGGGGGGAGGGGAAGAATGTGGTCTGGTGAGTCTCTCCAAGTATTGATAAGGTTGAAAAAGACATTGGAAAGTAGTCCACATTTACTGGGAAAGGAATTTTCTTAGAACTTCTTAGTGGTCAAGCCAGCAGACAGTTATTTTGTATATGTAGTTCTAAATATGAAAGTACCATCTTGAAAGGATTTTGCAGGACTTCTAATTCAGTGAGCTAAACCAACTAAATTTTTAGGGAGGGAGTTTTAGAATCAGTCAGAATTATTGAGTATTACTGTTTTTCTTTGAAGAGTTACAATTTTACATTCATGAAGTCAAAAGTGAATAATTAAGGAATGAAAATAGAAATGATTTTAAGTTTTACTGTGCAGTTGTGTGTCACTCACTATACCACCCAAGCAGTATAGATGAAGGTGCCTCTTAGGAAGGACCTGGGAGCTATAGCCTTTACTCTCCAAAAACTGATGAAAGAGTATATCCGATGGTTTATGTACGGACAACACATTCATCTTCTTAATGCTTTTACATGGTATGTTTTTAAATCTTTGAAAAGGCTTTGTCGAAGATATATTTAGGCAGTAGGTTTGGTTTTGAAATGGAAGGAATGTGAAGTAAGGTTGAGCATCCCATCAAAGACCCCCAGATTGACCATGAAGAGGCCTTAACAGGTAACATTTCCTTGATGATGGTCCACCATGCTTCACACTGGTGGCCCTGACACCCTGAGTTGATCCCACCTAGGAGATTGATACGTGAACCATGTCAATACGGTAATCTATAGAAGGTGGTTTTCGTGACTAGAATGCTTGAGAATTCTTTACTGAGCATTTTTCTCCCTCTCTAGAACATAGGAAACTGAATTAGTCCTCAGAAGGTTATTTGTTGAGCATAAGATCTAGGTAAAATGAAGTAGGTATCTTGATTAGTTTACTCAGCTAACATTCCCCACAAAAGAGACTCCTGAGGGTCCCAGGTGTTCACATTCTCCAAATTCTGTGTTCTCTTTCCCTGGAAAATGCTAGACACCCTTTACCCATCCGGCTTCTCTGATTCAGTCTGCATCCCCATTGCCCCCACCTTTTTCTCCAGATTTGTTGATGCCACTGTGCAAGCCACAGTCCAAATGGGATTCTGGATTAATTTTGGAAAATGTTTCTGTCCAGTAGAGTTGACATGTATATGGACTAACCTCTGGGTTTTGCTTTAATTAGTTACAACTGCAGAATTTTGAGGGTGTTGCCTGTAGTTAGCATTCCCAGACATGCTGTGAATTACATTACTGTTATAATATGTATAATGGTATAGTATTGAGGAGTTTTAAGACTTCCTCTTCATACAAGATCAATATGTTTTCCAGATGACAGTTTGCTCCAAGCTGATTTCTGTTTGTCCAGACATATTTTACATTCTAAAAGTCCATAGATAATTTGCAGTCATTTTACAGTGAAAGAACCTTGGGAGCATATTTTATTGTTCTGCTTCTCACTAAGGTGATATTGGGAAAATCACTTAATTTATTTGTACCTCAGTTAACTCCTTTGTAAAGCAACTGTTAGGTATTTTCAAATCTTTGGCAGGCTTTAGTTCTGTTGTAAATAAGCATGCTGGGTATTTCTAATTGGGCATGCAAAACAGTATATCCAGTGTTAGGACTCATATGGTCTGAGGGAATAACATAGTATATTAGCTTTCAGTAAGGTTATGCCATACAACAGTCCCCAGAGCAGTTGGTTAGGAGCTGGAGGTGAGTGGGGAACCTATATAAATGCTTTAAGCATTGGCCCAGTAGTGTGTGGAGTGACCTTTATTGCGTTTCCATGGGAGCAGCATTCTGCTCATTGCTTCTTTAGTGTCTCCATGGTGGCCTGGCATGGAAGTTGGCCTCCTTTGAAGTAATAATCCAATCCTGGCAGCTATAAGCAGGCAAAGCAAAAGAAACATTGTAACAAGAGGCTGTAGAAAAACTTCAAATGAAATTATAACTGTGGTGACATAATGATATTAAGAGGTAGAGTAAGAATTGGCAAGGCAGTGTTTGATTCTGTGCAAGCATGCTGAATAAGGGACACAGCTATAAATAGTAGAAGACTGTAAATCCAGCCACAGAATGAGAGGAAGCAATGAGTTTATAACGTGTGTAAGAGTTTGGTTACTATTAAACTTTTCAGCTGAATCCATATTTAGTTAATAGTTTTAACTCTTGTGTATAATTTAAAAATGAAGGCCAGCAAAACCCTGTAGGCTAAACATCTACTTCCTAATGAGACATTTGAAGCATTTTCCATTAAATTTGGGCAGAAGACAAAGGTGTCTACTATCACCATTTCTATTCAGCATTATTCTGGAGCCCCAAACACTTAAATAAGATTAAAACCAAAAAACGTATAAAGAAACAAAGTTGTCAAGAATATATACAGATAAATTACTAGACTTAATAGGAAGTTCTAAAAAGTTTCTGGATACAAGGTAAATGCCAGTGAAACTATAGGGTAAACTTAAGAATAAGTCAAACCACAAGGCGCATAAGTCCTTTGTGGAGAAAATTATAAAAACTTTATTGAAGGGCATAAAAGATGAAGAGATATAATCTCTTATAGATTGAAATGACTCAATACTGTGAAATTGTGGTCTTCTCCAAATTAATACAACTTCAGGCAAAATGCTTACAGAATCCTTTGCCTTTCGAGGAGAGTGTCTTTTTAGGGTGAGATGGTAAAACATGACAAGCTTATCCTAAATTTGGAAAAGGTAGGGATCCAAAATAGCCAAGACAACTTTCTTACTAAGAACAACAGACAGGGTCACTTGTCCTTCCAAATATATACTGTATTATACAGCAGTAATAATTCAGACAGTGGGTTTTGGTGCAAGCAGAGAAAACAGAGCTGTGGAATAGGATAGCATAGAAACTGACCTACATAAATAATGGAACTGGAAGGTGACTGAAGTAGATTACAGTGGGGCTATTATGAACTATTAAATAAATTGGTGTTGGGACAATTGGCTTTTTATATGGAAAAAAATAGAGTTAGAATCTTGCTTTACTCCAAACACAAAAATAAGTTCCAGATGGATTGTGGCAACCTAAATGTGAAAAACAAACCTTAAAACTTAGGCTAGTTTCCATTTTTTCTTCTCACAGTATTGGAGTAGAATGGATTTTAAACAAAATGTACGTGTCAGTAAGACAAAGGGAAAAAGCAAGTGTATTCATTTTCTGTTACTGCTGTAACAAATTACCACAAACTTAGTGACTTAAAACAACAAACCACATTACAGTTCTAGAGGTCAGAAGGTCTAAAATGGTCTTAGCCTAGTAAAAATATTGTGCTGGCAGGACTCCATTCCTTCTGGAAGATGCTAAGGGGAGAATTGGTTTCCTTACCTTTTCCAGCTTCTCAAACCTCCTCAGCATTCCTTGGCTCATGGCCATTGTCTTTCTTCAAAGTGCATCACCCCAACTTCTCTCTGTCCTCTCTCTCTGACCATCCTGCCAACCTCTGATAAGGACCCTTGTGACTGTATTAGGCTTCTGTGGATAATGCAGACAGATATCCCCACCTCAAGATTTTTAACTCTTAGTCACATCTACAAAGTCCCTTTTACCATGTCAGGTAACATATTCTCAGGTTTCAGGGATTAGGATGTGGACATTTTGAGGATTGAGTGGGGGCAGGAGGTGTGGAGGTGGGGGAACGTTATTCAGCCCTACTGCAGCAGGCCACAGACTGGGAGGATATATTTGCAATCCTTATAAAACCTGCAAAGGTTTAGTATACAGAATATAAAAAGAACTCTCAAATCAATTGAGAAAAAAAGAAAAACCCACTTCAAAATTTAGCAAGAGGATGTGAATAGACAGTTCATAGAAGAGAGAAAAATGTGTAAAGGATATGCAAAAAAAATGTTAAACCTCACTAGTGATCGAGTAAATGCCAAGTAAAATAATAATTAAGTAACATTGCCTTACTTCGGATAAAAACATTTGAATGGTTTGGTTTGGTTTGGTGGCAGAGAAATGGGATTATTCATACACAGCTTGTGGAAGCCGTGTTAGTTACATGGGGCGGGGGGGGGGGGTAGGCAGGACAGTGGAATAAGGATGTTTGTTGCCGTTTATTGATGGATGAAAAGGAGCCACAGCACCTCCATGTGAGAAAATGTAAGACAGTGGCTACAATGAATGAAAGTGAGTTCCATGTATTACTAAAGGATATTCTAGTAAGATACTTTCAATGAAATTTAAAAACAAAGGATGCAGGGGTACCTGGGTGGCTCACTAAATTGAATGTCCACCTCTTGGTTTCTGCTCAAGTCATGGTCTCGGGGTTTGTGAGTTCAAGCCCCACATTGACAGCGCTTCACAGCACAGAGCCTGCTTGGGATTCTCTCTCACCCTCTCGCTCTCTGCCCTTCCCCCACTTGTGTGTGCACACACAGTCTCTCTCTCTCTCTCTCTCTCTCTCTCTCTCTCTCTCTCTCTCTCTCTCTCTCTCTCAAAATATATAAACATTAGGTTTATATAGGTGGCTCAGTCGGTTAAGCATGGCTCAGGTCATGACCTCACGGTTCGTGAGTTCGTGCCCTGCGTCGGGCTCTGTGCTGACAGCTCAGAGCCTGGACCCTGCTTCAGGGTCTGTGTCTCCCTCTCTCTCAGTGCCTCCCCGACTCACCCCTGTCTATGTCTCTCTCTCAAAAATAAACATTAAATTTTTTTAAACAAACATTTATTTATTTATTTTTAAATTATCTTTATAGTTTATTGTCAGGTTGATTTCCATATAACACCCAGTGCTCTTCCCCACAAGTGTCCTCCACCATGACCATCACCCAAAAAAAATAAAAGATGCATAACCATTAGTATAAAAATATGAGCTGGAAGGAGTCACATCCTCAGCATAGTGGTTACCTTTAGAGAGAAGAGATTCAAATTCAGCTGTACCTGTTATGTTATTTATAAAATTCAATACAAATATAATAAAATTTATTGCTTTTGGGTGTTGGGTACATAGTCTATCCATATATTACTCATTTCTTTTAATGTTTAGCTTCTTTTAAATAGGGGGAAATAATTTTCTTAAAAAGTGGAGAGGGGAGACCAATTAGAAAGTAGATCTAGAATGAAACTGATTTTCTAAACCAAATGAAAGTAGTTCTCTGAGGAGGATTATAGTTCACTGGTGAAGAGTTTGGTCTGGGAGCCTGACAGACCCCTACTTGTTAGCTGAGTGGCCCTGGGCAGGTTTCTGACTACCCTAAGCCTCAACTTTCTCATCTAATAAAGTGCAAGGTTTAAACAAGCCTAGAGCATGTGCAGCCTTAGCTCATGATAAGCACTCAGGAACAGAGCTCATAGACAATAATTAATATTGGTTAAGCAACATCAAGACTACCATCAGCTTGGTAGGCGGAAGGTATTTATAATGTTTTTGTTTTTAATATGCCATACTTAAAAGATTCCAGATTATAGTCATATTAGGGATTTATGAGCCTTATGTTAAATTTGTATCATTTCACATAACTTTTTGCCAACACACTGTTGTGTATGCTCTGGAATGGAATGGTTTTAGAGGTATGCATGATGGTTACTTTCCTTTAATTCATTTTACTTGTACTTCATGTTTTGGCTAGCCATTGTTCATTTGGCAAAGATCGAGCTGAAGTGATGTTGTCAGGCTATATGGATATGGCTGTTCTCATGGCTGATTGCTGAATATCTTGAAAAGTATATGTTATATTTAGAGTCTAAACAATTAATCGAACCCTGAGGTACTGTCAACACCTTTTCCATATACATGGGGATTTGAAACTCAAAGAACTATACAGTTGCTCAAGTAAAGGTCTGTAGTATTTTTTCTAAGTCAAAAATTACTTAGATTCAAAAATTTTATCCAATTATATTGAAGATGTGTTGATATAAATGTAGTCCTTCTAGCAGAATACTCTCACTAGGATCTCAGAACTTGAGATTCAGGTGAGAGACACACTTTTGAAGCCAGAGAGGGAGGTAAGAAGAGGGATCACATACATTGCCCAACTGAGCAAGTTGGAGTCAGGTGCTCTGGACATTATCACACATGCCGGTAGAAATATTCACCATTAAAATTACTGACAGAGTGTAAGGGTTAGGAACACAGCCTCTGGGGTCATTCTGTCTAAATTCAAATGCCAGCTTCTTCTACTAACTGTGAGTGAACTGTGCCTTGATTCTTCATCTGTAAAGTGGGGATAAAAATAGCACCCACATCAAAGGTAGTTGTGTGGATTAAATAAGTAAATAAATTCACAGTCTGCTAATAGGAATATATTTTGGGATTTGGGATTTTTTTTCCCATTTTAAACAGTGATCTGGTTCATATATAGCATTTAAGGAAACACTCCAAAAGGGTTCTAGAGAGCACCCCATAATTAAACATATTCCTTTTACTGTAGCAAATGCATTTATAACTACACATATTGGAGAAATATTGTAAGTAGCCCTCTACTTATTCACATCAGATTTTGTTGCCAGTTGAATTAGGAAAAAAAATGGGAGGGGGGCTTAGAGCTTTCTGCATTTCAGAACTATGGATAAGGGGTTGTGGATAGAGAGATTTACATATACTGCCAGGCGCATATGAAGGTGCTGTATATGTTAATTATAACTAGTGTTGTCACTTAAAATGTAGTTTAGTCGATGGGATGAGGTGGAGGTTTTTTTCTTAAAATTTATTTTATACAATTTGTTCAAGTATTCTTTTGCTTTCTTACTATGTTCTCCTTTTAGAAACTGTCTGATTTTTGCCTGGCCTAGACTGAACCCAGCAGGAATGTCCTGTTACTGTTGACACCTAAAAAGAGCCTTTGGCCCCAAATGGTTGGCTGTCCTCTAACCATGTCAACGTGGACTGAGGCCAGGACATTTGTAGAGCTCAAATTGTAGTTAAATTCTGGTGTTGTCTATTGTCCTTGGAAAGTTCAGATGATTCTGTCATCCGCAGTTTTGAAGACTATTAATAGTTTATATTCCTACTTTCATATCTGGAAAATGTAACAGAAAAATAGGATTTTGAAGTAGTTCTTCAGCATTCTTTATTTCTGAACAATTAATTACCTGTCTACTACCTTCCACCATTCTGTCCACATTAGCACTTATGTTGACCTTCCTAACCTTTAAGTACATTTGTAAATCAAGTGCATCTATAAATTTAAGTACATTTAAAAATTAAAATCATTTAAATGTAAACAATTTAAATAGAGAAAGATTAAGTTAAATATAGATCAGACCTCTAGAGGGTGGATGACTTTAGGTGTAGAGATAATAGATGTTCTCAAATGAGAAGTCTAGACGATGGGACCATTTGGTGACAGCCCATTGCTGTTAGTAGAGCGGCAGGCTGTTTTTACTGATTTATATAAACTCATATATAAATCTACATTTATATAGATACAATATATAAATGTATACATTTATATACTCACCATCATTCTCTACAATTTTGTTCTCTGTCTCTCTTCATCATCATTGTAAAACCATCTTTTGTGATCCCCTGCACTGCATTTTACATAGTTTCCCAAAGATAAATTTCTAGATTCAGAATTACCATTGGGGAGTGAGTTTGAGGGATAATGGCAATCTTTTTAAAAATGTCTTTGTGTGCATTTTGCAAAAGGAGGAAGAAAAATGTACACAGGTCCTATTTTTCTTAGAATAATGTTTAGCATTTAAATTACGTTCTCCTAGTAAGCTTTTAATTTTTTGCTCTCTCGGGTTTAAAACATTACAGTATGTCAGGCTTAAATGCCTTTAATAGTGGTATCTGCCATTCTACCACAGCAGACTCCTCACTGGGGAGAATGTTGCTAACAGTTGACTGTGAGCCCTGTCTGGGCTCCTTGCCTGGCTGCCTTTCCTTACTAGTTAGTAACTCAGCCAGAAGAGGTATAAAGAGGTAAGCTGAAATGCTTTTTTAAAAGCTTAAGGGTAAAGACGTTGGAGAAAGTCCAACAATAAAGGCAGGGGCTTATCTGTGGATTTTGATTGTCCATCTTCAGCCACCAGTTTTAGTGTGTAATTTAGAATCTGCTATTTTTACCTGCTGTTCTGGACTCCTGGAAGGACATTTCTTCTATAAGCTGTTGGGATGCTTCCAGTTGTTATTTTGCAGATAGCAGAGGAGGTGCTGAATCTTACCTGTGTTCACTCAGTGACTAGAGATGAAGCTGTATTCCTGACCCAGTTTATGGTGTTTCCTGAAGGAAAATCAATCCTCCTAGACAGCCCTTGAAGGCTTACCTTACTGTCTCACTGCACACAGTGATTGTGACGGTTTTGTCCAGTATCCTCTAATCCCTAAATCTGTACTGTCCGCTACCATACACTAGCCACATGTCATTATTTCATATTTATTTATATTTATAATACCAGATTTATAGTTAATATTTACTTAAATAAAATAAAACAAATTCAGTCCGTTGGTCACACAAAAAGTACAGATATGCAGCATTTCTGTCACTGCAGAAAGTTCTCTTGGATAGTGCTCCACACCTTCCCTCATCAGCAGGTAACCTTTGCCACATAATGTAAAGAAAATAACTCACACATTTACCTACTTTACAAACCTGGAAATCTCTTCGGCATTCTTTTTTTTTTTTTAATTTTTTTAATGTTTATTTAGTTTTGAGAGAGGGAGAGACAGGGTGCAAGCAGAAGAGGGGCAGAGAGAGAGGGAGACACAGAATCCAAAGTAGGTTCCAGGCTCTGAGCTGTCAGCACAGAGCCTGACACAGGGCTTGAACTCACAAACTGTGAGGTCATGACCTGAGCCAAAGTCAGACACTTAACCAACTGAGCCACCCAGGTGCCCCTTGGCATTTTTTTTCTATCTTTCCTTGTGTTTCAGAGGAAGCATAGTTCATCCTTTCAGAGTGATCTTTCCCCTCACGGACTGATTCCTATTCAGAGGTTCTGAACTGATGGGAAACAGTGGATTGGACGTCTCACTTCTTCCTTAGAACCATCCCTCTTGTCTTACATTGTTGAGCTTTTTCTATCCTAGGCCACTGTCCCCACAAACATTCTTATGGGCCACCAGCCCATTCCCCTCCTCTTCACCAACATTCTCTAAAGTGTGGCCCGTGCACCCTGTCTACAATTTTGTCCACACTCATTCCTCAGTCCCTATGACCTAGATTCCACCCCTCATCTCTTGCACACCACTCAGAGTTCTCTTATGGGTTTCCAGCTGCCTCCTGATTACCAGCCCCCAGCAGCCTCTCCACAGCCACCCTCTTCCTCCACGTTGTGAACGTATTTGGTACTATGGACGACTCTTCCTTCTCCTTTCCTTTCCTCTTTACTTCCTGGTATTTTCTTTTTAGCTCTGCTCTCATAGTACATTTACTCCACCGCCTCCACAGTCTCCTTTGCATGTCTGCCTGGTTCTGTCCTCTCATTTCCCTTTCCTCACCCCTGCCCATCTCCAGTGTCACCCAGATCCTAGGACCTCCCATGCTCTTCATGCCTGCATGGGATTTGTTTCCCTGAAGCCTAGTCCAGTGTTCAGTGGACATTTCTGTTAAGATTACCCTGTCTATCCTGTCTATCTGAACATTAAGACACCCAGTTCTAAATAGAAGTTTTTAGCTTCTGGGTACATTTCCCCTCCAAATTTCCTTATATGATAAATTATACCACCATGCCCCCAGCCACATCTTTTCACATCATCTTCTGTATTTACTCATTCCACTTGTTAGCCTTATGTCTGTTTTAGCACTGTGATAGTTTCTCTGGCCATCCCTTGTTCCCCAGTCCTTTTCCCTCACCGCTGACCCCAACACACACACACATACTTTAGGGTCTGGCTCTTTCTTGGGACTGGAATATTTTTCCCATACATTTTCCATTTCTATTTGCTTCACTCCTGTTGTCTAATAGATTTCCTGAGGTCCATTTAAAGAAAAACACAGGGGTGCCTGGGTGGCTCAGTTAGTTAAGCATCTAACTTGGTTTTGGCTCAGGTCATGATCTCATGGTTTGTGAGTTCGAGCCCCACATCAGGCTCTGAGTTGACAGTGCAGAGCCTGCTTGGGATTCTCTTTCTCTGCCCCTCTCTCTCTCTCTGCCTCTCCCCTGCTTGTGTGCCCCCCCCAATAAAAAAAGAAAAAAAAAACATATACATGCAAAATGTGCATAATAATCACCAGTTTAAATTTTTGAGGGGCACCTCGGTGGCTCAGTCGGTTAAGTGTCTGACTTCAGCTCAGGTTATGATTTTATGGTTCGTGTGTTCAAGCCCTGCATTGGGCTCTGTGCTGACGTCTCAGAGCCTGGAGCCTGGTTCGAACTCTGTGTCTCTCTCTGTCTCTGCCCCTTCCTCACTCACACTCTGTCTCTCCATCTCAAAAATAAATAAACATTTAAATTAATTTTCAATAAATAATACATTTCTAAGCTTCAAAACTCAGAAAGTATGAAAGGCATGTAGTCAAAAACTTGCTCCCGCTTGTGTCCTTCATCTTTCAGATCCTATTCTCCTTATGGGTAGTCATGGAGTAGTTTCTTTTCTTTTCTTTTTTAAAGAAATTGTTCATGTGTACACGTGCACATTATATGTAGGCATGTGCATAAGCTTTCCCCTTTCTGCACAAGTGGAAGCAGAAGAAGTGTGCTATTCCACACCATTCTTCATTGTATTTGCCTCTAAGGAATATATCTTGGAGATCTTTCATAAAGATCTCCTTATTCTTTTTTACAGCTGTATTTCTCTGTGAACGTACCATAACTTATTTAGCCAGTCTCCTTTTGATGGATATTTAAGTCATTCTATATCCTTTGTTATTCCAAACACTGCTGAAAAGAATAATGCTTTCATAATTCATCTTGCTCTTATGCAAAGTCATTTGTTTATTTACTGTTCTTTGAACATCGACATTCCCTGCTGCTAGTGCTCTGCTTCTCATGTACCAATTACAGATACTTTCCTAGGCCCCTGTCCAGAAGCCTTCATGGACTCCCCATTGGCAGTAAATCTGTCTCTGCCCTGTCAGTGTCAAAAAGAAGCAGACAATTCAATACCCCTAGCAAACACGGGGGGTACTTGACATTGTTTCCTGCTGGACTCTATTCTAGCTATATGGATCTACTTGCTGTTCCCTTAATATGTCCCATGCATTTCTGTCTCCCTTCCTTCGTATAGAGTGCCTTCCTTCCGTTCTCCCTGGGCCTGTCCAAATCCATGGCATCCTTGAAAACTGAGCTCACATTCCACAACATCCATGTCTGTGAAGCTTCCTTGATCCCTGCTCCCTTCTGCTAAAAAAGCATCAAGTCTTCTAGATTCTGAGAACTTTCGCAGGGCATAATCCTTTTTCTACCCTGGATTACATTTCAGTATCTGTAATTCTCCAAATTTAGTTATTAGTTAGTAATGCCCCAAACACAAGGTTGGTGTCTTGCATATACCAATGAGTGAAAAAGAGCAAAATTGGTTCTGTTCTTCTCTGACACAAGGAGTTGGGGAATACTTACGTTGAATGTAGAAATCACTCCTGCCCCTGTGCATTCTGGCTTTTTGTTGTTGTTAAATTAAAAATGCTTTTTCCTGGGGTGCCTGGGTGGCTCAGTTGCTTGAGCATCTGTCTCTTTATTTCAGGTCAGGTCATGATCTTGCAGTCATGGGATTGAGAGCCCCATGCTGGGCTCCATGCTAAGTGTAGAGCCGGCTTGAGATTCTCTCTCCCTCTGCCCCTCTCCCCCATTGTCTCTTCTATCTCTCTCAAAAAAAGAAAAAGAATGCCTTTTTCTTCCTCCTAGGAATGTTTAAACACATTGAGAGTCTGGAGCCATCAAGTGTTGCATTCTCAGTGACTGCTCCTGTGACTTTCTGGGGAAACGAGAGTGCCATTCCATTCCATGTTTATCCTGTTACCAGCTGAAAGCGTTGACAGGACCAAAGTGTCCATATTACAGGACAGCCAGACCTTAATTGGAACCAAGTGTCCATTTTCATTATGAGACTAAGATTGCTGTTCGGAAACTTCAACTTTAATTTGTTAAAAAATGAACAAAAATTATGAGTAGAATTTAGTCTCGCCTGTGCAGTTTTGACTATAACATCATTAGAGGGTAGAGCAGTGAACTGTATGCATTCGAGAATACAGTGGATCCAGGGTACCCTGTGTTGTGACTGGGGGGTCACTGGAGTATGGCCTCCCTGTGGTGATGCTTTCTCTTTTTTTGCTGTTAGGTTTTTGAAGAACCCTCCATTAGCCTTTTTGCTCTGGAACACTGTGAGGGAAGAGAGTTACATCTAGAAGAGGCTGTGAACTCTGTTCTGAACAAGGACCTGCATTTCTACACCCAGTCTGTATGGGTGAAAAGTGGACTGTAAGTATGGGACAAGGTTTGGCCTGGTTCACTTACTGTTTTAGGAGAGAGCTGCACAGTTATTTTTTTTCTTTTTTATTTGTTTTAATGTTCATTTATTTTGAGAGAGAGTGAGCGCCAGCATGGGAGGCAGAGAGAGAGGGGAAGAGAGAATTCGAAGCAGGCTCCATACTGTCAGTGCAGAGCCTAATGTGGGGCTCAAACTCACGACTGTGAGATGCTGACCTGAGCTGAACTCAAGAGTTGGATGCTCAACCAACTGAGCCACCAAGGCACCCCAAGCACAGTTGCTTTTTATTTCTCCACTGCTATTGTCGTGTGGTCTGAAGATGCTATTATTCCTTCTCTCTCTCAATGTAATGAGTAGTTTGTTTACATGAGATAAGGTCGTGGATGAGGTTCAGTATACAGTAGCATGCAGCAGTCTGGGGGAAGAGTCCTTTGGGAGAGAAGGGCTGCCATGTGTTGAGGGCATGTGTCTTAGAGGAGATGGACCAGATGACCTTGACCATTTGAAACCACTGCCTGCCTAAGAAAACCGACTGTTCGTCAGACTGGAAGTGTGTTGTTGTATTTTGATTTGACATCCTGTGTGTTCTAGAGCTTTTTGCTCCAGGGGACTTATTTTCATGCTGAGTATCCTTGGTGGACCTAACCCACCCACCAGTGTTGCTATCCATTCAGGTTGTCAGGGTGGATCCAGGTTGTGTGGGGTCTGTACTTACACAATCTGGGAGACTCCTTTAAGAAAAGGAATGAAAAATGACGGATACATAAATTAGGTATGAACTTGCATATTTTTTTAGAACAAAATTGGTAAGAGGCCTGCCAGTGAGAGGCCCAGAGGTTGAGGCCTGAAGGCTTCCTGGGAGATCTGCCTCTCAGGGCCTACCTGGAGAGTGGCACGTAAGCCTGCCCCTCCTCCTGCACTGTTGCTGCTTTGGTACCAAAAGTGAACTAAAAGAACACACATAGCTCTCGATGATTAATATAAAGATGATTGTTTTTATTTCTTATGACTTTTAAATTGTGTGATAATCAACTCTGCTTATTTAAATATCTGGGGATAACATAGGAGAAAGCCAAGAATATAAGTTAACTTGAAAACTAAGTCAACTATTATAATAAATGACTTTTGAATACTCACATGTAAAACAATTTAATTGTTCTTCAAAGCATTTGGCGTTGGTGTTTAACCATAAATTGACTTACTCTAAGCATAATAATCCCCATATTATATACCAGTATATTATCTACCACCTAACTAAGTGGTAATTATTTACCACTTAGACTTAACTAAGTCTTTTGAATTCTACATCCCTATGATATAGGACTTTCATAGCATTTTTACACTTTTCTTTACATTCCTAAGTGGAACTGATAATTATTGACTCACCTGTTGTAATATTTTACCATTTATTTCAGTCTTCTGTAGAAAACTGGTGCTATTTCACCTTGACATTATTTCTTCTCTTTAGCTGATCTTCCACCTACCTCCCTGTTCTGGATTCTCTGAGAAACGAATACACAGAGTAAGGAATAGAGAATGCGAAGGTTTTCCACAGATGGCTCAGAACAGGACTGAGTTCACAGCCAGCTGCCCTGTTGACATGTTTTTTGTTTTGTTTCGTTTTATCCCTGTATTATCCTATATCTCCAGTTAGTCAAGCTTCCACGCTTTTCAACTGTAGAATCCACTGAGATTAATATATAGTGAGGTGTAGTTTATTAAAGTTTTGCCTTATAACTGAAACTTCCCTGCCTATTTAAAGTCTGCACAGCTGGAGAGGTAGATGAGCCTCTCCATAGTTCAGATTTGTGTAGGCAAGAAGGGGCAGAGGGAAGGTCAAATATCCTGTTCATCTCTGGATGAAAAATCAGGCCAAGCCTGACCCTGATTGTGGGGAGCAGAGTGCTTTGTCTGAACTGGGCAAACCTTTGTCTGAACCTCCTCTTCCACGCATATTTTCTGAAGGCACTGTTTGTGGTGATCTTGAGTCCTGAGAATTTCAGATCTTCTTGACAATCGGAGTTTATTATAACCCTTAGCTGTTCAGCTAAATCAAGGCTAAGCAAACTTTTTCTGTAAAGGACCAGATGATGATTTCAGTTTGTTGGCCATCCTGAGTCACGACTATTCACCATGCCATTGTGGAATGAAAGCACCTAGTGTCAGTCAGTAAAAGAAGGAATGTGGCCACTTAAGTCTTGAGACTCTCCTCAAGGCTCTGAATGCTTCTACATGCTTTAACTTGGCCCAAGTTGGAGGCCCCAAGGGTATTTATTGAGAAGGATTTGCAACAGAGCTGGGCCTTAAAGCAAGAGAGTGGATTTCTGTAGATAATTTTCAGTTGTCCTTGATGGCCTTGGAGAAGTTGTAGGAGTGTGCCTGGGAGGTCCCTGGAACCGCCTAGAGAGGCCCTGAAGGACACCTGGTGATGAGCCTAAGTGTGGGAGAATAAGCCTAATTTGTGTAACTGGTAACAGGGAGAGGCTGTGGTCTGTCTTTGAATGTTAAACTGTTACCAAAAAAAGACAGCATTATCAAAGAAACACAGAATTTTAGACCCACAGGGAACCTTGTTTTATTTTTTTTTTAATGTTTTTGAGAGAGACAGCGTGAGCAGGGTAGGGTCAGAGAGAGAGAGAGAGAGAGGGAGACACAGAATCCGAAGCAGGCTTCTTCAGGCTCTGAGCTAGCTGTCAGCACAGAGACTGACTTGGGGCTAGAACCCACTAACCATATGATCATGACCTGAGCCGAAGCCGGGCGCTCAACTGACTGAGCCACCCAGGCGCCCCTGTTTTAGAAGGAAACCAAAATCCTAACTGGAATGCAAATCTTCTGAGCCCCAGTGCAGTGGGCTTTCTCCTAGTTCCTCCGGCCCTTTCTGTAAAAAAAAGTTACACATTTTTTCTTAAAAAATCTACAAACCTAGAAGTTTTATTAGAGAATGAACCTTGTATACAAGAAGGTTTTTTTTGATAAGAGATTGCTTTTTGGTTTTAAGTACTGTTAAAACAAGTGTTTTCCCTGCTTTTGTATAGGTGGATAGCTTATGAAGGCTCCAATTTCTTAGGAAGACAAATCCTACTCGAGCCTAATGAGATTCCAAATTGGACAGCATTCAGTGGATGGAAGACAATTGGTTCCCTCCGTCCTATGAAGCAGGTAAGGAAAATAGAAAAAACTCGTAAGATCCAAAATAGCTTGATTTTTCTAGTAGAAATGTCATGAACCACAGCATCTGAAATATTGACCAATTTGACATTTATGTTACAAGGGGATCAAATTAGGATGAGGAATCTTGTAGATTTTAACCAATTGATTAAATTATATCTAACGTGAATGTTGGATTTTAGGTTTGAGTTTTAAGTACTTGGATGTTTTCCCCTACTTAATAAAACTCAGGATGGATCTTGGCAATTTAACTAAAATAGTATTTATTACACACCTACTGCTTGTGGATCTTCTGTTCAAAAGCTTCCCACTGCCCTTCGGATGTGATTTGATCCCATCAACGTGCCTCTGTGATCCGGTGCCCCTTGCTTCTGCAGGGACTTCTGTCACTGGTTTCCTCCTCCCTCATATGGGGCTGCAACACAGACACTGATACACAGAGTGCTTTCCTACTCAGACTCTCAACACAGGCTGTGCCCTCGGTCTGGAAGGCTCTCCCCCTCATTCTTTGCCTGGCTAGTTCTACTCCTCCCTCTAAATTTAAGAGTCAGGTCTTCCAGCATGCTTCTTTCACCCTCTCCCCCAGCCTAGATTAGATCCTGAATGGCCTGGTTCTTCTGTGAGACACTGCATGTGGTTTGTAAGTGTAGTTGTGGTTGGATAGGGCGCCTTCTCACTCTGCTGCACGCCCCAGAAAGGCAGGGGCTCTGCAAGGTGTATTCATTGCTCTATCCCTGATAACTGTCATGGAGTCTGACACATTGTAGGAATCCAAAAACTGTTTAAAGAAGGAATGAATGTATAAATGGATGAATGAATATTTGACATTATGCTAAGAATTGTGGAAGATTTAAAGGGTAGATATGATCTCTGACTTTTTTGGAGTTTAGCATGTTTGTTGGGTAAAACAAGTCCATCTCAAAACGGGAACATAAAATGCAAAACAGTGTATAACCATCAAAAAAACCACAGGCAATGCCTGGGTCACAGAAAGGAAATATGAGCATGTGTGGAGCCGTGGGAGGTTTCACAGAGGTGGGAAACCCAAGCCAGGTGATCAGGTGCAATGGTCAGTGGATATGCCATTTGACTTCTAATTTGAAAGACTCTCACTTGATTCCAACAACAGCCCTTTCAGGTAGGAGTTGTTATTCCCATTTTCCAAATGGGAAAATAAAGGTCAGAGAGGTAAAGCAAATTGGCAAAAGTCCTCCAACTGTCAGAACCAGATTTATTTTCTAAAATTTGTGTTGAGCAACCACACACTTAACTTCCTCCAAAATAAGGTCATTTACAGAGTCACCATGTATCCTAGGCACTGAGCTGAGGGCGGCATAGTGGAATGAAGTGCTGAGGCTCTGACATTGAGATTGGACATATTAAGTGTTAAATAAATGGTAGCCAGTAAAAAATTAACCCAAGTGGTCTTGCTGTCCCTTTCACACGCACGCACACTGTGCCCATTCCCACTACTCTCTGGTTGTTGGTTCAAATCCTGGCTCTGCCACTCATAAGCACTGTGACTTCAGGTGAGTCACTTCACTTCCTGGCACCTCAGATTCCTCTCTAATGAAACAGCAATCCCATTGCTCACCTCGCAGTATCGTTGTGAGGATTAAATAAGATGTGTATAAAGAGCCTGACACAACATCTGGCTTACATTACTATGGGAACACATTTATTTTGAAAGTTCATAATTCACAGTGTCTCTTGAGAGAATCAGAGATTGCTCTTCTGAGTGACACTAAACATCAGCAGGCTTTCCTGGCAGAGTTTGTGGTACAGGATTTCATGACCTTCACATCTTATTCCTCACTCCCGTCACATGAGATGGTGGGTAATCCCACTGAAAACCATGGGAAAAAGCAAGGCAGAAGTGAGAATTCAGTTTAGCTTTTACCAACTACATAATAATGCTTTGTCCTATATTCTTAGGAACTTTAGAGGCCAACCTAGATGCTAAGACTACTCCCTCACTTATGAAAGGTAGCTCCTTGCTGGAGGAAGAGGTCTCTGATTGTTCTGGGTCCCGAGATAAAGGAGAGCGAGAACAATAGCCTCTAATTTCACAGAAAAGTTTTTTGACAGTTAACATTGTGTTGTTATTGTGTTATGCTTTAGGAACTATCGGATTCCTATTCTAGTTTAATAATTTTAAAAATAATATTTTTATAGATTAATTTGCCTTTGTTTAGGCCACAGCTTTAAAACCCAGCAAAAGAATTCTGGGTTTCTAAAGCAGTATTATTAGAGGCCATTTCCTTTTTGGTAAGGCTCTTGGTAGCTATAGTTCATCATCTTGTTGCGAAATTCAGGAATAATTAAAATGCGATCCTCTTTGAGTTTGGGAATTAGGAAGTCACTAAGGCACTTATAATGCATATCACTATTTTAAAGTATAATTACAGAAGAGTCAGACCACAAGTGTGTAATAAAGGGTAATTAGTACTTTGCTTGAGTTAATTGATTAAAACTGTGATGTTGGTCCTAACATAATTGGAATTGTGTCCTCTGTGAAGGTCACCCCTCACGCCTGTTGTTTTCTGGGTACAAGGTAAAGAAACTAGTAAAGCTATACTGAACCCTCAAGAATGAATAATTGGCAGCAGGAGACTTACAGAATTATGTAACTCCTATAGACTGATTATCAATCAGATATTTAAGCATTACTGTGTCATTATGAATGTGAAAGTAGTGCTCTGAAACATTTAAAACATTTTGCCTAGTACAGGTCTTTTTTACCTGCTTTAAATTACCAGATAAAAAATGTGCCCTTCTATTTGCTTGATACTCAGAATGTTTATTTCCTTAGAAACGCCAAACATGGCAGCAATATACCAAAATTCAGCTGGCTTTCAGTTGATCTAAGTTTCAAAATAGAATAGGGTGGGCTTACCACGATACATTGTTGCATTTACCTAGCATTTAGGTTTCTCAGAGTGGGAGTGCTTCCTTATTAAATAGATGGTTTGTTATTATTTAACAAAGTTCTGGTTGGGGTGCCAGCATATGACCCAAGGTGGGGATGTGGACTGTCCTGTATTTTATTTCATTAAGACAGGAGGCCTATGGCTGAAAGAATGGTTTCTGGGGAGTTTCCATCCTGTGCTGTGTCCTTTCCTCCTCGTTCTCTTGCTCTCTGTGTCTGAGGGTAATTAGTACATTTAAGCAAACCTTAGAGCATCATGGGTTAAGAGGGACAGTTTTGGTGAAGGCCAACCTGGCTTCTGCACATCTGTTAACTTTGTAAAATTTGGCTCATAATTGTACTTTCTTAAAGGATTCTTCTGGTTATTAACGCGGATAATAGAATGGCCCAGAAAGCATTTAGCACACTGCTTGACATATACTAAGCTCTCAATAAATTTTAACTATTATCCTTAGAGGCAAGTCCTAGATTTACTGTTGTATTTGAAAACTTAGTGTGTGTATTCCAGGCTCAGGGGATAAAGTTCTTCAATACCTATGTAGTGGTTAAATATACATGGTCTCTTCCCTTGAAGTGTAAAGGTCTACAAAGTATAAATTGAACAGACAGTACCACAGCTGCTCAGGCCCTCAGCTACCTGGGTTTTTCAAGACTTTTCGCAGCAGGCATTTGGCACTTAACAGTAGCTCAAGCACTAGGTCTCATTATTGCAGTGTTCGCTAAGTTGTCAGGTGGGCAGTGTCTTCCTCTCCCGCACAGATGAGACACCCTGGTTCCTGAATGGAAACTCAGCAAGTCCAGCTGTTTCACCACCCCTTGCCTTGTGGCATTTTAGTGAATGAAACTATTACCTTTCACCTTTCCAAAAATGCATTGTTTAGAGAAGTGTTCAGTGACCTGCGGTCTCTCCGTAGACAAATGGTAACTTAAACATATTGACTTAAGGGAGGAAGAGTGCAAGTGCATACATACATAAGCTGAATTCCATCACCGCCTGCCTTCCAAGCCGTCTTCTGGAAAGCTTGATTTCCAGATTCACAAGGTTTTTTCCTAATTGGGTGTCTCTCCCCTGTGCTAGCCTGCAGTGTACATCAGAATAAAGAACCGGGCCCAGGACGAGTATCTGACCGTCACCGGCAATGTCGCTGACACAAGGGCAACATCTGTGTGCGTTTCTCCCTACAGCGGCAAGACCACTCAGATCTGGCACTACTGCCGAGGACTCTTCAAGTCGAAGGTAACCGCCCCACTGACAGTGCGCCCTGCCTTGTGGCCTTTGGGTTTTTTTCTTTTGGAAACCAGAATCTTGCCAAATCAAATGGCATTATAAAATAATGCAACTTCCTAGAAACAGTTAGTTGCATGATTATACAAATATTGTGATGTATATTACTAAGGCTTTTTGGTGAAATGGACTTAGAAACAGTTTTCTAGATGGAAAAATGCTCTATTTGATGTTAAAAACTAAGGTCATCATACACTATGGATACACCTAAATGATGTTCTAAAACCAGTGACAACTCACTGGCTCCAACTGGACGCTAGGCCTAAGTGACACGTCCCTTACTGTGGCCCAGGTAAAATCAGCTGTCTCTGTGATTCAGAACATGTTGAAACTTTCACTTTCAAACTACACAGGGAAGCCGTAGTACAAGAAATTGTTACTGGAGAAAGCTTAGAAAAGTAAAGTTTACATTTGTGACGCTCCATTACATTTGCCGCTTCGGGGAATAGGCCACCAGTTTTATTATTGTCACGGAAGGATTATCCACCCTTTTCTCATCAACAAAAATGAAAAGCACTTAAGAGTAATTATCGAATGGCTATCTAGCACATCACCCGATGCTTTTATAGGCAAACCAAGCTCCACTGACCTGATACGTTTATGCTAATAAACATTTAATTGTAATGCGGCAAACCTTCATTGACCATCTGTTGTCAGATGCAGATACCCTTTTAAAAACGAGCACCTCCACTTCAGTAGATCTATTTCTGTACCATCCACCTCCTTCTTTCAGCTGTAATGCTATGCGGTCTCTTTAGAGAAGAGTTGTGTAAAGGGACCCCCGTCCACTTGATTTGCGCTAACACAGTCCTGCCAATTTGCTTCTTAATCCTCGTAGGCCAGTGATACGTGCCTAGATGTGATTGGTGGCCGGGACACACCTGGAGCTAAAGTGGCTCTATGGACCGAACACGGACAGTTCCGGCAGAAGTGGAGGCTGAACAGAAACGGAACCATCAGCTCCTATCTCAGTGATCAGCTTGTCCTTGATGTCAAAGGTGGGCCTTTGAACAAACCCACAGGACAAATGTTCTGTGTCCCTGGATATAATTTAAATTCCAAAACTCCTCCTGGGTAAAAAATACTAAGTTATTTATAATTATTCTTGAAAAGAGATAACGCTGTTTTAATGAACAAAACAATTAGCTACTTGGATCAAGTAGGAAAAGCCTAAAGACAAACCTTAGAACGTTTTTGTGCATTAGAATTGTAAAATTCTCATTTGCTACATGATCTTTGAGAACAGTGTAAATGTTAGAGCTTCATCAACTGTAAGATGTCCTGTTTCTTAAGAAGAAACCTCTTTTTGCTGCAAATTGCTGTAGCCCTTAAAAACCCTCAGTTAAAATTGACGGCAGGTATTGTTTAAGCTAGTTTTTACATTCAGCAAGGTCCGGGCTGTTGCTTTCACTGGCTGAGTCACAGCCGCTGTCAGTGTGGAAGGAAAAACACAACTCCGGACATTCAGCCAGAGCTGCCTCTGACCGAGCATTTTGTTGTTCAGAATCGCTTTGTTAGGGCCCACTGCTTTTGCAGTCCATTTAAACCCCTGAGGTTTTCAATTTGAGCCATGATAAGGTCCGATTTGAGGTTAATAATAGCTAAAGTTGTTTAAACTCAGTTTTCCATTTCAGGCTGCTGTGTAAATCAAGTATTAGTCTACCACACAATGTACTGAACAAAAGCTTGTGAACACTGTTAAGCACCTGTGTGAACAAATAATCTTTTGGAATTTCTATTTTAGGAGGAAATTATTATGACAAGACTCATGTAATTGTAAATCAACCCCTGGAGGGAGAAGAAACACAGAAATGGGACATTGAAATATTGTGAGCGAATCGGCAACATCTTGAGAAAGCAAAGGAAGAAGGAACCTCACCTCCCGTGGCAAGGAAGCTCCTTGTCCTCGGGCTTCCGCATCACTGAGCAGAATGTTTTCTCCCAGGTTCCAAACTGTTGCTCCTAACCATGGAAAAGCTCAGAGTATTCTTGCCAGTTGTTCAGTGTTCCTATGAAGAACACAGTTTGATTTCTGCAGAAGGTCCTATCCTGCTTGATCTCCAGTTTTGGTGAGCAGGCTTCCTCAAGAGTGTGTTTTCTCTCCTAATATCCTACTAGATGGGTGTGTGAGTGCTGAGCACAGGGAAACAAACTCCTTTAGGGCAAGTCATACTTTTGCAAGAAGATAACTTTTTTAGCAATACCTGAAAACATACTTAATAAACCTTCCTATTAAGCTGCTGTATTTAGATAAGCCTTAAAGGTTCTTCTCTATTGAAGCTTTTATAACAGAAGCACCATAAGCATTCATACTTGTAACTGACCCCAGGGAAGGACCTCAGCTTTGTTAGGAAAAAGGCTCAAGTACTGGCATATTTTCTGTGGCCAAACTATAAAAAAAAAAAAAAAGCACAAATAACCTGTGGCCATCCTTTTCCTCTGTAGTAACAGACACCCTCCTGCGTGGCAAGACTCTAACCAATCCTGGTGCTGACGCCTCATCCTAGATTCTTCCTGATCTGGCCTCGAGGAGTGTTTAGTCACGTTTTTCTTTGCTGAAGTAAATGTCAGATGTTCAAATGAAAACCCAAATAGCATTTGAACCTTGACTCAGTCATTCTACCATTTTATTCAATAAAATGACTGAAAACTCAGCTTTTCATTTCCACTTACAAGCAAAATCAGGCAGGATATCAAGTAATCGTTACCACCTTTACACAATTTTAAAGTGAGACAGCTGTTCCCCTCATCCCCAACTTTTTCCAGAAAGCAAAATACCATCTGCTCTATTTTTATATAGATTCAATCCACCAGTGATATTTTTATAAGCACTTTAGAATGTAAAGTAACAGTGAATTGTTGAAACACAAAGAAAGACCCACTATTTTATAGAGACTTGGTCTTGCCATGGAAATACTGCGTTTTTTTCCTTCACTCTCAGGCTTTTTGACATCTTTGAAGCAGTGTCTGTAAAACTCCCTTAAGCCCATAGATGTGAGTGCCTCTCATTAGTTTGTCAGTATTTAATGAAACTTATGGGGTAACTTTATTTTAATGGGGAGGGGGGTTGTGTATACACAAAGGTATGTATATTTTAATTGTAAAAAACCAATTTAAATTGTTTTCTTTGTGTTAATTGTTGAAAAGACTTTTATAGAGCTAGTGAGGCTCTTTAAAGAAGTGGTTTCTTCCAAAGAACAAAGACAAAGCCAGGTAAACGACAAATTTCAGTGATACGTTTATTGGAGTTGTGCCTTTTCTACCACACTGGATTAAATAAGTTTGTCAAAAGTAGTTTTGTTACTTTCTGAGACGCTTCATCTGCCATTCTTTCCTCCATGCGCCTCTGTAATACACAGGACCAACCAACTTCCTGAAACTGGGAAGGAAAGCTGTTGGAGAACCATTCCCAGGCAACAGGAGCTCCCTAGCATATAAATGTTTGCTCCTCCTCTTTTCACATGTATCTGAGATGGGACCCCCTCAATTCTGGAAAGGCACTAGACTACCTGGAGTAAACACTCTGTCCAGAGGGATAACACCAGGTTTTCCTTTTCCTCATCTGTAGGAAGGTTCAGGTCCTTGACAGAAATAGCTGGATGGCCCCAAATTTGCTTCAGTGCATCCATATATGACAAAGGAAAGCGAAGTCCATGAGACTGAAAAAGGATAAAATAGTCAAATAAAAAATGTATTTTCCTAAAAAACTTCTATAGTTTTCAGTACATCAGTTTTAATAACCTTAAAATTAGGTAACTTATTAAAAACTCAGACTTTATGAAGGCACCCTAGTTTATATAATAAGTATGACATTACACACTGCCTACAGGTCTCAGCTGATATATGTAGATCAGAGTTATCTGACTTCTTCATCCCCGTGCAAGGGCTTTGTCAATTGTGCGAAACATTAGCTCCACACTGCAGTCATAAAAAGGCACATTACCCATAAATCAAAGGTAACACATTCTTCCCAGCCACCACCAAATCCCAGGAAAGACACTTTAGGTTGGAACATACCTCTGTTTCCTCATTTCCCATCATGTGTGTCTCTCTCCTATTCTTTAAGGAATGATAAATGTAAAGCATCTTTTCCTGAGTTTCATCCTTTAAAAGAAAAAGGGGGGGGGGGCATTAAGTTGTCAACAAAATACTGAGGAGGTGAGTACTAGGAGGGTTTCCCAATAATAAAATTGAACACCAAGAATACTGTAAAGAATCTTTTTGACACAAAAGGATGTGTGTGTGTGTGTATATATATATATACACACACATATATATATATACAAACTATACAATGTATACATTATAATCAGATTACTATTTGTACGTAACAAATATGCACTCTTTAAAGAGTGTAGCCGGTAGAACATCATCAGAAACGTGGTTTACAAAAACCACCGTTTACATATCAACTTATCAATGAAACACTCAAGTTTGTTCATTTGATCCTACAAGCACAGTTTTTTGACATTCCCACTTATAGATAAGCTGGCAATTTATGAACATCATGGACCATATATTACCAGCCATGGGATCTATAAAAACTTCCAATTACAGTAGCCTCCCAGATAGTCTCAACTTCTCTTCCCATCCGTCCTACACGGGGGGGGTTCATCATCCTATTCAGAACCCTCACTCATTCCTGTTTCCTGGTCACCTGTTAGATAAGGGTCAAATACCTTGGCCTGACACAGAAGGTCTCAAACTGATTGGCTATCTGAATAATTAGGATTTTTTTTAATAGGAATATGAGAGTGTACACTTTTCAGGTTTTCTGTGTGTATTATAAACCAGTCCCCTCCAGTCATTCACAGAGTACGTATCAAGATAGCGGATTAAAAGGAAGTTAGTTCCCCAAGGTCCTTAGGATTAGGTGAAACCTAGGAATTTAAAATTTCTAAAAGTTTTCCAGTTGGGGCACCTGGGTGGCTCAGGCAGTTGTGCCTCCAACTCTTGATTTCATTCAGTTCATGATCTCAGAGCAGGTAATCAAGCCCTCATCAGCATGCCCAGCATGCAGCCTGCTTAAGATTCTCCTTCTCTCTCTTTGCCCCTCCCCTACTGGCACACAGTCTCAAAGAAAAAAAAAAAAAAAAAAATTCCAGTAGAGTCCAGAATCAGTTAGCCAGTTTGGGGAACCATAGGGCTAGGTGGCAAAGTTATGGAACGTCGACTTCCTTCTCCATGATCTACAAGTTAGAGACTTTTTGAGAAGAAACCTCAACAAAGCCATATTCAGGAGGGGAGAGGGACTGAGGGAGGTGCATGAACAAGGGTCTGCAGTTATCTGAGCAAGAGCAGTATGGTCTGAGACCAGGCGTCAATCCCCAAATGACCAACAGGCAGGCATCTCTGGCCCAGTGAGATCTAAGCACCATCTGATTGAGGTTATGAGAACAGACGGATGCATGAAGGGGAAAGGCAGGGGCGGTTTGTTAATTTGATAACCTGAGGACTGCAATGGAAATGTCCTGAGAAAAGAGGAAACCTCTTCCCCTCTGGATACTCACAGACCGATCGTGATCCAGCCCTACTGTGAGGACAATGTGGTCTTTAAACTGCAGTCTCACTGTGCTGTCCAACCTTGGTAACTGTCCACCTAGAAGACCCAGAGGGAGAATGACAACCTTCACAAGAGGAAATCCAGGCTCAATCTTGTCTGTGGGTAAATCCAAATGTGGGGTACCCTCCAACTCAAGTATTGGCTTACCCCATATTTATAATGCTACTGAAATATAGTTTACATCCTTATGGAGCTCATTCTCTCAGTGCAGATGTTTAACAGATCAGTAACAATAGATGGTTAAGTGTGTTAAATAGAGGTAAACTACCATGGAAGCATGACCGCTGTGACAATAGGGCCACTGTGCCTTCTGCACACAACACTCCCTTCCCCAGTTTCTGTCCTCTGCCTCTTGCTCTACATGTAGACCCTGGAAGGACTGAGTTCAAACTGCACCATCTCACCAACTGCTAGTTGTATAATCACAGCAAATTATTCTATCCATGTAGGTCGAGCATAGGGTCATAAAAGCCACCACCTAATAAAATTCACAGAAAAAAAAATTGCCTTTTCCAAGTTGGACTTAACTTATTGAAAAGGTAGCCACTAAAAACAGACTAATCTTACAGGGTCATCTGGTTAAACAGTCTTGAGGGAACAGAGCCTTCTGGACTATAATGGCTAAAACAAGGAAAAGCTTAGGATATTCCGCACCATCAGCTGATAACTCCGAAAACGATTCTATAAAGATGAAATACACGCTGGTAAAAATCTATTTTTTTTTTTTTTTTTTTTAGCAAAAACAAATTCTGAACCTCCCCCAAAGATTGTACTAAAAACATAAAATAGAATCAATGTGAGAGGCAACCTTATAGACGATTTCAGTGGTTCTCAACAATGATAAAGCTTTTATAAAAATTAGTAAAAATGAGACTCTCACTCCATGGAGAAAGCGCCAAGCAGCCCGAGATCAGGCCTGGAGCTCACAGCCATGTGTCTGCTGAACACAGTCCCACTGAACACCAACATTAAACAAGGCCCCTCCTCTGAGAGAGCAAGACAAAAACAAGACCACTCCATAATCAGGTCGGATCTCAGGCAAAAGCAAGAACATTGTCCAAACCTCCAAAATGACCAAAGGTCCCCATCCTGCTAATCCGGGAGGCAGCTCCTGCTTTACTAACTGCAACTTCAGCCTCCTTTCACTGCTGCCTACAGGAGACACAATCAGACTCCCTATTTTCTGACAGCATCCAACTGAGAGCAAAGCCCCACTTTCTTAACCCTCCTGAAAAATCACCTCACTGGAGCCCAAATCCTATAAATCCTTCCAACACTCTTAATGAGATGCCCCACAACCCCCAGTGGTGTGTGGGCTTCCCAGTTGCAACAGGGCCTAGACCCACTTGTCCCGCTGCAGCAGTGCCATGCTGATGGTCTGCTATCACTGTCTATCGGCAAGCGTTAGGTCATTTGCAGCCTAAACCTGTCACAAAATAGTCACTGGGGATTTAGGGAAAGATGGTGACCACCTTAGGCATTCTTACATTTCACCTGCTGGTGGCAACATTTTACCCATCCCTGAGTTCACCTTGTTGGAATTAGTTCAGTGTTCCAGGTACTAAAACTTCCTGAGATGATGAATACCCGAGGGCCCATAAATACACTTATTTTTCATCCACAATCACAGGGCTCTTTCTCCCCATCATGCAGAGATGCAGGATGCCTCAAGGTATAGCATGTCCTATCCAAACATAACACACCAAAGACGGATCCAGTTCCACCTTAATTCTACAGCGCGTCTTGGGACACCCGGGAGGCTCGATGGCTAAGTGATGGACTTTTGATTTTGGCTCAGGCCATGATCTCATGCTTCATGAGATCGAGCCCTACATTGGCTCTGCACTGACAGCACGGAGCCTGCTTAGGATTTTCTCTCTCCCCCAAACAAACAAACCTTAAGATGCTTCTTACTTTCCATCTGCCGAAAGAGCCCATCCAGGAAAGCCTCACAATCTCCCACATCAGCCCCTGACCACCTAGAAGGAAAGCAAAAGCTCCACCTGGCGTGGAAAGCTCTGATCCGGCTCCCATACAGTAAGGGGGTAGCCTGTTCATAACAAAATCCTTCTTCATGTCTGCTGAAAGCAACTCTCTGGTGCCCTCCAGGCGGTCTGCAAGGGTCCTCAGAAAGCCACTTAATCTTCTTGTTGCAACAGCCGTGGCTTCCACCTGCTGGAAACACAGAAGTGAGTCCTGGCCCAAACTCCAGCAGGACTTACTGCCCAGGTCCTGGTCTCCAAAGTAGTACACCGAGCATAATGGCCCAGTATAGACGCAGATCCATGTCACTTCTGGGGATACAGGACTGGGGACAACCAGTGTGTTTAAGAATACCCCATTATTTCCTTGTAACCACTATTCATCATAAGCTGCCTTTTGTTTGCCAAAAAAAGATCAACTGTCAGGATTTTGCCTAGAAAGAGGGATCCCTAGAAATACAGGGCAGTCTCCGCTCCACCT
This sequence comes from Cryptoprocta ferox, assembly GCA_028646485.1. NCBI lineage: Eukaryota > Metazoa > Chordata > Mammalia > Carnivora > Eupleridae > Cryptoprocta > Cryptoprocta ferox. The sequence continues at coordinate 43,074,177 of CM053573.1, forward strand.
TTAGGAAAGTAACTCATTGTCCTGAGGTGACTATTTCAGAGAGTGAAAGTAACCTTTGCTCAACTCAGCACTAATGCAGTCACCTCAAAACTAGCCTAACAGTGCTGCTGTTTCAAACATAAAACAAGGAGGCAGAGGAAAGCCAGGAACACCCCCGTACCCCAAGGATCACCAGTGGGTCTCTCCTAAGTGATCATGTGCACGGACTCAATGGCTCTCCTAGCCGCACGTCTTACTTATTCCACCACTTGTTCAGCCAGCATCCTTACAGTGCCTGCTGCTGCCACCGTTACCTAGAGAAGGGATCTGACAACACCCTCAGCTCTTTGGGTCCCACATCACGTGCAGCACAACCCTCCTCTGCAAACCACCCAGCTCTGCAGTCGGCCCAGGAGGAGACGAGCTTGACTCCTGTGGGAGGAAGGATCCTGGGGTCCCTTGGAGGCAGACCACAGCTTCCGCCGGCCTGGGCTGCCACTCGTCCCCACCCGCCTTAACGACTCACCAGGAGCAGCTGCCGGGGTATGCCAGCCCGGAATGCCACATCTTCCTTTGCAGTGTCAAACACAAGCCCCGACATGGTGTCCAAAAGGAAATCTCCCCAGGAACTAGAACATGCCCCAAGAAAGAAAACAGACCACACACAGTTTTTACAAAAAACACTTGATTACGAGAGTAAATCCCAAAGCTACAAAGGGCATTCCAACTCTCCTCCCCATGCATCATGAGTTCAATTAATTTGACATTACTCAGCACAAAAAAACTTTAAAAGACCTTCATCAATCACACAGCTTCTCTCCCTCCCCTTTCCCAGACACTCACGTGGAAAGTTAAAGGTGGGAAGTTAGACTTTTTCACAATTTCTCTTAAAGATGCCACACAATCATATACAGTCATAAAGTAGGAAGTTCAAGGGACCAATTTTTTTTAATGTTTTCAACTATAACACAAGTGTCTATGAGAGAAGCTTTGTAGGAGATTTTAACAGTTATAGGACATAAAAAATGTTTATGTTCAAAAAATCCAAAAGAAATACATTTAGGGTAACTACAAGATCCCTAGACTATGTAATTATCTGAACTATTACACATTTTCCTTTTTCCCCCATATAGAAGAGGGGCACTCTTCCTCCAACATCAACAATTTCAAAATAGTCAATTTGCAACCTGCTAAACTTTAGCCATAGTTTCACTGGGCTAGATGGGTAGAATTGAGTGGCCAAAAATAACATCTAGGGATGAGCATCAGTGTTCAGTTACCTGTGCTTTCTCTGGGGCCACTTACCATTGGCTCACTCCCAAATGTGTGCCACTGTACAAAATGCTCTGTGGGGCTGCTCTCTTTAAACGTTTCTTAGCTGTTTAAAGTTTTCCTCAGTGTCGCCAGCAGATTTCAAATTGCTGGCTATGTGCAACATGGAAATTCACAGTATGACGTTTGCTTCTCACCCACTAAGCAAAATTAACACTTTTATGCTTCCCTTCCGAAAAAGTGGCAAACGAAGACAAAAGCCACATCAGAGCCCTTTCCCTACAATGTCCCCTATTTGGCCTCTTCACCACTTTATAACCTCATGTGACATCCAACCTCACATCTGAGTGAGTGAACCTCCTCCTGGGGACCTTTCACCTGCACGAAAATAAGCTCTTCTTCTGCAGGGCCACAGGTGAAATCGTGTGGCAGTAGCTCGTGAAGGCATTAACTGCACTTAACCAGAGCTCTGTGCTCTTTTAAGAGTCAGAATGGATCTTGGGTCTTTCTAGAATGTGAGGTTAATACCTCTTGAGGGGTTCACCTGGTAAAATAGCCAAATCAACCTGAGGCTGTCCCACAGAAGTCCCAAACATTCCCAGCAATGCTACCCTTAAGAGGCGTTAGGAATAGGCCCCCAAAATCCTCACCCTGCCACACACAGTGCTTTCAAGGGTACCAGGACCAAAGCACAGGGGCATCTCTGGGGATCAGTGGTTCTTGAGTTACACTTGTCCCATTCTAGCCCCAGCACCACTGATAAAGGCTCAGGTCAGAGACTGACCTAGACGCATCACATCCCCAGATGACCAGAGAAGGCATGGGTGGGACCCGGGGAGAGCTCACCGGATCTTCACTCTTGGAACTGGGAAATAGTTTAGCAGAGGTAAAAGGTATTAAGTCCAGTGAGATAAAGGGAGGTCAGACAAGTAACCTAATGATGGCTTATGATGAGTCAATGTTATGAGTAAAGAGAAGGTTGAGGAAAGAAAACAAGTATGCGAAAAACCAATTACTAGGACACCAGTTGGGGGCAGTAAGTGAAATGCAAAAGACAGAGAATCACAGAAAGGAGGAGTAGCTGAGTAACATTAATGGCGGGACACCAGAAGCTACATGGGCATTAGTGGGGCCAAACTGGCTGTCAGGCCCAGAGGTACTTTGAACCCACAGTGAACTTCTGGTTCTGGCCTCCCTGGGGCTGACCCTTCTCCACTTCCTAAAACCCCACTCCCTCGATTGTCCCCGCTCCTCTTAAGCTGGCAACAGGCATCTTCCTAGCCACAGTGAGAAAGGCATTTTTCATAAGCTTTGGCCTTCTACTTGTGGGCAAGGACTGCACTAAATTTAGGCCAGGCTCCAGCTAGTTCCTCTGGGCAGTCTCTTAAACACAGGAGTTGATTTCACCCAGAAAAGCCAGATGAGGAAGCAGAAGTATCCTTACTAACTTGTTTTGCAAGTTACGGCTTTGAAGGTAGCGGGGGACATGGCTGTCCGTTGGGACTAGAGTGCCTCTCCTACTCTGACCTACTGACCTACCTCTACTGACTCATCCTCTGAGACTCAGTTTGCGCGTCAAGTCATTTCTGAAGCCTTCCTGGATGCCCCAGCTTGGCCAAGTGCATTCGTCCGTGCTGCAAGAGTCTCCCCTACAAACCCCTGATGGAATCTACCCCCACTTCCAGAGTGCACATTCTCGCAAAGCCCCTTCAGTACCAGGGCTGCGTTCCCAGCAACTAGCACAGGCTCTGGCGCCTGCATGCAGCAATACATGCACGACTTCCAACGAGATCTGCACTAGCGAGGTCGCTGCTGTTAGGAAATCACTCACGGGGAGGGCGCTTCCACCCTCAGCGAAATGGAGCACAGTTTTAATTAGAACTGTTTTCAGCACACGTGCTTTTAGGTCTCACTGTTCCAGACTTCCTTTCCTACTTAGCTTCATGAACTTTTATAAAAGACGGAAACCTCAAAAGAGATCCAGAGAGGTTTCAATGGATACAGAGTTTCTGTTTGGGGTGATGAAAATGTTTTGGAAACAGAGTGTGGTGATGCTTACAGGATGTGTGAATGTAATTACTGTCAGCAAATTGTACACTTAAAAATGGTTTAAGTGGCATATTCTAGGTTATAAATATTGTACCACAATAAAAAATTTTTAAAAAGAGACTACAAGTCCAGCCCGGCATCACTAACACTGCCACGCCCACAGCTATGGTTCTTTCTTCCCAAACTCAGGAGCCTTCACTGGGTAACTCCCAATGTTCAGGGCATTCCCAGGAGGAACCCCCAATGGCAGGGAGAGGACTCGAAAGGAATATAGAGTTAGCAAGGGAGCCTGAATGAAATCCGAGACTGGACAAGCAGGACAGTAGTGGCCAACTCCCTCGTTCCCTTCCGTGTGCGGTTGCCATGGGCCACAACTTAAGCGGCCCTGCGACACGAGGCTGGGAGGAGGGTCATACTTGTTCTGGTAGGTGCTGATGGTCACATGAGTAGAGTGAGCCAGCCCTGGAGGAGTGTCCGCTTGATGAATGGTCCCTCTGGGGAAGTACAGCAAATCACCCGGCTAAAGGAAGAAAAAGAAAAGGGAGGAGGGAGTTAATAAGGAGGATGTCTTCTCAATCCTTTGCCTTAAAGAGACAAAAATAGGCTCTGAGTTTTAGTTCTTTTTAGAAACCTTCTACTCAGTGATTCATGGGGTGGTCTGTATGCTGGGCTCCTGGGGTCTCGCTAGTCTAGCTTCACTGTGCCTGCGAGCCTGTCATTGTGAACCCCAGTCCTGATGAGGCTTTCTGTACCCGAAGTCTCTTTATTCACAGCCGAGACCAGTTACCTTTGAAACTGCCCCACCTCAATCCAGGGATCAAGCAGGTGACCTCATGTGTCTGGGAAGCCTGCACCCTTCCTCTCCACCCTTTGAATGGTCCAGTGGTCAAGAGCAGAAGCTTTAGAGTCATACAGACATTGACAATTACTGGCTATGGACCCAAGAAAACTATTTGACCCACCAAAGCCTCAGTTCCTTCACCTGTAAAATGGAGGCAATGGCCCAAAATGCACAGACTTATTTTCGGGACTAAAGGAGATGCCATACCCAGAGCTCTCAGAGCAGTGACGGCAGGTGCGTGTGCTGTAAGTACCACTTTACCTGCCATTCCCCCATCTTCCACTGGGAAATCTGTAAACTCTTCCAGGCAGGGTCGAGGTCCATCGTGTGTTCTTCAGAGCCCAAACTACCAAAGCATCATGTGTATAACAGGGGCTCAATGAATGTTTGGATGACTAGATGAAAAAAACCACGTAACCCTTCAGCTGGACCTAAAAACTAGATGTGACTGAAGATGAGTCCCTCTTGCGGGCAGGTGTGCCATCTCCACCCTTGTCCTAGGGAACAGACATATCCTTCCTAAATCACTCCTGAAGGTACATCCTCCTCAATCCCACCCAGAAGAGAAACATTCCCATAGCAGTTGCCTAAAGAGAGGAGACGTAATCATGACAGCTGCTCTCCTCCCAGCTGCAACTGTGGGAAGCAGTCTGGCTCCAGTTAAGAGCAGGGGCCCAGGAGGTGTGGTTCAAGAGATAGCAGATTAAAAAAAATAAACCTTTTCTTAATGTTAAGATTCTCCTTAAAAAGCACCGATATACAATTAAATATATTCACAAGGGCTATCCTCGTGGCTCGTTCACCCTGAATGACACCAAACTGACAGGGAAATCACTACTTGAAGCAAATGCTTGACTCACAATTATAGCTATCATTTGTTCGGTGTCTCTGCACCACCCTCCAAATGAGACCTTCATTCATTCATTTATTCATCCCACAAACATTTGATTAACCCCTCTCCATCCTCCTCCCATGCCAGGCACCATGCTAGGCACTGGGGTTAGAGCAGTAAACAAAGACCTGCCCCTTTGTAGTTCATTTGAGATGAGAGCAAACATTTGAGAAGAGAGAAGAGACAATGAATACAATAAAAACATTCTAATGGGGCAAGACAAAATAAAGCAGTAAATAAATAATGTCAGGCGGTGGTAAATCCAATGAAGACAAAAGCAGAAGACGGACACGAATGACACTATGGAGGTGGTGGCAGGGTGTGCCTGAGGTAAGAGGTGCCATTTTTATCCAGGATGGGCACTAAAACCTCACTCTGCTAGACTGACATTTCAGGTGAGACTTTAGAGAATGAGCAAGCTAGCCACATGACTACCTGGGCAGAAAGGATTCCAGGCAGAGGGAAGAGCAAGTGCGAAGGTCCTGAGGTTAAAAATGTGCTTGGGTCAATGTGGCAGGAGAGCAGTGAAGGTGGAAATGATGGGAGGTGAGGTGAGAAGGCAGCAGAAGGGCAGGATTACAGGGCCTTCTGGCCTATTTTAAAGACTTTGGCTTTTATTCTGGATTTAACAGAAAGCTACTGTAGGTCTGGGCAAAGGGTACAATGGATCTCAAAGGGATCGTTATGGTTATGTCAGAAAAGTCTGTGAAGGGAATACCAGATAGGAGGCTTTTGTATAAATCCACATCCAAGGATTTTGTCTTGAACAAGCAGGAAAATGTGACACATTTATAGGAAAGAAGGCTGGGGACAGCGAGAAATGGGAGTTTGCTTTGCAGAATATTAAATTTGTGACACCTTTTATCTTTTCAGTGAAGACGTTAAGCAGGCAGTTGGATAGGAGTTTAGAGATGTGGGCTAGAGACAGAACATAGCATTGCAAATACATTAGTCTAGAGGGAATTTAAAACCATGGGAGTGGGTATGGATTGAGGAAAGAGGTCCAGGAAATAAACCCTGGTACTCTAACTTTCAGAGGTGCAAAGACTGAAGACAAAACAGCAAAAGAGAATGAAGAGGAACAGCCAGTAAGCAGGAAAGAGAAGCAAAAGAGGCTGGCATCCTAGAAGCCCAGTGAGGAAGGTGGGAGTGACCCGCTGTGTCCAATGAGGCTGACAGGAGGCTGCTAAGATGGGGACTCAGAAGGGGAAGCCTGGGTGGCTCAGTTGGTTAAATGTCCAATTTCGGCTCAGGTCATGATCTCACAATTAGTGGGTTCAAGCCCCATCAGGCTCCGCACTAATAATGCGAAGCCTGCTTGGGATTCTCTCTCTCCCACCTCTCTCTGCCCTTCCCCTGATCATGCTCTCAATCTCAGAATAAATAAAACTTTAAAAAAGGAAAGATGGGGACTCAGAGGTAAACACTGTACTTGACAACATGGTGGTCCCTGGTAACCTTGGGGAGTGTGGTCCTGGAGCAAGAGTCGGGGGGCGTGGGGGGAAGCCTGCTGGGAGGAGTTCCCAGGAGCAGGAGAGAACACTGGGCAGGGTCCCCGAAGATATCTGCCTTCTAATCCCCAGCACCTATGAATATTTAGGGCACACAGAAAAGATGAATTTAAGGCTGCGAATGGAATTAAGGTTGCTGAGAGGGAAGTTGTTCCGGACTATCCAGGCAGGTGCAACGTAATCACAAGGATCCTTAAAAGCAGAAAAAGGTACAGGAGGAGAGAACCAAAAAGATGGCAGCATGAGAAAGACTAGGCTCTATGTTGCTGCTGGCTTTGCAGATGAAGGGCTGTGAGCCAAGGAATGCAGGAGGTCTCTAAAAGCTAGAAAAAGGATGGAAATGGATTCTCCCCTAGAGCCTCAGGAAGGGACAGTCTTGCCAATACCTGACCTCAGCCAAGGAAAACCAAATCCCTTCTGGACTGCTGAACCGCAAAACTAAATGTGTGTGTTGTTTTAAGCCACTGAATTTGTGGGAATTTGTGGTAATTTGATAAGCAGCAATAAATGTACTGACATATATCCCTCTCTTCCAAGGAGTTTCACTGTAAAGGAGGCATCAAAACCTATCTTTCAGGGGCACCTCGGTGGCTCAGTAGGTTAAGCGTCTGACTTCAGCTCAGGTCATGTTCTCAACAGTTCTTGAATTAAAGCCCCACATCAGGCTCTGTGCTGACAGCTCAGAGTCTGGAGCCTGCTTCCAATTCTGTGTCTCCCTCTATCTCTGTCTCTCTCTCTCTCAAAAATAAACAAACATTTAAAAAAAAAAAAAAGTATCTTTCAGTTCTTACCACGTACAAGGTAAATATTATGCTCTCCTTTCCAACAAAGGAGAAACTGAGACTGACATAAACAACCTGCCCAAGAACACACGGCTCTTAAGCAACTGCAGCTAAATTCAAAACCGGGCGTGTCAGACCCCAAAACCACAGAGTGGTGCTTCCATCAAAGGAGTGGTCTTCATCCCAAGACCCCGGGTGTGGTGACCTTCATCGTGGCCTTCATGCCCACCCCACCCTGAATGACTCAGCTTCTCTGTTTCATATACTGGGCATTTATGCCAAGATTTCATTTGAGGAGCTTCGATGATTTAAAATTCACATGTATATATAGATGTGCAATTGGGAAAAAACTCTATGGTACCCAATGCTTGTCTTTTGCCTCCTAGGAGACTTGGCTGCTCTTAATGAGCTGAGATCTGGATGAGTGTGACTAATGGGCATGGCTCCATGACATCCCAGCCTCCCAGCACCGCCTCACAGAACCCACATCTACACCTGAAGACTGCTATAGAGACCAACTTTCTCGGGTAGGGCAAGTAGGCTGTCATCAAATGAGGTCACTCATCCCGGGCCTCAGAGACCATGGATAGCTTAATCTTTGGCCTAAAAATAATCAACCAAGAGCCTATTAAACATGCTTTACCGAGAGCAAGGGTTGGTGAACTCTGTTTGTAAAGGGCTCCATGGTAAATATTGGTTCACGGGCCATGTGGTCTCTGTGGCAACCAGCCAACTCTGTGGGTGCAATGTGAACGGAGCCCTAGACAGTAAATAAGGAATGCATATGGCCGTGTTCCAGTAAAATTCATTTACAAAAACAGGCAGCAGCCATATTTCTGGCCCACACACCATAGTCTGCTGACCAAGAACTTAAAAAAAATTGAAGGGTGCCTTTATTATATCCATTCAAATCTCCTGTAATATAAGCACATATTCTAAAAGGGAGATTATTTCTCCCAGGCATAGGTAGGTAGGCAAACTTTTTAAAATCAAGAAAGATCTATAAGGCATTGAGTAATTATAACTAATGATAAATTCAAAACACAACAAATGCAAAAACAGTAACTATATATATCAGGTTGGTAGAATCTTCGGAATGGTTTGAACTAACTATGGTTATCTTAATTCAATATAGAAAGTTGAATTAAGGGGGTGCCTGGGTGGCTCAGTCGGTTAAGTGTCTGACTTCGACTTCAGCTCAGGTCATGATCTCATGGGTTCGTGAGTTTGAGCCCCACGTTGGGCTTTGTGCTGACAGCTTGAAGCCTGGAGCCTGCTTCAGATTCTGTGTCTCCCTCTCCCTCTCTGTCCCTCCCATGCTCATGCTCTGTCTCTGTCTCTCAATAATAAATGTTGGGGGAAAAAAAAAAAAAAAAACCTTAAAACATAAATAAATAAAATTGAATTAAGGACCTATTCTTATCACTCTAAGATTTTTTTTGTCAGCAATCTCACCTGCTAGGGATTGGCTAGGAGTCCACCCAAGCTAACTGTTCACAGACAGACTCTTTCTGTAGCAAGATACCAGCGAACCAGCCACCATGATCAAGGCACCTGGCTTCCTGGAGTAAGATTCCTTAAGACCTTTCATTATTACTATTCTTCTGGTGGCTACATGCAGAGAGAGTCTACTGTACAATCAGGAGGAGAGTGGGTCATGCTAGAATTCTACCAACAAAAAAAACTAAGTCCCAGGCTGTACTCTGCCTAAGCAAGCTGCAGCCCAATCCTGACTGCTGTCTTAGATTTGCTGAAGCTTCCCCAGGCCAAACTTCTAAGTCAGTGGTCACCGAACTCATGATCCCTTCCTGTGGAACCTGGAGTATATTTGGAGACAGGTTGTTTGGAAAATGAATGTAACATTTCCTTAGCTCAATTCTACAAGTACAAACATCAAGTCTCCTTTACAAGCTGCATGTACTCAAGAGTGAGAGCCACCCTCCCCCCCCCCCCCCCACCACGCTCTTGCACATATTCCCACGAGGACCATCACACAAACACTCAACCCCAAACCTGAACTGGTCTCAGGAGCAGCTCCCATGATGGAGGTCCCGTACCTTCAGTGTGAACTCGTGTGCCGGCCTCCCAATCCTGGCCTCAGCCTCCACGCTGTACTCTCGGGCCAAGGGCACAGTCGGGTGGTAGAGGCGCCAGTGTTTCTCTCCCTCCAGCTGCAGGATGAAAACCTACAGAGAGCCACAGGACCCAGGAGTGTAACTCCGGAGGCAAAGCAGTTCTAAGGGATTAGCCCCCAAGGGCTTAGATGAATTACACATTCCAGATGAAAAATAGAAATGAGAGGTTAGTGACGCATTTCACTCTACACTTGAATAAAAGTTGCCACTACTGGTTTTCACTTTTAAAAACAGGTCATCATGGGAACCTGGATTCTGGAAGGATATTCATTCTTTTCACTGTAATAAACTCACTGGGCTTTTTATATCCCACTATCTCCTTCCTTTAAATCTTCTATCTGACAGCTGAAAGCCCATAATCTCTGAGGGGAAAGCCAAGTTTCAGATATTACTCATAGTGCCTAAAATCCTGAATATCATCATTGGCAGATAGGAAAACTTCAAGTTTTTTATTCTTCATTCAGCCAAAGATATCTTAAAACGCTGTTTAAAATATTAAAAACAGACAAAAACAAAAACTTTGGGGAAATATATTGCTGTCAAATCACCTTCAGAGGAGGGAAAAAGGGTGTTTTTTTATTTTTTATTTATTTATTTATTTTTTTTTTACTAATAATTCTGTGTTCATAACCCTGTATTGGTATAAAAATAAAACTACGAAATGCCCAAGCCAAAGAGTTAACTTTTTTGGCAGCCATGTGAGAGTGAGTCAACACTTGTCAAGGTGCCAGTGCTTAAGTGAAACCATGACCTTCATTCAAGCTGCCCCAAGATTTTCACAAATGGAAAAAATTATCTATTTTTGGCAGCTCCAGAAAGAGGACAAAACGAAAGCAGATGTAAAGATTACTTGTAAACTCATTTTATTAAAACCCTTACGTTGTGCAATTACAGAAAAAGCCAATCATGCTCTTCTGTAGACAGATTCAATAAACACCTGTTTCGTAGGAATGTGTAGCGCTTTCTATGAGTAAGGCTGGGAACCATCTCTCCTGTTTGAGAATGAGCAGGAAACCAGTTTGGTGGGATTAATCTGGCCCAACATGGAAGTGAGGTCAGGATCCCTGAGGCCACACAGCAAGAAGGGCAGAGAGCAGAACTGAACCCTGACAGCTAACCCAGGCCCACAGTGACTCCTTACCCAAGTGAACAATTTTCTTCCTCTTACCTCGACATCATCATAATGGGGTGGGAGGCCCTGGGATCCTGCAGGAGTGATGTATACATTCGAGCCAACCAAGGAGCCAAAGTAGCATTCTAGCTTCTCCTGGATCCTCCAAAGCTCATCCTTAAAAAAATGAAAAGAGGATGGGAGAAGAGATGAAAAGTATATTGGAAATGAGAGGAAGGACACATTCTTATTCACTTAGGAAGTCTTTATCGTGCAGCTATTATGTTCCGCATACCTGAGAACTCAGCAGTGACAGAGCCAATGCCTGTGCCCTGGAGAACCTTCCATCCTGGTGCAGACCACCACAGAGAAACAAGAAACTGGCAAAGTAGGAAATCGGGAGTCATGCAGGATTTTAAGCAGGACAATGACATGATCTAATCTACATTTTTAAAAGCTCACTCTGGCTACTGTGTGGAGAATGGCCTGGAGAAAAGCAAAAGAGATCAGTCTGGAAGCTACTAAGGCAGTGGCCCAGGCCAGAGATGACCAGGGTGGTGGGAGAGAAGCAGAGAGGGGCGATGCCCCCTGGAAGCAGCACTGGCAGGGCCTGGGAGGCACCGAGCGCAGTGGGCTGGCAAAAGGGGAAGCCACTCAAACCCTCCTGGCTTCAGATGGGCAATCAGTGCTTGGCTCCACTTACTGAAATGAGAAAGACTTGTTAGACAAGTTTTCTTGCAGGGGCGAGGGGGAAATGTGTGCAGGGAGAGTTCTACATTGGTTCCAGAGAGAGAGAGACAGAGACAAGAGACAGAGAGAGAATGTGAATCCTGATTTTCCCAAGCAGATGAGAAGGGAGGTAGCAATGAGGCCACATGGATGTTAGCACTTCTTCTACACCAAGCACTGTTTCTAAGTGCTTTTACATATACTGGTTTTTTAAGTCCCCAACAACCCTGTCTCACAAAGTAAGCACTTTCATCATGCCCCGTTTACAGATGAGGAAACCGAAGCACAAGAACACACAGCTAATAGACAACGTGGCCAGGATTTAAATCCAGGCAGCTTGAGCGCTGTACCCATGCCTCCATACTGCCTTTTTCAGAATGGTCTTAAAGAAAACACAAGTCACCTACATGGACTCTAATGGACATTCAAGACCCCAAGTCTGAAGTATATGAATGTACAATGCCTGACACACAAAAGACACTGAAATGTTATTTTTTTTAAATTTATTTATCTATTTTTGGAGAGAGTGCAACCAAGCATACACCCTCAATCGGGAGGGGCAGAGGGACAATCCGAAGCAGGCTCCACTCCGGCAGTGGTGGCATGGAGTCCCACGCGGGGTTCAAACTCACAAACTGTGAGATCATGACCTGAGCCAAAATCAAGAGTTGAACACTTAGCCAACTGAGCCATCCCGGTGCCCCACTAAAATGCATTTTTAAAAATGTGGTGAGGGGCGCCTGTGTGGCTCAGTCGGTTAAGCCTCCGACTTCGGCTCAGGTCATGATCTCACATTTGTGGGTTCGAGCCCCGCTTCGGGCTCTGTGCTGACTGCACAGACCCTGGAGCCTACTTCGGATTCTGCGTCTCCCTCTCTCTCTGCCCCTCCCCCTCTCATGCTCTGTCTCTGTCTCAAAAATAAAAATTAAAAAAAAAAAAATGTGAGTAAACCGATGACCACAGCTTGGGAGTCAATCCTACCATTTGACTGAAAAAAGGACCTACAGTATTAAAAGTATCAAGTGGGAAAGAATTAGGTCAGTATGAAAAAAGTTTTGGGAGACATCTTTATAAAGACTACTGGGCTACTCTATTTATAGGTCTCAAGGGTTCTACTTAACAGAGGAAGAATAATTTAATGGCTTCTGCATAGCTCCAAAGAGTTAAGAGAGCTCCCAAGAAGCCTAATTTATACCAAGGAGGGGCCAGCAGGACCTGGCTCTGTAATGACATTTATACAGGGACTGGAACCATCAGAACACCAAGGCTTCTCTTTCTGATGGCTTGAGAGGTATCTCAGAACCATATGGGTGACCTGGTGACTCTAAGCTCAAGCATCTGGGTCTGTAATTGATACGTCTATGTCTCCTTTCTTATTAAAGGTTACAAAAATCCTATCAATTGCACAATTTTCCCATTTCTCCTGGACCTTTAGCTTCTGAATCTGCCAAGTATAGCCCAGTAGAAAGAGATATAAATACAAAGCACCTCAACCCAAGTTGTAGTTACAAACTAAATGACTTTAGCTTCTTTATTTGTAAAATGAGGACTCTACCCCCTTCCCCCAAGGTTGTTGGGGAACAGCATGAAACAACTTACCTGCAAACTTATTTACACTGCAAAGCGTAAACAAGTGTTAGTGCCTCACCAACGCTGACTTAGGCACAAACAAGGCTCTTTTGAAATCAGTCTTCTTCAATTCAGGACTCGCAACTATGTCTGGAGATGCCCAGGAGGACCACAGAGCAGCAAAAAGGGAAGGTGGCAGCCTCGCCTCTGGCTGGGTACAAACTCCTCTCTCCACTGACCTACTCACAGAATCAAAATTGAATGCAATTGCTAAGACCAGAAGCCCATGGGTACACCTAAAGAAAGGCAAAAACACCCAGGCCAAAGCCGTACTACATTTCAAATAACATCTTTAAAAGTATGGTATGAAACTGCCTCAAATTTGGAGTTGGAAGTCCTTATTTAGCAGCTTAGAAAAAGTCACATCTCGGGGCGCCTGGGTGGCTCAGTTGGTTAAGCGTCTGACTTCGGCTCAGGTCATGATCTCACGGTTTGTGGGTTCAAGCCCCGCGTCGGGCTCTGTGCTCACAGCTCAGAGCCTGGAGCCTGCTTCAGATTCTGTGTCTCCCCCTCTCTCTCTGTCCTTCCCCTGCTTGCACTCTATCTCTGTCTCTCTCAAAAATAAACATTAAAAAAAAAAAAAAAAGAAAAAGTCACATCTCTGAACCCGCTTTTTTCACATGTAAGATGGAGACCACAATGAATGCCCTATTCCAAGTGTCTGTTAGAAGGTTCAAGTGAACACATGTATTTGGTAAACTCACCCAGACCTTTGACATATGGATTACCCAAAGCAGGGGGGACGGGGGACAACTTAATGGCTTTCTGATTTCCTCCTTATTCACTTCCAGACCAACTAGAATAATAAGTTGTGCACATTCTGAGACCCGATAAATAAGGCACTGACTGTCCACTCAACAGTCTCTCAACCTAGCCAGTGATGAACCACCTCTAGACTTTTTCTCTCCTGATATTAATATGCACATTCCTAAATACACAACACTAATCCTCCCCATTAAATATTTAGAATCCAGATTCTACTATAAGAGGGTGAACTCCTACAGCTCCTATAGGTCTCTCAAGTGGTGGAAAGACAGAAAAGCAGGGTGCAACCCAGTCTAGCCTGGGGGCTGAGTTTAGACTGAGAAAGCTCTTTCTTCCCACTTCCATAAACCTGGCCAAAGAATGGAGTCAACAGGGCAAAGCAAATACAAGTGTTTGGACACCTGGAGTCAGAGAGGAGAAATGTACAGGACTTAAGAGATGAGCAGAGAAAAGCCAAAGAGAATTCTCAACAACAGAAATGACAGCCACTAAGGACACCATGCATAAGCCAAGTTGTAACTTTGTACTGGTTTGTGACCAAATCACATACAATCAACTTCACTGGCCTTTTATGTTCAGTTATTAGGTGTCTAAAACCCATTTTTTAAGAAGTGTTGCTTCTAACCAAGAAAAGAGTCAAGGACTAGCTAAGAGAGAAGCACAGTGGTGTCCACATTTCCTGAATGCAAATCATGACTTGGTCTGGCAAGTGATTTATAAATTCCTTTTGGGCCAAAAGGCTGGCAACCCAGGGACATTTCGACTTCTTATGATTGCATGAGATGGCATATCTGGAATCAGGACTTGTACTGAAACATCTAAGAGTACTTATACTTTCTCCAGACACAAACAGGTTCAAGATCCTTTACATGAGAAAGGAAAATGCATTCACTAGAATTGGCCAATGGGCTCTAACAGAGCAAATGAGTTCAGTCATCGGAAACATTACTGGTAACTGATGACAAAGTCCCAGGAGCCATCACAGCCGGAATCCTCAACAGGGAACCTTGGGAACAACTCTCCTGCTCCTCCCATGCTTCCATTTTGGTTCAGCCATGAGTCATGAAAGGGGATTTCTGAACTCAGAATACGCCCTCAATCCTTCTGGGCCACCTGCCATGTAAAGATTTCAAACCTCTACAAAAGCGGAAAAGCTATGATTACATTTTATAAAGCAGAAACTGAGCAGAGAGGAGGCCAATTATTTCTCAAATGTTAATCACTGATAAAGAATAAAAAATTAGCCAGTCTCCCAGACTTGCAAATCACAGCTACCCTCCACCTAGGATTGTCTCCCCAGGAACAGTTCTAGGACCCAGCTCCTCAATGCCACCTGAGCGGCTGTTAATAAGGATGAAACCTCCTTCTTGAACATGCATCTGGTATTTGATCTGGTCACAGCTCTGAAGTCTCTACTTAGCTACATGTCAGCAGTACAAGGAAGTAACTTCAAGAAGAAAATGATCACCTTGACGCCATCATGCCTTAAAACTATAATGACAGGACAAACCAAATAGAAATAGAAACCAAAACATAAACCAGCCCACAGAATATACTCCTGGAAGTGGAATGTTAATTTATAAACTTGCAATATAGTTTTTGCAGTGTGATGACACCCAATCATGTCCACCTGAGTTGTAGGGAGAGATTCCATAGTTTAGCCAAAAGATAGCACAGGGTCTCCTAATTTGGAATGCATTTAAACAGCAAACCGAAGGTACAGATTCCCAGACTGGCAGGATCATCACAGGCTCATCACTGAGCTGACCTGTGGCCAAATGTTAGCACTTTAATATATTTAACGATTCCATAACGGGGGCAAACCTGTTACCTTAAATCTCTGAGGCTGATGAAACTGAATCGTTGCCCTTTTCTGATCAAAATCTTTTCTCAGCTGAAGAAAGTGCACTTTGCCATCTTTATTTAAAACTTTCTTCTTCCCATTGACACACCGGCAGACATTTATGTCTCTTCCATAGTACATACGCCGGCTGCATAGACTCTTCAGATCTGAGAGCCTGAACAGGGACCGGTAATAGGTGGCCACTGCAGGGTCATCTCTCTGAATGAGAAGGGGTTTCTTCTCCCAGAATTCCCTGAAAAAAGTCTCTGTCTTGATGGGCGAGATTAAACTTTCAAAGAGATCACTGGGGCTTTCAAAATTTAAAGTGAAGGAGGGTTCACCAGCTGCCTCTATCTTCACCTGCTTACAGGGAACTGACCCCTCTTCCTTCCCATTCTCCGTGGGCTTTGCTTTCTTCGGCATCGTTCTGTCTTCAAGACAAAACAGTGAGGAGATGCACCTACCAGAGAACAAAGCACATGTGGTTAGGTTCACTAGGAGTGCTAGTGTTTCTGTTAGCAGATCGCACACACACAACTTGTGTGACCACACCACCTTTATGAGAACTTGGAAGTCAAAGCCCTTTCCTCCAGGATGGGATACAGCCTTAATCCAACACCACATCTTCCAAGACAGGATTCAGCCTCAAACGCCACTCAGATTACATATTCATCTAAAGGGAAGCATGTTTTTCTTGTGCATAAGCACTAAGTCATGAAAGTCATTGTTTATTAGGAGGTATAAGGATCCCAAATTAAATGGTTCAGCCAACTCAGCAGTTCCTAGTCACAGTTTTAGCCTGTGGCCGTTGACACAGCAGTCTAAAATCTTGAATTCGGCTTCAATCAGCACCAGGTCCCAAATCTAATTAGATGCACTCTTGAGTTACAGGCACTTGCCTCGAGAACGGGGGCTCACAGCCAGGTGCTCCTTACCACAGCACCACCCCCAACTGTTAGGAAGGCAGCCAAGGTGCCCCGGGCCAGTGGTGTCACCTGGTGGCTGGAGCAAGAAACTGCCGACTCCCAAATCTCTTCCTCACCAGGTGAACCTGAACCTGAACTTTTGATTCCCAGCTTTTTCCTGAAAACTGCTATCTTATCACAAACCCTGCCCCCATTAAAAAAAAAAAAAAAAAAAAGAGTTCGAGACTGCAAAGTAAAGGCTTTAACTTTTAAACTAAAAGAAGACACAATACCAACATCACCTAGGCATCTAGATGATGCTTTCTAGAAATGCCTT
Source organism: Cryptoprocta ferox (assembly GCA_028646485.1). NCBI lineage: Eukaryota > Metazoa > Chordata > Mammalia > Carnivora > Eupleridae > Cryptoprocta > Cryptoprocta ferox. The sequence continues at coordinate 43,090,957 of CM053573.1, forward strand.
CTGCATTTGTTAACAAGCTCCCAGGTAACAGTGCTTTTGCTGGTCCACCGACCACATCTGAGAAGTGACAATCCCAAGCACTGCCAAGCCTCTCTCAGAACTGTCCCCAAACCACAACTACTGTCACACTTATAATAATGCAGGTGTCCTTCACCTGGGGTTCAAGAATGGTATTTCAAATCACATGAATTTTCAGAAACTGCAAGATCCTATTTCAAAGCCTGTGTCTACATCTCTATCTCTATATATATATATTTGCGTCGGGGCACATTGCTCTCACCAGATTCTTAAAGAAAGGCTAAGAACCACAGGGCTAATAAGGAGCAATTTTTCCCAGAGACCAGTAACCATAGATATTACCGTTTTCTATTTTGTGGGGTTAGCAGAATTTTAAGAACACTGTTTTCTGCCCTTTTGTTATTATAACTAAGCTGTATTTCAGCTACACTGTGGACTAAGTAGAATTAGTGGTCTGGCCTGACAAGGAAGCATCTGGAACACACTGCAACATTTATAAATGAACCTTTGCGATGCAACCCAAATATAAACTGAACAATTTAGGAAGTGGAAACATCAACTTTAGTGCCCTCATTTTAGCTGCTAAACTTTGTACCCACAAACAGCTCAGATCAAGTGCCTTTGGTAGGACACACAGGACGGAGGTGGAAAAACAAGTACAAACTGACACTAAAAGCTTGCAATGGAGGACTAAGGGCTTACGCTTACCAAAAAAAACAAACTTTGGTGTTGGCTATGTCATCAGTGAGACATACTTTCTGAAGATGTTCCCCATACCTTTTAAGTTTCCCAGATCAGTTTGATTTCTCAACTAAAGAATCAAGGCTTTCATGAAACAAAGTACTGCTAGTACTTGGAACCCAGATGTGATTTAGAAATACAAGGAGACATGAAGACACAGTCAGTAAAGAGCACAGCTCGTGCAGAAGAGTTACCACCTATCCTTTGAAGGGCCTGAGTATGGCTAATGTCCGAGAAGTCAGATTTCAGGAGCATTCCCACCACCCTTAACTGATAAGAGTGACTCACTGTGCCTAAATTGTTTGTGCAATGTGGTTTATAATGAACACCTGTTTTCCTTCTGGGAGTCTGGAACTTTGGTAGGTGCCAGGCAGAGGGTGCCGACGTGGTCAGCCCCCAGTAAAAAACCCTGAGTTCTGAGTGTCTGATGAGCTTCTCTGGCTGGCAACATGCCACACGTATTGTCACAACTAGTTGCTGGGCCAATTGAGCATCTGGTCTTTTGCTATACCAGCTGTGAATCCTAGCAAATCACTGAAACTAGGGATGGTCTTAGAAACCCCCAACACACCGCTCGCTCTTTTTAAAAAGTGTTAAGTCAGGGGCACCCAGGTGACTCAGTTGGCTAAGCATCTGACTTCAGCTCAGGTCATGATCTGACTGTGACTTTGAATCCAGCATTGAGCTCTGTGCTGGCAGCATGGAGCCCGCTTCGGATCCTCTTTCCCCCCACTCTCTGCCCCTGCCCTACTTCCACTCGCTCTCTCTGGAAAATAAACATTTTTAAAAAGTGTTAAATTGTTTCAGAAGGTTTGTTACCATTAAGGTACCCTATAATGAAAATATAATTTCATATTCAGCCACACATCTCTTATCTCTCACAATTGGTCAGTTAAAAATTTATTTAAGGGATGTGGACAGCAGGAAGATGCCGCTGAAAGGCTTTTCTTTAAGCACAATTTATGAATACAAGTATAAGCACATTCACCAGGAAGTGTGGTTTAACAAAGTGCACAAAATACTTAAGCCAAAAATAAAATCACTTAAAGCATTTTTCCCATCTACATCACTAACACAATAAACCCAGCACTGCCTAACAAATGGTTTTGTTAGTATATAAATTTCACTATTTATACTGCCAAAAGTTGTATCATTTCTTGTCTCTCTACATTCGTATTGAAATTATTTAAGGTTCAGTTTATTGGAAACTGGCTTAGAGATTACTGGGCAAATAAACTATTTTTCTGATTCTCACACTGCCCATATTGTTAAGACAACCATTCTTTTTAACAGGTTTGGGGGGTGGAGGGGACAACAGATGACATACCCTATCACATTAAACATGTAAAAATCTTAGGATGCATCACAATTTCAGAAAAAGTAAAAAGTATATCTTAGAATCTAAGAAATATAGGGACACCTGGATGGCTCAGCCGGGTGAGTGTCCGACTTCAGCTCAGCTCACGATCTCACAGCTCCTGAGTTCGAGACCACCTCAGGGTCTGTGCTGATAGCTCAGAGCCTAAAGCCTGCTTCAGATTCCATCTCCATCTCTCTCTCAAATATAAACATAAAAAAATTTTTAAGTATCTAACAAATATAGTAATGAAACAAGAAAAACTTTTGTCTAGAAAAGCCAATACAGTCCTGCCCAGGAACCTCACAGTCCACCCAAACAGAAGCTAGGGTAAATATTGTTATAATGCTACAGGAAGGGGGTGGGGGGAAGCAGGCTTTAAAAAAGCAACTGGTGGCTTTTAAAAAAGCAACTGGCCTGGGTGGCTCAGTCAGTTAAGTGTCCCACTTCGGCTCAGGTCATGATCTCACCATGCACTGTGTGGGGTTTGGAGCCCTATGTCAGGCTCTGTGCTGACAGTTCATAGCCTGGAGTCTGCTTCGAATTCTGTGTCTCCCTCTCTCTCTCTGACCCTCACCTGCTCATACTCTTTCTCTCTCTCAAAAATAAACAAACATTAAAAAAATTTTTTTAAAGCAACTGGTATCATTTAACAATTTATACAAATAGCAAATCATGATATACACCTGAAACTAATAGGTTATGTATCCATATTTCAATTTTTTAAAAAAACAAATGTTTCCAATTTAGTTGACTATAAGCACTAAAGTATAAAAAGATTAAGTCAAGTCACAGTTCATATTTTACTAGCTGCCCACAGATTAAAAAAAAAAACTGATCTACACAACTTTGAAGGATTCAAACTCTGCAATAAAATCCACATTGATATCTATTCTACAGCCAATAAATATAAACAAAGCCTTTATATCTTTAAGTGTCCTAATCTTCTTTTCTGTAGCAATATTCACTGACAAGGACAAGACGTCTTCGGGAGAACAGCTATCTGCACAGTCCCAGAGCCTAGCACAGAACAGGGCACATAGGTCCCCAAGAAATGTTTGCTGAATTAATCATCCTCCTTTTTCATCGGCGGTATATAATTTTAGAGAAAAACCAAAAGCCTAGCACAAAACAGAGTTGGGAGGAAAACAAAGATTATTCATCGGGGGTAATTCTGATGGCAGCTGTAGCCTAGGTATTCACCTGCACTGTCAGAGCTGAAAGGCAAATTAGCCCTCAGTGGTTATTATCAACCAGAGGGAGGTATGTCTCTACCATCTTCAGAGCAATGTTTTACAGTGTAGTCACCAGGAACGCTTGTTCACCTGCAAATTTCTAGGCCCCATATCAAGCCTACTGGATTAGCACTTCTTGCGCTGGGTCATAAAAATCTACAGTAACACAGTAAATTCTCCACAGGAATTTTAAATCCATTAACACAAAAGTAGTCAAATTCTGCTCAATTAAACACACACACCTGACAGAAATACTACCTGCAACGAGGTTACCTCTGCTGACCTAAAATATTTTTTTAACTTGAGAGAGAGAGAGAGAAAGAGAGAGAGAGAGAGAGAGACACACACTCCCAAGGAGGCTCCACACTGTCAGCACGGAGCCCAATGGGGGGTGGGGGTTAAACCCACTAACCCTGAGATCATAACCTAAGCGGAAACCAAGAGTCGAAACCAAGAGTCGGTAGCTCAACCCGAGCTACCCGGCCCCCTCCCCGCCCCGACCTAAAAATACTCCTTTTCTGCATAACACAAATGTTCATCCAGAAGGAAAACTGATTCTCCCGCTGACCTAACGCTGTGATTGGCAATTACCGTTTAGTTCTATTTTAAAAAGAAAATGGGTAACATATTCATGTCTTATGGTGAGCACGATGTTACAAAGGATGAGGCCAGAGAGACAAAAACCATCCAAGCGACGGTGACAGAGGCTGGGTAGGTCAGGCTCCTCCATTTAAACGCGAGTCCAGTGAAATCAATGGCCTGGTGCCCAATTTACAGCTAACCAGGGGACTCCCAGGCCCCTGCTTCCTGAACACACAGTGAACAACCCGGCCTCAATAACCTGTTGGACGACCCACAGTCGGGCTGCCAACTAGTAACACTTGCTGAGTGAACAGACAGAGGAGGCTGTAATTTTAAAGTCAGGCTGGGGCAAGGCAGCCGCAGCTCCTCCGCCGCGCAGCCCGGGCTGCAGGGCTCCCAGCTATAAAGCCTGTCTCTTAGGCCCGACCTGACGCCAGAAGCACAGCCCACGTGGAGGCCGCGCTCCCCGGCGGGCGTCACCCTCCGGGCGGAGCCTCCAAACTTTCCGTGCGCTCGTCCCAGTCTCCAGACCACCGGCGGCCCACGTGGGCCACTCTCGGTGCCCGGGCCAGTCGTGACCCTACTCCCGCATCCAGGCAGCAGCACACCCGGCATGTCCTCCCTGCCCCGGTCCCTGGAATCATGGACCGCGTCGGCGCGCGTCCCCGGTCCAGAAAGCACCAGCGCCCGCCAGACCGCCCCGGGCTCCCTGAGGATCCCGAGGCCTGGGCTTTCAGGTCATCCGCCAGACCCCACCCGCACCGGAGCTCGGGGGCCCAGAGGACCAGCATGACCCCGTACACCCGCAGCGCGGGGCAGCAGGCGAACACCGCTCCACTCACCCTGCTCGGCCTGTTGCGCGCGGCCGCGAGCGGGCGGGGCGGCGGCTGTGGGCGGGGCTCCGTGCGCACGCTGCGGGGCGGCTCGCTCTGGCTCCTGCTTGGGCTCCCGGCTCCCGCTCCGGCTCCGCCCCCCGCCCGCGCCCGGCCGCGGGTGGTGGGTACTTCTGGTGCCCGGGTACCGGCGGATGTCCGGTCTTCACGTTTTCCCCTTTGGTGTTAAAGGAAATACATAGTTCTTGGGGAGGGGGAGCGCTTTGTGGGTTTTTTTTTTTTTTTTTTTGAGTTGGGGGCGGATGAGCCTCTGGATTTGGGGCAATTGTTGTAGTACAACCCTATTCTTTTTATGAATGGAGAAACCCAGGCGCAGAGAAGAGAGGAGAGCTGTCCAAGTTTAGGGAGTTGGAGTTCCAGATTCTCCCATCGCTTTCTTTGGGGCTCTCCGTGCTAAACTGTGCTGCTTTGTACTGTCAACTGTAATTTATATCGCGTTGATCCCAGAGTCAGATTTAATCCTGGCTTAAAAGGTTACTGGAAATTCTTTGTGACTGTAGCTATGGAAGAGAAGAACAAAAGCAATTATTTAATTTTGGCCTAAGGCTCTGTCCTTTTGACTCATTATTGGAAACATTTGGGTGGGGAGGCTGGACCAACTGGGCACGGGGATCAATGGCACATCTCTGCCTGGCCTGTGTCCTTCTTTGCTCTGTAGACAGCCAAAGAGGACCCAAAGGAAATTATTTCATTCTGTCAGGATGATTGAGACCAATGACTAGTTCTGATTATCGAGTGACACGTGAGCAAATGGGAACAAAATACAGCCTTGTCTAACAGTTGTCCAAAACTAACAATAATAGCAACACCTGAATTGAGTTCAGGCACCATGCTAAGTGTTTCATGAACTCTTCGCTTTATCCTCACCACAGCCTTGTGCTTACTCGATTTTATAGTTGAGAAGACTGGGTCTGGCGAAGTTAATTTGCACAAAGTCACACTTAGATCTGGAAGAGCTAAGTCTTTCAGGAAAGACTTTCTCAGACCTGTCTTTAGGAAAAGACTACAAAAAATATCTCTAATCCACTTGACATTATACTGGTAATGTACTTTGTTCTTTATTTTGACTACAAAAAATCTACTCAAGATAATGTAGAACAGTATTGATGTTGCAAGGATTCAGAAAATGGTGAATTCTTACCTATGTCCATTATTTGAAAAAGTACCACTTTGTGTTTGTATAAAGAAAAGTTTCAATGTCAACACAAATAAAACCATTTCCAGATATACAATAGTCGCTAGGGTATCTAACAGAACAAAAGTACATATTGAAGTCGGCTCTGCTAGCGAAAATCATACATCTTGTACAGGAGTTCCCCTGGTGCAAAATTAGTCTTTCAATGTGTTCTCTCTGATATTGTTTAAAGTTGTTCCAGAGGACAAGAAGCAGGCTACTATGCAGTCTCCAACTTAATTTATTCCGGATTCATTAAAAAGTCAGTTATTTTCTTTCTGTAATCTATTTTCTCATAAAAACAATGTCATAGATAGCTGAGTCATAGATGACTCAGTGACTCAGACCTGCCCAGAAGGGCCTGCAGAAGCCCCCAGATATCTGAATCAATAGACTAGTGATGCTCCTGTGGAGCCTGGGAACAAGATGCCAAGATGATAGTAGAGAGCAGAGGATTCCATCCTTACCTTAGACAGAAACCCTGAAATAGACTTGTCTATGATTCTCACAAAAATAACTTTCACTCCTGCAAGGGTGTTTTATGTTTATACGCTTTGTGTTGCTTCATTTAAATACCCTTTCAAACCCAAGTTTGTCATTATTTCCTGTGATCTCCTAGGCTGTTCTTCCTATAGAGCTTTAGGTTTTGGCCACTTCACTGGGGCTCCCCGCTGGGCCTGCCCTGCCTGGGCGTCAGGCTGCACAAACCCATCTCTGACCTTCCTCCACCTCCAATCAGAATGATCCTGGGCTCAAAGAATCTTAGAATCATGCTGTGTGAGTGTACTTTTTGGGGTTACTCAGGGGGAAGAGATGCCAAGTACATGAACTTAACTTTCTCTTTTTGCTAATGCTCAGTTTCCTCACTTATTAGGTGAGATTGAGCCAGATAATTCTGTGTTATCCCTACTGGCTCTCAAATTCTATAATTCTAAAGGTCTGTGCACCAATTTCCACAGGGTATTAGGAGAAAAAATCAGGAATCACGCATACTGCCCCCTATGTATTTGTATTGTATTTGTATTCACTTTGGTCCAGAAAAGATCTAAGTAATTTCTTTCTTTTATATGATTTTATTTAATACCTATACCATTATTATTATCATCCTAACTTTTGCAAACAATGTATATAATATAAGGAAACCGAGACATAGTGAGGTTAAATACCTTGCTCAAAATTATAAGCCATTGGACAGCACATCTGGGACTTAAATCAAAATCCCATGCTGCCAGGGTGCCTGGGTGGCTCAGTTGGTTAAGTGTCTGACTTCAGCTCAGTTCATGATCTCATGGTTTGTGAGTTCAAGCCCCACGTCTGGCTCTGTGTTGACAGCTTGGAGCCTGGAGCCTGTTTCTGATTCTGTGTCTCCCTCTCTCTGCCCCTCCTGCTCATGATCTGTCTCTCTCTGTCTCAAAAATAAATAAACATTAAAAAAAATCCCATGCTGTCTATTGATTAATCCTCTTTTTGAACCTCATTTTCTGCATCTGTAAAAATGGTTAATTTTTCTTTGTCTAACTCAAAAAGCTGCTGTGAGTCTCAGTGAGACAAAGTAGGTAGAAGAGTGTTAAAACTCTAGAATGCTATTCACCTGAGATGCATTATTGTTAATCCATTACAGCATCTTGAACATGATCCACAGAATGAATTAAATGCAACTGAGGCTTTTACATGTATATGCTTTCCTTCCTTGACTAAACTCGTCCAAAAAGGCACCTTCTAACTGACATAGCCATATCACCATGCATAACCTTGGCCGGACCTAGTTACTTCAGAAGAGCCACATTTTTTTTAATGACACAGGCTGAGGTCTTCCAAAATAACAGTTATGATACATCTCATTGAAATCAATATAACTGTGTTTTAAACTCTTTGGAGCCAGGAAATTGCTTTCATCTATTCTGAGAACTAGAACAGAGCTTTGCACTGTGTAGTTACTCAATGTTTACCAAATAGGATTGGTTTCGTATTCCCATTTTGTTGGGTGGCTTACAGCCTAATTTCTTAGCCTATGCCTAGAGGAAAGTCAGAGGTAGATTGTACAATTTTTTTTAATTAAATGATACTACAGACGTCCCTTCTTCAATAGCCAAGTACTTGCAGATGAAAAGACACCTTGGTTTTTGGCCAGTGATTCTTTCTCTCAGAGAGAGAAGTTGTTGTTTAATATGTTACCCATAAACCCTGAAATAAATGTGTCCACGATTCTTATAAAAATAAGATCTACACAGGTGCTTTCTGTTCATACTGTTTGGATTGCTTTGTTAAAAGTAAACAGTCTCCGACTGAAAATGTTTCCTGGGAGACTAGCACAGCATGTATAGATGGGTGAGAGAGGCTCACATGGTGACAGTACATTCATTTACTTATCTTCCTTTAAAATTTTTATCATGATGACCTAATAATGACCAATCGATTGATCCTGAAGGTGGTAGTAGTTGGGAACTGACAGGTCTACTAATGAATCTTTTTAAACTTCCATGGAAGAAAAAAATATACCTTACATAAAATCCTTCTGAATATAGAAAAGGAAAATAACCCTTTTAAGAAAGAAAATTATAGACTATTGTTATCTATAAAAATAGATGCATAAACTTTGGCATGGACAGGAAAGAAGCATGAAGTCACATGAGGTCAGAGATCTCAGGGTTAATGTCAATGAACCACAGCATGTAGACTCCAAAGAACCTTCACCAGTATCCCTTGAAAGCTTCAACATTTGAACACCTGCCACCAGAGATGGCTATATTATTTGTGGGACCAAGTGCAAAATGAATACGTGAAACTCCGTGTTCCAAAGTAGAGGGAAGTGCCATTAAAGGTACTAAAATATGGAATGATTCCTTTCTTTTGAAATCTCTCTCTTCACTATAATGGTGGTGTTTATTTTCTATTCCATGTCATGCTCTAGCAAACACAGGAATACTTGAAAGGTGAGTGCATACATTTGTGGCATGGGAGGACCCTGCAGTGCTACTCAGCATCCACACATACACAGGAAAGCACATGGCCCACAGGCTATTCAGTACCCCTTCCTGCTAACCACTGGACCAGCACTGCTGTGCTCAGACCAGGGGTGGAGAAGTCAGTCTTCCTGATTCACTGGTCAGGGTGCCAACCCAAAGCAGACTGGCCAATCTCAGGAGATTGCAACCTCCCAGGCAGGACTCATACCTTACCTGGATAGGGGATGGGTGAGAGGCTTGTTCTAGTCTAAACACTCTTCAAAACCCACCAGGAACTGCCCGCCCATGGCAAAGAAATTCTGTGGGATGTGTGGACTCATGTACAAGACCCCACCAGAGGAAGGGAGCAGTGGTGGGCCTCAGGTGGGGCTGGAAGAAGGAGGCAAAAAAGTGACGTCCAGAACCCATCCCACAGAAAGCAGAATTGCACGTGCCAAGCCCAGGTACCTGTACCGTTGTTCCAACAGACTTTACTAACAAAACAAATTTAAAGATTACATTATTAAGAATTTCAAGATGGCAACTGTAGAGCTTTAACAGCCAAGGGTGGGGCCTTGTGTGAGGGTACTGGTTTCATGCTCAGGAAACCAAGTGTACCTGCCTCCCAGAGGACATCAACCAACCAAAAGAACCAAAATACATTATATAATTTAAGTAAAAAGATTTTTGACAATTCTTTCCCTAATCTCACCCATCCATTCCTTGTCTCTGAATTTGGTAGATGGAAAAGGGTAGGAGAGAGGCATGTACTCTTAGAACAGGTTTTACCTTCTTCCTAGGACAATTTCCCCCATTCAGGGTTTAAGCCTGAGGTGGGAAAAGTGAAAACACACTGAATCAGTCTAGGCTTTATAACTGAAAACAAAGCCCCATCATCAAAGTGCTTCGTTTGTTTGTATGTGTCTATATGTGCTTGCTAATTGATTGATAATTCAAAGTATCTAAAAAGCTGTGGGATCCACCTGAGATGCTAGCAAGGGGCAGAGAAGTAATAGCTAATAAAGCATATTAAACAGTCATTGATTAAAAATAAAGCCATATTCTATCAGTACCCCCAACAAATTCAGATTATTTCATGTAAAATATAGTTTGGCAATATAATAAATGGTTAATCTACATTAATCAAGTAGAACTCACCAGAAATTCCACCACTGAATTTACTGCATAAATGGAGCAAGAGATAATGTTATGAGAAAATCAAATGATCCTAATAACTTGAATAATTTGATTACTTTGGTCACGATGGCATATTATATTGATTACGTGGTGACCAACATGCAATTAATTAGTTTGATTGCCCAAAGACACACCATCTTTTGTACAGATGAGCAATAATCATCTGATTGTATTAATCTAGACCAGGATATTATCCAAAATAATTAAATATAATTAATTTTGCCTTCAAATCCAAATCATCCCTTAAGACACATAGCAGCACAGAACTTCAAGTTTGTTTTGTGAAATCAACCACATTTTTAGCTTCTACTGTTCTCCTTTCTTTTGCCTTATTTTTCTCTCTTCAATTTCACATTATCTCTTTAAGTCACATTAAATTATTTTAGCTCATTTTCAGAAAACCTCTTTCTTCACTGTGTACCTGAACTGCATATGTATTTAAAAGCTCTTTAGTGGGTCTTGAGGCTTCTTTCACTTTGATTCACCGTTTAATTCAAATATGACCACACCCAAGAGACAACATAATTAACAAAACACTTTTTTTATAGTTTAAACAAAACATATTTTAAGTTATTCTGGGGGGGGGAGTTGATTGCTCTAAAAATTTATTTGATGTGTGGGTTTATGTTCATAACACTTCTTTAGAGTAGAGTTGAGTAGAGTTGAAACACCTGCATTAATGTTCTCTGAAGAAGAGAAGAAATGAATGTATGTAAGCACCTCCTTTCTTAGGGTGCCTGGTTTAGTTAGCTAGTCTTGAAAATATTGTTGTCACTTTTAAAGGATTCAGGCTTGCCTATCAAACTTCAGAAAGCGTTACTACTTCATAATAGGTTTAAAAGTATTTGCTAATAACATTATAACATCATGTCCTTTTGATTGCCTAAGGCAAGGAGTGAGCCACTAACAGCATAATTTTGTAGAAAGCTTTGAAGCACTCTTGTAGAAAATAAGTTTCTATAATGAATTGTATTGATCCTGGGATCAAAAGTAATAGCTCATCCATCAAATGACCTAACTGATAATAAAATATAGTTCAATGTTTCCTATATCAAATTAAGTATCAATATATTGAAAAGAAAACTATGGTAATTTTTCTCTGTGACTGTGAAATCTCTTTTCCACACACAGCCCCTTTATTGATCAAAAAACATTATGATTCAGAGTAGATTGAAATAGAAAAATAGTCAACAATGTGGAACCTCATCTGAAGCCCCTGTGTTCGTGGAAAGTCACAAGAGTAAAAAAAAAATCTGCTCCCTACCCCCATTTTGTCTTCTGAGAAATGACCACCTTGCTGTCATATATTGAGATAAGACCCACCTCTATCCTTCCTCAGTTAGTGAGACTCCCTTGTTTTTCTGTCTTTTTGGATTTCTGGGCCCCTTTCCTTAATTTCGAGATGTTCCTCATTGATGAATATCCTTCCTATTATAATAGCCTGACCAAATCACCTCAATTATCTGGTGCATTTTTTCTTTCAGTTTCTTCACAAGAGAAAACACAATGTTCAAGTTCTTTGTTAAACTCAGGAAAGTCAAATTGCAGTTGGAAGGTGATAGGAGTTTAAAATTAAGCAAGACTTTACAGTTTGAGTGTTTTAAAGCAATGTTTACAAGGAAAGAATAGGCGGCTCCATTGCACAAATGAAATAGCTGGAATGTAACACTGACTGGGTTGCCTGAGGCCCTGTCAGGATGTAGCATCAGATATAGAATTGGAGTTGAAATAGCAATTTCCTTACCACTTTTTTACCTTGCTTCTTTGAGGGCGTTGTTAATCTTATTGGAATTTTGACCTTAATAATGACTACAGAATTAGGTATAATTCCTTTCCTTATTAATCTCCCTGTTAAAAAATTGTATGTGTGTGTGTGAGTGATTTGAATAGGCTTAGGAGTGGCACAATACAAAATGATAGACCTTATTCATAAAAACTAATCCACCTGCAAGAATTAAGGCAATGTAACCATAAATGATGATTGTGCAGCAACTCATATGCAAATATTTGCAATCTCAGTTGCCCTTCTACTTACAAAAATGGCTTGTGATGGCAGTAACAATCATGGAAGAAAGCAGAATTTCAATACATAGCACAGCTTTAAATAGGTATTTTATACAACATCTAAACTTCTTTTAAAAAGGGAATATTAGTGAATATATATTCATATAAACAGACTGATAACTGTCTGACATGACAGATTGTAGTGGCAAATAGGAATTCTTATAAAGGAAATAAATGCTGAACTTCATATATGGCTAAAAATTGTATTTGTTTTTAAAATAATTTTACTTCTAAATATTCTTTATGTTGCTAATTGCAGCCCATTATAATAATACACAATAGGAAATAAAGCCAATGTCCCACAGAAGAAAATGGGTTACATAAACTACAGTATACTCATTTAATGGACTGCTCTGCAGCATATAAAAATTATTTTGCAGGAAAAAAATGGCATAGAAGGTTGTTTATGAAAAGAATGTTTAAACAAAGTTGTATTTTTAAAAAATGTTGCTTATGATCCAGAGAAGAAAATATGACTACAAATTGCCTAAGTTAAACACATTCCCAATTAGAATGTAAATTCAATTAGTTAGGGAGTGTCCATCTTTACTGTATCCCCAGCACAGTGTTTGGTGTGATATAAGTGTTTAAATTAATAAATGCCAAGTATATACAAATGATTCCATTGGAAAAATATATGTTTTGCATAGAAAAACTCTAAGAATATACACTAAAATGTTAACTGCTTGGGCACCTGGGTGGCTCAGTCGGTTGAGTGTCTGACTTCATCTCAGGTCATGTTCTCAGGGTTCCTGGGTTCAAGCCCTGCCTCGGGCTCTGTGCCGACAGCTCAGAGTCCGGAGCCTGCCTTGAATTCTGTGTCTCCCCCTCCTGCACTCTCTCTCTTTCTCTTTCTCTCTGCAAAGTAAATAAACATTAAAAAAAATCTTAAATGTTAACTGCTTAACTCTTAGTGGATTTTTTTTGCCAATTGGTATTTTTAATTTTAATAATGAAATTGTATTTCTTTTGTAATCAGAAAACAATAAAAATTAAGTTAAAAATATATTTTCATAGATTTTCTAGAGCAATCCCTATAAAATATCCTGTTTCTACATTTAGGCAGTTTACAGAGCTGGCTGGCTTTTTCTTAAATCTTGGAAAGCAGCTTATTTTCTGAAATCCTCACATTTTACCCAAGCTTATCCCTCAGTGAACAATCACATGCAGTCTGTTCTGGATTGTGATCAGTAAATGAAGTGAAAATCAAAATGAGGTAACTATTATATGCTGTCTGTCACTCACAAATTTCCAAGGTAACTGTGATTTCATTCTTTTTGAAATAACAGAACCAGAAACAGTGGTGCTCCTTAGTAGAAATGAGGTTCACAAGAACAGCTGTATCCTCATAGTCTTCTACAAGCCACTGATTTGAGGAGATGAAAACTGGCCAAAATCCTAGAGGCTCATTCTGAATGCTCTAATAATTCTCTTGAGCAGCAAACATATTTTAGACATTATTGAAAAATGCAAAGACTGTTTCTAAACATTAACAAAAGTTATGTTCGATCGGCCAACAGTTGTGCATTAATACTCCTCAAGAGGAATGCTGAGTGTATGAGTAGTATGGTGGACACCCAGTCTTCTAGCCCAGAGTGCCAGATGTATTCAGTGATGCATTTGATTTGAAATTGTGGAATAAATATGCCCAGGGGAAGCTTTAGACATCCTGAATGGTATAGTTCGAAGTAGAAGAAAAATAGTAATATCTGAAGAACCAGAAACAAGAAGGGAACAGTATAGACTTACTCTGTTCATTTGTAGATTTTTCCTTAAAAAAATTATTTATTTTGAGAAATAGAGAGGGGGAGAGAGAGAGAGCTGGGAAGGGGTAGAGAGAGAGGGAGAGAGAGAATCCCAAGCAGGCCCCCCACTGTCAGTGCAGAGCCCAACTCAGGGCTTGATCTCACAAACCACAAGATCATGATCTAAGTGGCAATTAAGACTCAGCTGCTTAACTGACTGAGTCACCCAGGAATCCCTGTCTTTTTTTTTTTTTAACATCAGTTATATACAGAGTATGTCAGAATCAGAAATGTTAATCCAACTGTAGTACTGTCCTCAAATAATAGCTACAAATTCTCAAAGAACCACCTAGTATATTAATCTGTTCTTTATTTTGAAAATGTAATTCTATAAAATTACTATTCCTTTTAAGTCAAGCTTAAAAACCATTAAGTAGTTTTCTAATTTATTTATGGTCTATCCATAATTCAATGGAGAAGAGTTTTAATAAATTATAGTAGCTCAATTTTGGACAGTTTCCTAGAAAAATATAATCCTTGGAAAATTCTGAAAGAATTGGAGAAGTTGTATTAAGAAAATAGAATGAAGTATCCCAGAATTAACCTATCTGTGAGGGAAGTTATGATAGAGATGGGATTTGCCTTTAAAACTTTTGTGCCAAGAGGAAAATAAGTTTCTAGAACCCTATGTCATTCACAGCAGAGAACCAAAATCAATGTTATTGGTAAATAAGCAGGAAGTTTCTTGTCTTTTAACCTGGAACGAAATAATTCAAATCATTTTGGTTCACTTTATGGTGAAATAAATGGGAATACACTGAAAGTAACACACCGTTTAATTTATTTCCCTTAATTCAATGCCAGAAAGCAAAATAGGAAGGGAAAATATTTCATACTTCTTACTAACGGCTGATCTCTAAATGGAATCTTTTCCACAAAATACTTAACACAAAAGCATACACGCTGCCAGTCTTGGAGATTTTTCTACTTAAAAAACATTTATTTAATACCCACTTGACCTAATTTACTTGGTTCAACCAACGTTACTATGGGATTACTATGGGATATAGAAATTTCATTCAATTGTTCACTCAATCCCATGTCTGGAAGCATCTTCAGTTGTTTATGAATTGAGACTCCACATCCCTTCATGGATGTTCTTTTCCTTCTTTTGGTATCCCCTTTTCAGAACTCAGACAGCACAGTGTACAAGCCTCTATTTTACATTTATTGTATTTATTATATTATTTATGATAGCTACCTGTTCACTGTTCCTGCAAGCCTGTGCACTCACTGATAGCAGGAATGCCATTTTGTATTCACTTTTTACTACATAACACCTAATAAAGTATCTGGCACATATAGGAGGTCAATAATATTTGGTAAATACAGTAACTAATTCACTAAATGCCTCCCAAAAGCTATGAAAGCTATAACTCAACTATAAAATACAAGATTCTATTAGTGAAGATTGACATATTACCAATAGGATGGGAGCATTGTTTAGATGTTTTGCTCTTGGACTCAATAATATATGAAATTTAATAGTGAAATAAGATAAAAGACTTGATTGGAGATGGACAGGGAAGCTCTTCATGTACATCTCAGCTGCATAAGTGTCCATGGTCCCACCTTAATGCTGATGTTCTTCCTGACAAGGATTAAACTCTGTTAGGTAACCTGGCACTTGGCTAGCACTAAGGAATCAGTGTTCCTTGATTATTGTCATAGTCCAGCTGTATTCCTTAGTTAAATACAAAAAGTTTACATTTAGAAAGCAAGGAGGGTCCAGGTGAAGTAATTACAAAGCCCTTCCCTATGGAAAGTTTTTTGTAATATTCATGCCTGTGACTCTTACGTATGGAGTCAATTTCTCCTGGGACCTTAAACTTTTTCTTGATAGATGTAAATCAGTCAACTTTCAAATCTTCTATAGGCCAGGAGAGGTGACTGGCTGACTCCCAGTTTAATCTACTATAGTCCAATTCATAGTCAAGAGTTGTTTGTTGTTGTTGTTATTATTGTTGTTAACATAAGCTGATTCCAAAACGAGTATTATACATTGGGAATTCTTCCTCACATATATATACCCCAGTAAAATAAATTAAATATAATATACACAATGGGAAGTAAAATCCTTGAGTAGGTGTCAATGACGTGATTATTCTCCAGAATGATTCTACCAACATGTCCTCCTGAGGACTGTCTTCTCTTTATCTGAGATGAATCTGTGCTGGGGCTACCTGTGGATCTTCCTCGCATGGAGTCCTCTTCCGAGTATAGAAAAAAGGAAGTCTGGTCCATTTCAGTCTTGCTGTCATGGTAACAACCATCGAAGGCCATTGCTTGAAGTGTATCAATATTATACATTCCAGAAATCTGACAAAAAGACTTTTTGTTAGTAAGCCATGAATATGGTTCTATATGTAGGAATTACAGTAAAAGTCTAAACAACCAGATTTTTAAAATAGTTTCAATAAATGCTAAGAACATTTTGCTTATTTTTTTTAAGTTTATGTTTTGAGAGAGAGAGAGAGAGGAGAGAGAGTGAGCAGGGGAGGGTCAAAAAGAGAGGGGGACATAGGATTGGAAGCAGGCTCTGACGCAGCAGCAGAGAGCCCAATGTGGGGCTTGAATTCATCAACCACAAGATCATGACCTGAGCTGAAGTTGGACACTTAACTGAATGAACCACCCAGATGCCCCTGTTTTGCTTATTTTAAAGAATAGAATTCTGGTCTTGCTTTTGGTATCTGACCAGAAGTCATTTTAATAATAAATGGAAAACATTATCATAGAGATCTGCTTCTAATAGGGATTTAGCAAGGTTTATTATTATCTCCATAGAGATATTTGAACATTATACAATAAATGTTTCACAATTATAATGTCAATGTTTTCTAATTTAGTTTTGGCCCAGATAGACTTTTATACTCAATGCATATTTCCCCAGAAGGGAACACTGTTTCAGGTTTCCCCTTTTTTCTGCATAGTATTAATTGTTTGCCATAAGTTTGAGTTGAAATTGAATATGATTTATCAGAAGAGCTACATAAGCCAATTGGATTTGCTTTTCAACATATTTTCCTCTTTAGAGAAAACACAGTAATATGCCCAGTCAGTGTAATTTTTTGTCCAAAACCAGAACAATATCAGCTGGTGATCCACTTATGCTTAAATTTGGAGTGGGGGTAGGAAATGATTTGAGCTGCTCTTTTTAAATGCAAATTGGTCAAGCCTTCCCATTTTTGCTGAGAAGGACCTATAAATGATACCAACACAGCCCAATTAAACAACTTGAAATTGGCTTATTTTTCAGAAGGTGAGAATGAATTATCAATGCTTTCTGGCTCCAGTGCCCGAATGAATCTAAACTACCATTTTTCTTTAAGGTTTTACTTTGAGGGAGATGGTGGCTCTCACTGATACAGAACTATGTCTAGGAAGCAGGTGTTACTAATTGCTTTCTGAGAAAACAAAATAACTTCTTGATCTATAGGGAAGTCAAAAAATGAACAAATATGAACAGGCTTCCACTGCCTGAAATTATTCAGAATTCAAATTGGAGGGTACAGAATAAATTCTGCCAAAACATGTATTTGGTTCAAAGCAATTAAAAAAACTTATATTTTTTGAATTCAAGAGGCATAGAGAATATTTTGTGTAGTCAGTAAACTAACCAAGGACCCATAATCAAGTTATGTTGTCCTTTTTTGTTTTAGCCATAGAAACTTTTCATGATAAAATGAAAATTGATCATATAAACATAAAATAAGGACTCAAAAACTAACCTTGTATAATAAAAAATAACATTAATAATATATTCAACTCTGGATCTGAAACAGAATAACTAGTATAGTCTCTTTAGTGGTTTTACTATACCCACCCAGAACACTGCTGGATTATCCTACTGGACATTATGATAATTTAGAACCATTCATATAGTTGATTAAATCTTGCAGTATACAATTTACCAGTAGGGTGCTAATTTCCACAATTTTATAAGTTGGTTGTTCTAATAGAAACAGTTTTAGAATGGGTCTTAAATTTCTCACTCCAGCCTACATATAAGCACATACCTAAGGCATATTATATCTAAGGTATGAATTTGACTGGTTTATATGAGTTCTAAGTCCTGGAAGTAGGAAAACATTCAGATGAACAAATAAAAAAGAAAATAACTTCCTTTCTCCTTTCTGCACAAAGGTCAACAGTAGGGACAATTTTTCCATGACTCCTGCTGTTCTCTCAGCTCTTGGCATCTGGGGGAGTTTGGAACAGAGGTGTGATGGTGATGGTGGCAGGAAATGAGCTTTGCTTAACTTTCTGATTTCACTGGAAGGAACTCCATAACCTGGCCTTTCTCACAATCCCTCCATTATTCCACCCTAGAGGTTTCTCAGAAGGAATTGGCATGTGTGTCTCAGTTCCTTTTGAGTCCTCACTTTGGGATCTGCATTGGTATCTAAATTTGTTCTCTGAAATGAGGTAAAAGGAAATTGTCCTTACAGGGAGAGTCCTGAATTGTCTAGCTTCACCAGTGACCAGAAGGGTAAGTACGTTTAGTATAGTGATAAAGTATTAGTGAGACCTCCTGCTCACATATCTACAGCACTTACTCCAAACTGCTTTATCAACAACAAAGGTGACATCCTCCTATCTGCCTGGTTTCCACATATTTTTCTCTCTACAACTGGTTTCCCACCTCAGGTGTAGAGAAAAGAAGTATCACTGATTATCCCCCAAACCTACAGACATATCCTTCTACCCTGCCCCTCACCCGGGCATCCTACCCCCTTAACAATATCTCATCTCAGACAGCCCGTTCCCACTCTCCTCGTTAAAACCACTATTCCTTCAGAGTACATGAGCTGGGCACTAATCACAATAAGAACTTAACATTTGTGTAGCATTTTACAGTTTGCAAAAGTTTCAGACCCATGTATTACATTGTTTGCAATAGCCCTATTGCAAATAGGTAAATAGGGAAGAAATTCCACTTTTTTGAAAATGAAGAATGAGGTTCAGGAACAAAAAGCTAGGAAGTGGTGGAGTTAGGCTGGCATCACTACTTCTGACTCCAAATCTTGTGCTCTTTCATTTTGCCCCACAAATATATGAATGGTAGGCAGGACATTTCTTTGAGATAATTGCACCTTTGAGGGAGGATGCTTAGCCTGGTGGTTTCTAGAGGCTGGGGAAAGGGGAGAATGGGGAGTTGTTGAATGGGAAGAGAGTTTCAGTTTTGTAAGATGAAAAAGTTCTGGAAATTGCTTGCACAACAATGTGAATATTCTTAACACTACTGAACTCCACACTTAAAAACAGTTAAGATGGTAAATTCTACATTATATGGATTTTGCCACAATTTTAAAAAATTTAAAAATAGATGGTACTTATTAACTTAGAAGATCTTCTTCTTAGTGGTACACAATAAGAGTGTGTACAACCTCATGTAGTGAAAAAGTAAATACAGGTAGTGTGAACACATGTGTTGTGTGGCAGGTAGGAGTGGATAGATGTAGACAGTTTGGAATCAAAAGACTGGATAGAGGTGGGCCTGAATTACTACAGTGCCTCTTTCTTGGGTTAACCGCTTCCCACCTAAAAACAGAACAGAACATGGGGCACCTGGGTGGCTCAGTCGGTTAAACACCTGACTTTGACTCAGGTCATGATCTCATGGTTCATGAGTTCAAGCCCTGCATCAGGCTTTCTGCTGACAGCTCAGAACCTGAAGCCTGCTTTGGATTCTGTGTCTCCCTCTCTCTGCCCCTCCCCTACTCACCCTCTGTCTCTGTTTCTCTCTCAAAAATAAACATTAAAAAAAAAAAAACCAGAACAACAATAACATTCTTTTTCTCATCACACTTTTTTTTTCCCTCTGTCACCTTTAATTCACAGATTATCTAAATCATTGCTATTCTCAGTGCAGGCAATGGGTCAATGGCATCTGGGACTTGTTAGAAATGCAGACTCATCGCTCCCACCCCAGTTCTACTGAATGAAAATCTGAACAAATTCTAGGTGATGTGTCCACACCCATCACTGCATACTTGTCCAGAAGCTCCTGGTTTTCTCACACCTGCCTAGCAGTCATATGGGTATATATGTGGTGGGGACACATACACATTGTCAACAAAAGAAAAGGAAGCATCTGCAATAAAGCAAAATCAGCTCCTATTACAGCTTTGATTCAACGGATATATAATAGAAGAAGGAAGTAGTATTATGGGAGATCTGAATTTCAAATGCATCTCTGTTGGCTGTGAATCTTTTGGCAAATCACTTTACTTCACTAAAACTCTGCTGCTTCATTTCAAAAATAGAGATAATAATCTCTGCAAGGCCTACATCATGGAGCTGATATGAAGGTTCAATTTGAGAAGAGGATATAAAACACCCTGAAAAGTAAGAAGCACTCTCACTAAGGTATAACAAATATTAAAAAATGTTTTGGGTGTATATAAGTATGCATATAAGAGTTTCTCAAACCCATGTGAATATAGTGCATTAAAATCATGTGTACATATGCTACACATGCATATATGCATACACACACACACTGTGTGTGTGTGTATGTGTGTTGTGTGTGTGTGTAGTCTCAAGTATAGGCTAGCAAACAGATTAATTAGATTTCTGAAGAATAATATCTTATGTCAGTTGCCATAATAACAGGGAACTGGTGCCTTGATCCTTTGTGAAATGAAGCAGGTAGAGGTAGAGATCAATCTATCCATATTTATTAAACCCTGGCACAAGAAACATGTGATGACATTTAGAGCCCAGAAACCACCTTTTATCCACAGTATACTAAGGAGAGAAGAACCTCTCTTTATGCTCTGCCACTCTCCCAAGTAAAAGAAGAGAAACATAAATCCTAGCTCTGGTGGAGAGGAACATCATTTATGGATTGAGAGCATAGCCATTGGAGTTAGGGAGACCCAGAAACAAATCCTAATTCCTCTTGGGCTATGTGACCTTGGCCAAGTTACTCCCTATCTGCTCCTGTTTAACCTCTGTAAAATGAGGGTTATAAAATACCAACCTCTTAGGGCTACTCTGAGAATTACATGACATGCTGTGTCATTAGGTGGTTAGTGTAATAGAGATATATAATAAACACACATTAAATGTTAGCTATCATCATCTACTTGAAAGGATGTAGTTTACACATCAACTCTTTCTTTCCAAAGGATAGAATCAGTGGAGAGGAGCACACTGAGAGAAATTCCTCACACAAGAAAACCCACCTGGCAAAGGAGAATGAGCATGCTGAGGGAACCAGCCAGCACAGGCAGAATAAAATTCAATATTAAATCCTGTGAACTTGCATCTTGCCAAGGCATATAGACTTAATACAAAGGCTCATAACACTGTCAGGAGAGGGTTATAGGTAAGGATAGTCTCTTTCACATTCTAAAAGGGATCCAATAGTTAAAGCCAGGCAGTACCTTCCCTGTATTCTTCAACTGTCTCTGCTCTTCCACTGTGGTGAGGTAGTTCACAGCCGCATACTCAATGACTGACAGGAACACAAAGAGGGAGCTGACCCACAGGTACACGTCCACAGCCTTGATGTAGGACACCTGGGGCATGGAGGCATTCATGCCAGAAATGATGGTGGACATGGTCAGCACCGTTGTGATTCCTGCCATTGGAGAATAGTGACAAGCTCAGTGATGTGACCACTCCATTCTAGGATCTGGTGCTACATTACACCAGGGGATATTTTTCTGGAACACTATCAGGTGACCAAAGTTGGAATGGGGGAGGAATCCCTGCATGTTAACCTAGTACACATCTTGAGCCCAAGCAAGAAACTCTCCTTATATTTGTCTTTCTATGTCTTTGCTTTGCCCTCATCCCAACTGTCCATAATGTTTCCTTCCCTCCATCTAAAGACTTCACAGACTCAAACATATTTTTAAGGATTCATTCATTCATTTGCCCTCAGTTGGACCTCTTTAAACCATCCCAGAAAGGTTAAAATGTGTTCAATTTTAAAATTCCTTCTGGAGGGGCACCTGGGTGGCACACCTGAGCGTCTGACTTCGGCTCAGGTCATGATCTCAGGGTTCATGAGTTTGAGCCCTGAGTTGGACTCTGTGCTGACAGCTCAGAGCTTGGAGCCTGCTTTGGATTCTGTGTTTCCCTCTCTCTCTGCCTCTCCCCCGCTTACTCTCTCTCTCTCTCTCAAAAATAAATGTAAAAAAATTTTTTAAATAAATAAATAAATTCCTTCTGGAAAAGAAATTCTAAAACCATCCCATTTTACAACTTTTACGTTGTAAAGAATTTGTCTTACGCTGTTAAGAAATTGTCTTCGAGTCAATCTTTAATCTTTCATTCATCAAAGAGTGTCCCTTGTTACTGAAACTGCAGTTCAATTGAGATTTAGAATGGAAGTGTGCTGGTGGAGACTCAGTTCAGTGTAAATTCTTGCTATTCGCCTGTGAAATGCCATTTACATTCCCCTCCCCTTTCCTCCCCTTCCCTACTTTGTCGGCCAGTCCCTCCCTTCCCTCTCCTTCTTTTCTTCCCTTTCCTTCTTTATCCTCTGGCATAAGCATCAGAGGTAACTGAGATCAAGGTTCCGGGGACAATGGAGAAGAGATTTCCTTAATAAAATACTGGCCTTGGGGTGGGCTAGTCTGTGTCTGCACTAATTTCTCAGAGGGACGCAGAGAGAGTGCTGCCTGGAGAGAAAGTACAGTATTGTAAATATTTGAAATGTACACTAGTTGGCATAGTTTTATTTCCTAACTTCCCACCAGGGAGGCACAAATGGAGTCCTTAATGATTTTTATAAGTTGTGAGGACATTTTAATGTCAACAGACAGAGTCCCGAACAGCAGGAAGAGCACCATGATTTACTCCTAAATGCACAGACACAGCATGCAGACAGCTTTCACCACACACTTCCACCCTTTCTACAATAATTCTTCAAGGTTCTCATCTGAGGGAGCCCATATCAAAGACAATGACAGACCTACAGAGCTATTCAATTTCAAATTAAGTTTTTCCATTTGTATGATCAAAGACCAACAGGACTTGATAATCTGGCAGTCACCATGGGAGGCCCTGGAGTCTTACCTTCACACTGATTTGAACTCCAGGATAAGAAACCTAAATACTATTCCAGCTCTTACTGTTAAATACTATTCCACTGTCTCACTGAGTCCCACATCTCTCCAACAACAGTAATATCAACAATCTGCATATCAGTGGATGCTGTTTACATTCCTTGCTATATAAATGTGGAGATGTGAATTTTTTATTCCCATTGCAGGTGAATGTGTAGCTGAAGGCAAGATTA
The DNA here is from genome assembly GCA_028646485.1 of Cryptoprocta ferox. Classification (NCBI taxonomy): domain Eukaryota; kingdom Metazoa; phylum Chordata; class Mammalia; order Carnivora; family Eupleridae; genus Cryptoprocta; species Cryptoprocta ferox. Next base: position 43,114,227 of record CM053573.1, read on the forward strand.
TTTTTTTAATGTTTTGATTTATTTTTGAGAGACAGAGAGACAGAGTGCAAGCAGGGGAGGGGCAGAGAGAGAGGGAGACACAGAATCCAAAGCAGGTTCCAGACCCCGAGATGTCAGAACAAAGCTCAATGTGGGGCTCAAATGCATGAACTGTGAGATCATGACCTGAGTTGACGTCGGACCCTTAACCAACTGAGACACCCAGGCACCCCTGAAGCCAAGATTATTAAATAAAGCTTGCTTGCCTTTATTGAATGTTTGCCCACCACAAACCTAGATAAGTAAATATTATTGGCCACACACTGCAGAAAAGAAACACGAGCTGAGAGGGGCTACATAAGTGGCTTGAGTTTTATCAGAAGCAGGGCTGGAATCTTTCTGAGTGTGGAACCCATGCTTTTTACAAGCAAACCTGCTGCCTCTCATTCCAGAGGGATTTCTTTTTCTTTCTAATGTTATAAACCAGTCTCTATATGTGAAGCATCTCTGAGAGGAAGACACTATAAAACTGAGGGTAGAATTATGTCAGGAGGTATGAAGGCACTTTGTGCTTTTCAGAAAGCTAAAAATCTTATTCCTTTCAGGACTTCACTGGTAAAACTGAATGAATCCTGCACTAATATTCATATTTAGTAGTTTATCTTGTTAGTTAAAAAATGTTAATGTCTTTTTTTTACTGTTTTTCTAGAATATAGAAGATAGAACTTGAGTTTTTTTCAATGGACAGTAACATGGGGCTTAATGGACAAAATAAAGGTTTAGAACAAACATATGAGTTTACATGTTAGATATATCTTATTGGGGATTTTAAATCAATGACTAGTGAAAGGTCACTAAATCGATGACCAGTAAAAGGAAATTGCATTATCTGTTTTTTGCCAGAGAGCAATAAACTATCGTTTCCTTAAAAGGTACTTAATGCAGCTAATTTACTATAGCTTTATTTATTTTGAAACCAGGATTTTAGATTTTCCTTGTTTAAAATGAGCAATAAAAAATAGAGAGTAGGGAGGAGGGATTGTTTGAGTATGCAAGTAAAGGATGAGAAAACTGATATATAAATTCCTAAAGCAATAGAACTTGAGTCAGGAGTGTTACATCTACTGATTAAAAACACTTATCCATTGAACCACTCCTTAGAAATACATTAATCTTGACAAATTGTATTCCTTCCAAACCCATTAAAGTTAACATCCAAATAAAGGCATTTTAAATATATGAAGTGACCATTTAGTCAAAGAAAGATTCTGTGCTAGGATTAGAAAATTATCTTCTCACCTACCAATATTGCTCTGCATGGTCAGGAAAGTGTTAGAAAACAGTATTTCGTCTGGCCCATGGGACTCAACTACCCTGAGCCCATGTAGTTATGCCATATTAACTCTTAAGGACACATACAGGGTCCTAAGAACCCTTTGGTCTGGGGAGAGTTACTGATGTTTGTGTTTCATTGGCCATTTTTCTTCATATGTGATGGAGACATTTGTTGATTGGTGTGATGGCAGTAGGGCATGTAAGCATCACTTACAGAACTATTGAGTCAGTTCACCCCTTCAGTAGCTGTGTTTTGGACAGGTCTTTTGAAGAGATAGGTATCTACATTCCCCTTTAAGTGAATAAAAACATTTTCCCTGTAGGCCTAAGCAGAAAGAAAATATCGAGTGATGTGAGAGAAAGGAAGGTAGGCTGGATATCCGAACACCATGACTCTGTGGCCAGAAACTAACAACCACTGTTGCACAAAGGTGGTGTCAGAGTCCAGTGCCTAGAAGTTCTGGTAACCTTAATGATGGTTAAATGAATTACTCCTAAGTATTTACTTTTTCAGGTGTATGTCATATCCTCTGTTAGGAGACATTTTTCTTTATGAGTGTCTACATGCCTGAAAACTTTAGTTGTCTTTCTCTGCCATGTCTGTTCCTGGTAAATGACTCCATTACTTAATCTGTATGAATGGCATACCCAGAGAAGCCGAATGAGAAAGATGGAGGCAAGGGAAGAAGGAGGGAGATAGAAGGAAGGGATGAAAGTACAATACTACTCATCCTTCCATGAGGGTTAGAACATCCTTGAACAACTTCATAATAGTTTCACCCCCTCTCCACACCAAATCAAATGGAAAGATAGATTAGTATTTTTAAACCCATCCCACATTTCAGGTGATGGTAGCTATTATCTCTTATGAAAACTGCCTAATCACAATGGATCCTTCTATGCTGTTCAGTCTCTATTGTTTTTCATTTGAAACATACAAATGTGAAAGGATCTTAACCAGCGAATGATTCATCCTTACTTAGCAAATGAATCCAAATGTGGAAAGGTCTTATCCAACAATGAATCATTATTGTTTTCAGTTAGTAACTAAAATATTAAAAACATGACGGGTTAAACACTGGCAATTTAACAGCTATGTATTGAGCACAAAATATGTGCAGGACATTGTACTAGTCACTACAGGAACAAAAAAAAGATGGTAATAATGATCCTTGTCCTTAAGAAACTCACATTCTAATACAGCAGACAAGATAAGCTACCAAGGCACCCCATAGCTAGTACAAGATAGAGAAAGTAAGGTAGAAGAGATACCTTAGGGGAGATACAAAGTGCCATGTGACTCAAATATGGGAGAGACCATGTCTGCCTGGCGCCATCAGTAAAAGCTTGTGGTCATTGAGAAATGGCAAGATTTTGACAGAAAAGGATAGGTAGGGAAGGCATTCTAGGTAGAGTAAGAGAAAGAATAAAAATACACACGTACTATAAATAAGCAGTTAGTCATTAGTGACTGTTGAGAACACTGAATATTCAAATTGGTTACTGAATATTCAAATTGGTTAAAGCTTAGGGGCGCCTGGGTGGCTCAGTCAGTTGAGCATCCGACTTCAACTCAGATCATGATCTCACAGTTCATGGGTTTGAGCCGGCTCTGTGCTGGCAGCTCAGAGCCTGGAGCCTGCTTCCCGATTCTGTGTGTCCTGCTCTCTCTGCCCCTCCCCCGCTCATGCTCTGTCTCTCTCCGTCTCTCAAAAAAATAAATAAACGTTAAAAAAAAAAAGCTTAGGCAACCAATTGGGGCAGAAGTATGGTTAAAGATACAGTAAATAAAGATATAGGACACTCAGTTATATCTGAATTTCAGATAAGCGACAAATAATGTTTTAGTATAAGTACATCCCATGCAATGTTTAGGATATACTTATATGAACACAGTATTTGGTGCTTATCTAAAACTCAAATTCAACCAAATATCTTGTATTTCATCTGGTAACCCTCAAGAGACACCTTGGATTCCAAGCTGAGAGTATTTACTTCAATGGCATTTGAGATGAGAGTGTTGTGATCACAGTTGAGTTTAGAAAGATTACTCTGGTAGTAGGGTTGAATCGTGGTAAGAAGACTAGGAAGTGAAATAAGCAATTACAAGGCCTATACAAGCCCATACTACAGCTTTGTGCAAATTAACACATGGTGCCCTTTTTCTGGAAGATATCATCCCAAACCATGTCCCATAGAGCTTGTGTTGGATTTCTGATCCTTACTCCCATCTGGATCAGATGTCACAGCCTTGCAAGATGGCCCTGGGCAGGTAGAGGTCTGCTAGGGCAATCCAAGAAACACTAACAAGGGTCCCAGCACTGGTCAAGGCAGGAGGAATGGAAGAGAAACGATAAGCATATCGGAGGACTTTTTATAGAGAAGGCTAACTCTGAAGATTTAGACACCTTATAGCCACAGTTCTCAAAGTGTGGTCAGTGGATCCTTTGGGCTCTCCACAACATTTTTGGAGGGTCTGTATAGTGAAGAAGAGTTTCACGATACTAAGACACTGTCTGCCTTTTCCCTATGTTGATATTTACAATGGTGGGAAGCACTGGTGGGAAAAGCTGCTGTTGCCTGACCATGAATTCAGGCAACAGAACTCAACTGGCTAACAACTGATCGTCACTGTATTCTTCAACTTTCAGTATCACAATAAAAAATTAGTAAGAATTTTTGATTTTATTAAATTACAGCCTTTGTATATATACCTTCTTAATATTCTGGTTGATGAAATGAACAGTATATAGAAGGCACTTCTCCATACCAAAGAGTAATGGCTGTCTTGAAGGAAAGCACTGAGGCAGTTGAGTTATGAGCTGCACAGTAGACGCTTTTAAACATGGGACATCACTCTCACTTAAAAGAAGAACTCACAGGGAAACTCTCGTTTAGATTTGGGTATCTTCAGGCATTTTCTCAAAACTGAGTAAAGTAAGCCTATCACTTGAGTTAAAACAACTAGTGGTATTTGTTGCCAAATGATAAAGTTTGAGCCTTCAAGCCAAAACTAGAATGATGTTAAACTTGTATGCATCACTATGAGCTTGAGAGTTTTCAATTACTCAAAAACTTTTTGATGAGATTAATGAGTGTGAGTTTTTAATATTATATAATTAATTACATGAACATTGAGTAGATCTATATAACTCAGTGTACCAGTATTTTGCAAACGGTTGATGCATGGATAAAAAGATCTAGGCAAAATGCAAGCTAGATCAATGAATTTCAATCTAATAGAGTACAAAAAAATTCACTGATATAATTTCAGATTCCACATTGTAATTAACCTTTAAGATAAACTGTCACTTGCTGAGTTTTAGTGCAATGTCAAGGAAGACTATGCACAATTATCTGAAAACACTATTGAAATATGACTCTTTTCTCTAACCACATATCTTTGAAGGGCAGATTTCTTCCTGTATTTTAGCTAAAATCTACTACAACAGACTGAATGAGAAAACAGAGATGAGAATCCAGCTGCCCTCCAGAAGGCCAGATATTAAAGGTTTGCAAAAATGTACAAAAAACTTTTAGAAAAAAGTTATTTTATCGGGCACCTGGGTGGCTCAGTCAGTTAAGCGTCCGACTCTTGGTTTCAGCTGAGGTCATGATCTCACGGTTTTGTGAGTTTGAGTCCCTCATTGGGCTCTGTGCTGACAGTGCAGAATTTACTTGGGTTGCTCTCTCTCCCTCTCTCTCTGTCCCTCCCTGACTCACAATGTCTCTGTCTCTCTCAAAATAAAGAAAGAAAACTTTAAAAAATGCCTTTAGAGAACTTATTTTTCATAGAATATGTTAACTTGTAATGAGTTTATTATTGCTATTTTTAAATGGACTAATGCATATTTTTAAAAATTCTGTTTTAATAGCCAACATGGCTAAATAATAATAGATATAACCCACAAAAACAAAAGCTCTCCACCGTTCCTAATAATTTTTAAGGCATAAATGGGTCCTAAGAACCTAAGAGTGACTGCCCAAGACTAAGAAGGAAATTAAGGGCCCAAAAGCAAAAGACTCAACACTTTTGGGGCCCTTAAACAGACAAGAAAAGTCAAGAGAATAAGTGGGATTTGGGGAGGGGTGGCAGACCTGGGAAGAGTAGTTTGTTGGGTTTTGAACATGTGGAGTGCCTGTAGTACCTGGAGATGAAGTCCAGGTGGGCAGCTGGGAGTAGTATCTGGAACTTGAGAGGAAGATTTATAATAAACACTGAGAGTTGGGATTTACTTTCATAGAGGCAGTAGTCAGAAGCAAAGGCTTGTTCCATTTGATGAGAGAATCAAAAGTGAGCAAAACCTTGGGAGGGAATTACCCAGACTCAGGGAGTGGAAGGAAGACAAAGTAGGAGTACAAATGAAAGAGAAGTCTGCAAAAGGAGAAATCCTAGACTAGTACAGAGTACTGAAAATGAATTTATTGTTTGTTTGTTTAGTCATCAAACAGTATGGGCCAGGCACCAGCATAGGCAGTGGACATAAATGCTCCCATTTATTTCATACAATGACCTTGGAAGGCTGTATTAATCATCTCATTTTGCAGATGAGGAAGATGAGCCTGGGCTCCTGACCACTAACTTGATTCTGAATTTTGAGAGGATGTTTAATAGCGCAAATACTTCAGAGCTTCAGATGATGGAGGGGGAACAGCCGAGAAAAGGCAAGAGTGAGATAGACAGATAGAAGGACCTTCTGGAGAATCAGGTAGTCCAGTAGTATTTGGGAAAAGCCAGTAAAGCAGAGCCCAAAATAGCTTTGAAAAAACTTGAGGGTGTTTGGAAGCAAAAACCTGAGAGGATTGCAGTGGTATAGGAATACTACAGTTCCCTTTATTAAAATAAGAGGGGAGAGGGACACTTCTGATTTGTATATTATTTTTACATAAATCTTTATAACAATCTTCCAACCCTGCAGGGACCTGATATAGATGCAAGAAGCACAGAATTTCAGGGGTGACTTAAAAGCATTTCAGTGTTTTCCCCCAACCCACCCTGAAACCAGCTTTTATTACTTGTCATTTTCAAAGTGTAAGAGCTAAGTAGTTGGGTTCAGGAATCTGATTGAAAATCATGTTCATAAACCTTTAGAGACTGAATGTCTTTCTCATTCTGTCTTGAGGACTGGAAATGTGCCTTTAGTCCCCTGTTCAGTTCTACCCTGTCCCACTGCCGCACTCAGGTCGGGGCACGACTGTTCTGGCATGAAGGTACAGCCACAATACTTTAATTACTCATTCAGATGGTATTTTTTTCCATGAAGATATTCAAGCCTCAAATGCTTGTAGATTGAAGCTTTTAATAGGGGAAAGAGGTGAACAAATTATTAATATTCATGACAATTTATGTCTTTCAAATGATCTTTTGAAATATGCATATAATTTGCGAACATTAACTTAGAAATCACCCTTTCTGGAATGAATTGTGTGATAATTACTATGATTGTGAAGCACTTCTAACAATCTTCTCTCTAGATAGAGCATTACAGGTGAAAGAACAAAATCAGCTGAAATGAGGGAGCTCTGCCCTGAGCCAGCCAAGAAAGCAAGTGGAATTGACTCTTGGGTTCTCATTAAATAACGTGTTATCTAAGTGCTTGGCTGGACATCCTGCACTTAGTAAAGAACATAGTACCTGCTAAGTGGGTCTGAAATGGTTCCCATAAATCAGTATGTGTGACAGTGGCATATAACATGCTAGATGGAGTAGATAATCATACTGTGTGGTGACTTCATGAAGCTGGCAAGGTCTCTCCACTTGAAATTGCTTGCCATCTAAAGTGTCACAATAACTGAAATCTCACTGCAGTTGATTCTGATTTCGGTGTTTAGGTTAAGGCCCGATTTCTAATTAGCATTGCCCCCTATCTCAAGAAGTAGTCCAGTAAGATACCAGTAGTATAGTGGTTTGAGGATTCTTTTATCTATGATGCAAAGGTTTGTCATGCACAGCAAAATGGGTTTGGGCAAGGGATGGGGAGGTTTCCTGAAAGTGAGGAGATAACTGTGTAAAGTGATACTGTTTATGCTTCATAATTTCATAATTTACCCTTATTAGTCAGCATTTGGTCAGCTGGTGCAGGCTTCATATTGAATGTCTCAGTTTCCAAGGGTCCAATTACAGTTTGTCCCTGAGGCTGTTGAGATCAATGTTATAACCTGAGTGCAAGTCTCTAACTATCCCTACTGAACCATCACTCTTTTCCTCTCTACTTATCACACCTTTTTATTTACCTTCTTTGAACTTTCTCTGATATTAGCATTTCACAAAGATGCTGAAAAAACTTACCCAGGGAAACTCTTGCTGGAACAGCTCTTCGGTCAATCCAAAATGAACCCCATGAAAGCATTACCATCAACATAGCTGGGAAATAGGTTTGTAACATGAAGAAGAGGATATGCCTCCTTAGCACAAAATTGATGAAAAGCCTATTGTACCAACCTATGAGAAAAAGCCAGAGTTTTCCTTAGAACAGGATTCCACATGAAAACATCACACTTAGTGAAATGACCTACTTCTTTAAACTCGAAGCTCTTAGGGAACATGGAACTGAACACACTCACCCTTGTTTACCCAGCACGAGGACAGGGCCTGGATGTGGCATTCCATCGATGTTTGTTGAACTAAGTGGCCTGCAGTCTGTTTAATTATGTGACTCAAAGATTCCCCTTAAATTTCATATCTTCTGTTCAGGAATGAATCGTTATTATATTTTGTGGAATGGACTTTAAAGACCTTTCCCCAAAATATATTGTGTTCACATCATTTCTGCAAGTGAACCAGGCTTCGATACGTGACTAATAACTGCATGCAATAGCCAATAAACCATTTATTAGCTATAACAAGTGAAAGAGAACATTTTATCTGAAGGAAAAGGTTCACAGTAGCTACTGAGTCATTGGATTCCAAGTTGGAACCCAGACAGTGAGGGATTCACAAAGGGAGTGGGTGAAAGGAATACCTATAAACTGTTTGTATTATTTCAAAGTCTGGTGGGTACCATTAATTTATGTATAATAAACCTACAAAAAATAAACAAATGATGATGTTTCTTTGCTTCTGATTGGAATTATATAAACTCATGTTGGTAATATTGATTAATTCATGCTGATCGGAAGTAACTATTGATTAATTCGTGCTTATCAGAAGTAATGACTGTGTTCATATCCACACAATTTTCACACTGGCTAAAAGGAAATTTAAAGCCAAAAAACAAGGGACCATTAGGTTAAAAATTATAAAACAAAGTCATAAGTATTGCAAAGTTAGTAGTAATTTCTTAGGAAACTCAAGGTGGCAAACTTATTAGATAGAACAGGTCAATAGTTAGGCATTCAGCCTAAAACATGTACCTCACAAACCCACCCTGAATTGTCAGACTTTCCTCTCCTTATTCTCTTCTCAATTATGTGCTGATGACCCTTCTCGTCCCGACCTGTTCTGAGGTTCACTATCATCATCAGTTGATATCAAATAATTTCATTACCAAAGATAATAATAGATACATTACATAGTGCATTCTCAAGTCAGAATATACATTATTTTTTAAGCTACTCATGGTCTTGTATTACCCATGCCACAGCCCCACTTGATTGTTGTCTGCAGTTGAGAGTTTAAATATAGCTGTGGAGTGAAATAGCAGTCTCTGATGTTACAGCTTCATGCAATTATTTTGAGATTAAAACAGATAAGGAAAAGCTGTGAAAGAACTTCATAAAGACATTCTTAGGGTATGTGGTTTTAGCTATGACTTAAATTTTGGTAACATGGTTCTTTCTTTACTTGTAATTTTCTGAAGAATAAATTTGTTTTTGGCAACCAAGCAGGAGAAATGCTGCTATGCTGTGTGGCTCTTTAGGGCAGGGGAGACTACAGGCAGTATTGTGGTTGAAGCGGTAGGCCAGAAAGAGCTCCCTCCACCACCAGGAAATGTGGTGCTGCCTTGGAAAGATGGTGGAAACCTCATTTTGTGTGGTGTAATAAAGAGACTGACTCCACTTCTGATACTTGACTACTCATAGCTCCCAAACCCCACTGGTCCTTCTCCTTCTGTCTCACATCTGGGCAAGCTAATAAGAAAGCTGGGTGTTCCCTATTTTGGCACCCATGGAAAGTTCAGACCATGCAAGGGAGTCCTCCCCTCAGTCCCACCCTCTAACCACCATAAAACCCTCAGCCAGTCACCCTTCCTATTTTCAGACCTACTTGGGAGCCTACCCTGCTCTCTCTAGAAAACTTCATTATGTGTGTAATAACTCTTTATGCCCTTTTGCTATGTGTGTGGCATCATCAGTTTTGACATCTGAACCACATTCTGGGTGGAAGGGTCCATCAGCCTCCATCAGATTGCCGCACAGTAGAAAGAAGGGGAGTTTATAAAAGAATAAGAGGGCTGGAGAGTTGGCAGCCAGAAAAATGTAAGAGAGAGGAAGTGATGGAGGAGTCAGTCGAAAGACAAGGTTCAAGAAGAGTTTTACACCTGGAAACTGCCACCTTTATTTAATGGGCGGTTGATGCTAAAGGCCTCAATCTGTGTCGAAAGGATCAAGATGATTATGAAAAGAGTGATTATGATAGCTACTACCTAATATTTACTAGCTACATACCATATGACAGACAGTATTCTAAGTTATTTATGGCAGACTGCATTATAAATTATTTAAATGTATTAAATCATGTATCCTCACAACCCTCTGAGGTAGAGAGTGTTACAAAAGTAACTTAAAGATGAAGACATTGAGGCTTAGAGAGATAAGGCAACTTGCCCACATTCCTAGAAAGCAGTAGAGCCAGGATTTGAACTCATGAGGTCCGTCTCCAAAACTTATATTTTAAGCCACTACATTCTGCTGCAATAAAGAATAATTGACAATACAGTCTTTAGGGGCGGGAGTCATTTTTTTTTCCTTCAAAAATCTACAGTGCATCATTGTGAGGGACACTGAAAGGCATGAGGGGGCAGAAGCCCTCACCTGCTTGTCACTATTGCCAGGGAGTGGTGAAGACAGAGCCAAGGGAAAAAAACTTGGGGACCTAATGATTCAGCTATCAAATAGAAACTAAAGTTGCACAATGCTAACTATTCTTCTGGTTCTCCAAACCAGAGCCACAAGTACAGTTTTTTCTGTATAACTGATTTGCCACTGCAGGTCATGTTATAATGATAGGAATGAAAACAAAATAAATATAAAAAAAATTATTTTTGATGAAACTAAAATGTTTAAACAGGATACTAATCTGAGAAAAACACTTGAGTTTAGCTTTTGGGAGACCACATTTAATAATTCATGGATAATGCGAGGCAGAACTATCACATGCTTGAAAGCTAAAATGAATTTCTAAATGCTGATCTTTCTGAAGCCTAAGAATGGTTGAATAAACCCAGGTATGATTAATAACTTGATATTTGACTAAAACTTCCAAACTGCTTTCCTCTTATAGTTTTTACAGTCTTAGAGCCCATTTTAATCTTTCTCATTAAAAATGTATACATTACAACAAATTTTAAAATATAGAAGTGTTGGGGGGTGCCTGGGTGGCTCAGTTGGTTGAGCATCTGACTTCAGCTCAGGTCACAATCTCATGGTTCAGGAGTTCGAGCCCTGCATCAGGCTCTGTGCTGATAGCACGGAGCCTGAAGCCTACTTCAGATTCTGTGATTCCCTCTCTCTCTACCCCTCCCTCACTCATGATCTATCTCTCTCTCTCTCAAAAACAAATAAACATTAAAAAAAAATTTTAATACGGAAGTGTTGGGCACCCGGCTGGCTCAGTCAGTACAGCATGCAACTCTTGATCTAAGGATTATAAGCTTGAGCCCCCCATGTTGGGTATAGAGATTACTTAAAAATAAAATCTTTAAAAAATATAGAAGTGTTGAAATAAAATTGAAAATATTCCCAATCTATACTCAATTTTCTGAAATATCAATTGTTGATCCTTCTAAAAAACCATATGTATAAGTCCTTTTTAAAATAACAAATGTGGGATTATGTATATTCTTCTATAATATGATTTAAAAATTTTTAAATTTATTATGGATAATTATCTCTTCTGCTATATAAACCATATACATTTACACTTAATTTTTTTCATTTTTCTTAGAAATCAAAATGTTTTTTTAAAATGTAATCACCCTGGAATGTTAAGAATTTTTAGTGGATTTGAAACACTTAAAAGCATATTTCTGAGCAGGAAGGTTTTCAATGTAAGTATTTTGTCTGGCTTTAGACAGATTCTAAAACATGACCAGAAGAAGAAAAAAATCAATTAGTGTTTGACCTACCTGATAGGGCTTAAAAAGCCTGGCAAGCACAAATAAAAAGACAGCAAAGCAATGCAATGGCATAGTGATGAAGTAAGAATTTGGAAATTAAATTTAAACTTTTCTTTTTAAGAGGGTAGTTGGGTGTATATTAATGGATACTTGGGCTTCAAAATCTGAAGAAATGTCATTGCTATGATTATATATGTAGCAGATATTCTGTGCAGGGAACAATACTCTTTTATTTCTATGCTTCATATATACGTCATTTTAAAAATGCTTATTCATTTTTGAGAGACAGAGCACAAGCGGGGGAGGGGCAGAGAGAGAGGGAGACACAGAATCCAAAGGTGGCTCCAGCCTCTGAGCTGTCAGCACAGAGCCTGATGCAGGGATGGAACCCATGAACCATAAGATTATGACCTGAGCCAAAGTCGACACTCAACCGACTGAGCCACCAGGCACCCCATGACATTTTAATAGCTTCAAACATTGCAAAGACCTATTCACAATTTATCATGTGCCAAAGTTCTTTCATCATAACAACAGCAAAATGAAAACAGTTATAAATTATATTTTGACATGTACCATTGTTCATTTCACGCACTCCTTTGTTTAAATATTAATTAAATTTAGGACTAAGAGCATTAAAAATCCTGATAAAAACATACTTATACAGTTGACCCTTGAACAATGTAGGGGTTTGGGGTGCTGGTCCTGGTGCAGTGGAAAAATCTGCATGTAACTTTCTAGTTCCCCCAAACCTAACTACTAATAGCCTATTGCTGTCTATAAGCCTCACTATAATGGAACAGTGGATTAAGACATATTTTGTATGTTATCTGTATTATACACTGTATTCTTACAATAAAGATAGAAAAAATAAAATGTTAAAAAATCATAAGAGAGAGAAAATATATGTGTAGTACCTTAATGCATGCATTGAAAAAATTCACTTGTAAGTGGACTGTGCAGTTCAAACTCGTGTTGTTCAAGGATCGACAGTATTTACTTATACAGAGTAAGACAGGAAGATAGAGAAAAGAAAAAGAAGAAGAAAATATATAAAAATAGTAACATAGTTTATCTCTATGATGTTGGATTATAAAGCCTTTTTCTTTAAACTTCTCTAAATTTTTTTCAAGTTATCTGCCATTTATTCATTTGTTCAACAATTACCTATGGAGAATCTAGTATGTGCCAGGCATATACCAATGATCAAAACAAATAATATGTATTACTTATATAATCAGAAAAGGCCATAAGCATTATTACAGTTAATAGCATTACCTGCTGAATCCTGAGCAATGCAGACAAATAATGAAGTGAAATAGAGCATTTCTTCTGGATCTAAATAGCTAAATAGCTGTTGGTTCTAGGAAAGTCCCTCAGCTTCTCTGTGATATAAATTTTGATTTCTCTCTTAATGAATCAGGCTTTTATTATTATTTTTTTAATGTTTATTTATTTATTTTTGAGATAAAGTATGCTAGCACATGCGTAGGGGAGGGGCAGAGAGAGAGAGGGAAACAGAGAATCTGAACAGGCTCTGTGCTGACAGCATGGGCTCGAGCTTATGAACTGTGAGATCATGATCTGAGCCGAACTCTGAGGCTTAACCACTGAGCCACCCGGGCACTCCAATGATTCAGGCTTTTAGATAACAACTGGATAATGCCTCTCTGGAGTCTAAGGGCAGAGTAGAGCACCCTCCAGGGAGAAAAGTCAGTAGGTAAAAGGATTCTAGGCACTCAGGGCAACATACATTTTCTAGCCTATGCATGGCTTAAAAAATCTAAAATGGTATTTTATATGGATTCTTCCTTAAATGACCTAGAACGCTAATAACCAGGGAAGAGGAAGCTACTTTTAACTTTAATCAACATATAATTTTTAAAGGGGATCACATATAATTTAAAAAGTACCTTGGATACATGTTGCCAAATGAAAAACATATCTGTCATAGTAAAGAATTTGCAATATAGGCCCAATATTGAATAGGTTTTCTATTCTGAGCAATGACACCCTTTACTGACTGATTCCTTCAGCGATACTTATTGCATATATGTGCTGCCGAAGTGAGCACAGTGATATTTATTGAGTATCTATCATGTACCATGCCCATTCCAGATGCTGGGGAATAAACGGTGAACAAGGCAGACAGATTTCTTGCACTCTTTCTAGTCAAGCACTCAGACAATAAAGCAGTCAAACAGAGATATATTTCAGGAAGTGTTAAGTGCTGTGAAGACAAATACAGACAGGGAATTGTGAGGAAGGAGGCCAAGTTTAGACAGGACGGTTAAGAAAGCACTCTCTGAAGAAGGGATATTTGAAAAACACCTGAATGACAGGAAGGAGCTGGTCATGAGAAAGCTAGGGAAAAAGCATTGTAGGCAGAGGGAGGAAAAGGCCAAAACAGAAGCGCTGCAGATAGAAAGAGATAGGTGTATCTGAGGACAGGCAGGAAGGTCAGGAATACTGACTGATTCCTTCAGCGTGGGATGTGGTGAAGGGGGGCAGGTGTAGTGGGTGAGGTCAGAGGTAGATCGTGTAGGCCTTGTAGGCCATTTGAGAAGCTTGAATTGTGTTGTAAGTGTGGTAGAAAACCCTAGAAGCTGTTAAGCAGGAAGGAATTGTGGTCTTTATGTTTTCAAAAAGCACTCTGCTATATTAAGAGTAGACTGCAGAGGCCAGGGGTAGAAGCAAGGTGAGTGTGTGAGTAGGAGAGCAGTTGTGGACTGGAGGTGGAGGAGGCTACCCGGAAAGGAGGGAGGATGCTATTGGCCATACGGGACACTTGTGTGAATTCAGGTCTCTTCACACGTTTCACAACGATAGGTGTCAGTAAGTGCTGACGAACTGTCCCCATAAAACAGTGCACCTGTGCTGCTGTAGAAAGCGAATCCGCTGGATGCACTGAACTCCTCAACAAAGAACTGAGACAGGGAAATGTGTTCATCAGTATTTAAGGACTTGTTCCCATGTTTCCAGTACAGCATCAGATCCTCTTCAGTGTAGGCATCTAAGACAAGAGAATATTTTCCTGTCATTGGTTCTTGTGAGTTATACGAGGTCCACAACCATGTTTTATACAGTTCTGTATCCCCAGTGCGTGGTCCAATGACATGTATATATTGGGTACTGAAAAATATGTTTGCCAATAGACTGATAATACCCACACCTACCAAAAGGAAAAATAATCTCCAAAACTTAGACCCTAATGACTGGCATAGTGTGGAGGATTTTCTGGCACCCACATGAGGACTTGAAACTCTCCAAATAGCTGCTCCTGTACCTGGGTGCACTGAGTGATGTAATAGCTCTGCCTGTCCCCTATCACAGGCCCAACCCCAGGTCTTCTGGCCCCGTTGGTTTTGTGGCCCTCTTGCATGAAATTCCAAAATGAGCTGTGCTCATAAAGAATTTTCTTCTGAAATCAACTAGCATTATAGAGTTTCTGATGGATTTGGGGAGGAATACCCACTAAAATTCCCAGCACTTTTACACATTATAAAAAACTGCAGTCATCTTTTAAGATGTATCCAAAACAGCTGATGGATCAAAGTGATTGACAAGGAGTTGGCTTGGATGCTCTCTGACAGGGCTTTGATCAGAGAGTCTTATGTCCAGAGCTGCATTT
This sequence comes from Cryptoprocta ferox, assembly GCA_028646485.1. Lineage (NCBI taxonomy): Eukaryota > Metazoa > Chordata > Mammalia > Carnivora > Eupleridae > Cryptoprocta > Cryptoprocta ferox. Next base: position 43,129,449 of record CM053573.1, read on the forward strand.
TTCTGGGGAACCCAAGTACATTTAATGGAAGATTGTGACTTGAATGGGAACGTGAATTCCAGAGCTTTCTTAATTTGGGAAGTGTGTCAGTCTACATAGTTAATAAAATATAGAATATACCTTTTTTAGGGAGCTTTTTCCTTTATAACCATTGTGGAAACTGCAGAATATGTAATTAAGAAAACATTCTTTCCCTGGATGTTCTCTTTTGACAGGCAATCTGCCATCATCCTTAGTTTTTTTTTAAATGTAATTATTTTCAATAAATATATTTAAGTTATATCAAGATTTTTAAATGCTTGTTAAGAACATGCTTATTTACATGTAAATAGGTGATGATGTGTTCAGATCATGAGTACTCACTCCATCAGTAAGTGGGACTTACAGCTTTCCAGTTCAATGGAACAGTTTTGAGTGTCAAGAGGAAACCTGCTGAAATCCATAAAGCACATGGCTGAAACAGTTATCCTGGTAAAGGAAAGAGAAAACAAAAACTGCAGATCATTTAACCATATGGCTGAATAAACATGCAATATTGAAGCTCCCTTACTGTTTGCTTGTTTTGTGTGCCTTTCAAAAATAATGCAAAACAGGGACACCTGGGTGGCTCAGTCTGTTGAGCATCTGACTTTGGCTCAGGTCATGATCTCATGGTTCATGAGTTGGAGCCTCACATCCCGCTCTCCACTGTCAGCACAGTGCTTGCTTCGGATCTTCTGTCCTGCCCTCTCTCTGCCTCCCCCACTCATGCTATCTCTCAAAATTAAATAAACATTAAAAAAAAAGAATAATGCAAAACAGGCATTACTAACCTCTATCAAAATAATGTATAAAGAAGCAAACTCAGGAAGGTGGGTGCCTGCTCTAACAATTAATTCTAATCTCACAATTTCCTAGTCAGCTCCCTCTATATTTTTTGGCTCTGATATCTTTCAGAAAACATGCTTCGGAGGGAGGAAACTTTTTAAAAATTTATTTTAATGTTTATTTATTTTTGAGAGAGAAAGAGCACATGCGCATGAGGTGGGGAGGGGCAGAGAGACAGGGAGACAGAATCTGAAGCCGCTTCAGGCTCTGAGCTGTCAGCACAGAGCCTGATGCTGAGCTAGAACTCATGAACCATGAGATCATGACCTGAGCCAAAGTCACACACTTAACTGACTGAGCCACCCAGGCACCCCCAGGGGGAGAAGACTTGTAAATGGATTTAAATATCTTCTGCTTTTTGGAAGATCCAAACTTGGTTTCTAGTCATAAAGCGTTGGGATGGTGGTAATAAAAACCTATGGGTAAAGGTTTCTCTCACAAAGCAAGTTTGCCTGAGAAAATTCTCTTTCCAGGAGTGAGGAGAAAGCCTGGAGCATTTTTAGTTTTAGATTTATGTGCACAATGCATAATTCAGGTGCCATTAAACCTTGCATACTGATGAGGATTGTTTTTTCAAATTTTATATCCTCCTAGGTTTTTTTGGCTTTAGCCAGAGGCTGCTATACTATGATCCTCCCTCAAAGTAGAAACTCTGGTACCCACAACAGCAGATCAGAGGTTTATAAAAGGCCCCTGAGCAAGTCTGCAAAAAACACAAAGGCAACAGCTGCTTCTACCCGTGGTGCTCCAAGTTAATCAGAGAAGTAGAACAATTTTATCTTCCATGGGTTGAATTCTATTGTCAACAGTCATGCAGCAAAATGCCAAGCCAGGGAGGTATCTGGATGACTTTGTGTCACAAAACATACCCATTTTGACATATTACTGGTACAGATGACTTTTGAACAATGCAGGGTTAGGGATGCCAATCTCTGTGTAGTTGAAAATCCTGTATAACTTTTGACTCCTCCAAAATTTAACTACTAAAAGCCTACTATTGACAGGAAACCTTACCAACAATGTAGTTAACACATATTTTGTGTATGTATTTTATGCCGTATTCTTACAGTAAAGTTAGCCAGAAAAAAGAAAATGTTATTAAGAAAATCATAAGAGAAAATACATTCACAGTACTGTACTGTATTTATCGAAAAAAATCTACATATCAGTAGATGTGCGCAGTTCCAACCTGTGTTGTTCAAGTGTACTTTAAAGCTGGAAGGGATCTCTGAAGTCTTTGGGTCTACCTTCTTCATAGTATACATATGGATAAATTAACAACCAAAGTGGTTAGGTGAATGGTGGTAAAGAAAAAATTATTCATGACACTTGCTAAAGAACAGTAAGGAAGACTGTATTTAGGGGGACTACTATAATTTGGTTTATTAACAAGGGACTCAAGTCCTAATATAACAAGGAAAAGTGGGAATTAATACCCAAGGAGTAGGGTGGAGGGCAGTAGATGGGAAACTACTCAGAGGAAACATCAGGGGTGAGGGGTGGATGATTCCGGCTAAAAGGACCAAACAGGATTCTTGCTGAAGGCAGGCCAGGGTGAGCAGACATTACTTGTGGGTGGTGCAAGATGACTAATATGATCAGATTTGAGGGTGGTCAGATACTGAGGTTGGAGGATTCTGGCTAAATGGACTTAGAGATAAACATGGAAGCTCAAAAGTCAGAGTCTAAGTGAGAAGAAAGTTCAGAGGAGCCCTCACAGAGTTTGGTCCAAGGGAGAATTTCTCTAACAGTATATGTCAGGTGTCAGAACCAAGCCTGGAACCAGGTAACCTGGCTCCGGGCTTGGACCAGCTCTGCTGTCAACTGGAATAGCTGTGTGGACAACAATTTTGAGTCCTCCTGTGTTTGGGGATTCCCCAAGACCACCCTCAGTTTCCATGATTCACTAGAAGGACTCACAGGACTCAACAAAGCTGTTCCACTGACAGTTATGGTTTATTGCAATGAAAGGACACAATAAAATCAGCAATGGAAAGGCACAGAGGGCAGGGTCCAGGAGAGACCAGGAGCAAGTTTCCAGCTGTCCTGTTCTAGTGAAGTTATGTGGGCAGCGCTACTGTCCTAACAGTGAGTGTGACAACACACATGGAGTACTTCCAACCAGGGGAGCTGCCTGAGTCTTGGGGTCCAAAGTATTAACTGAGAGTTGGTCACATAGGTCACAGCACTGAGCCTGCTTGGGATCCTTTCTCCTTCTCTCTGCACCCCCTCCCACTCTTGTATGCTCGCTCTCAAAATAAATAAACATTAAAAAAAAGTTCTATTGAAAGTGGTATTTTCCTTTTCATTGCATTTTTACTTTTATTTTTTAAAATAGTGATTTATTTTGAGAGAGACCACGTGCAAGCACGAGTTGGGGAGGGGCAGAGAGAGAATCCCAAGCAGACCCCACACCCAGAATGGAGTCCAATGTGGGGCTTGATCCCAGGACTGTGAGATCATGACCTGAGCTGAAATTAAAAGTTGATGGCTTAACCGACTGAGCCACCCAGGTGCCCCCCTTTCATTGCATTTTTAAAAACATTGACAGCAATATGGCAATAGCACCTTTACACTGAAGTGAGCAAGGTGTAGAACAAAAAGAATTTATTAATTTTCTATTACCACTGTAAAAAATTACCACAAAATTCATGGCTTAAAACAACAGAAATTTATTCTTTCAGAGTTCTGGAGGACAGAAGTCTGAAATTAATATCACTGCACTGAAATCAAGGTGTCAGAAAGGCCCTGTTCCCTCCAGAGGCTCTGGGGGAAAATTCATTCCTTGCCACTTACAGCTTCTGGCAGCTGCTGGCATTTCTGTACTAGGGACTCTATCACTCTACTCTCTGTCTTAATGGTCACATTGTCTTCTAGTCTTTCTGTGTCAGATCTTACTCTACCTTTCTCTAACAAGGATGGTTATGATTGATTGAACTTAGGTCCCAACCAACTGATCCAAGATAATTTTCCTATCCCAAGATCCTTAACTTAATCGTATCTGCAAAGATCCTTTTCTTTTCCTTTCCTTTCTTATTTTTTCTTTTCTTCTTTCTTTTTCTTTCTTTCTTTTCTTTCTTCCTTTCTTTCTTTCTTTCTTTCTTTCTTTCTTGCCAAATAAGGTAACTTCTGCATGTTTCAAAAACTAGGACATGGATACCTTTTAGGGGGCCATTTTTTTTTCACAGTCTTACTATAGAGTTTTCCTGGGATTTTTAAGACATGAAAAAAATGGAATTACTTGGATTTAGTACACATTTTTAGACTTACCAATAATAAGCCATCAGTATGTACAGGATTCATTAGGCTAAAAGAACCTATGGTGCATTAAAGATGGAGGGCTGTTATAGCATAATGTCAGAAAAAATGTTTTTATTTATTTTTTTAACATTTATTTTTTTGAGAGAGAGAGAGACAGAGACAGAGACAGAGAGAGAAAGAGAGTACAGGTGGGGGAAGGGCAGAGAGAAGACTGAGACAGAATCCTAAGCAGGCTCCAGGCTCTGATCTGTCAGCACAGAGCCCAACGTGGGGCTCGAACCCACAGACTGCAAGATCATGACCTGAGCGGAAGTCAGATGCTCAACCGACTGAGCCACCCAGGCGCCCCAGAAAAAATGTTTTGATTTAACAAAATGAAAAGGAAGTAAACAAATTAGCAGTAATTTGAATGATGACTATACCTTCTTGTGAAAAAATGAAGGAGATAATTAAGAAAACTAGTCAATCCAAGATTCTAAGACTGTTTGGTAGTGTGCAGTTAGTAAAGAAGAAAAGCAATTTTGTGTACCTATAAAACTGTGAGCCAGGCTTTTGGGGATTTCCATAATTCATCTCTATTCTGTCCCATTTTCTTTTCTATCATTCTCCAACAATGCACTGTATAGGTAGAGTCAGACTAGAAAACTATTCTTTAAAATCTGGAAGTTAGAACAAGGACAAATTATATTTTCTGCTTGTGTCTCAGTCTTCAGCATGACTAAATAGACAGTAATATTGTGAGTTGAGTCTGAAGTGAGATCCACCAGCGTTTGTGTAGACAACCCTGGTATAGAGAAGCCAAAGCTGGTCCACGGCCCTCCTTACCTGAGACTGAAAAGGACATTTCCATCAGGGTATACACGCAGCATGATGTTTTCCACAGTTGTATCATGGATGAAGGATCTTTTAGAATGGACAAAAAATATGTCAGGCACCCAAATCTTTTTGATCAATCTATGATCAAAGGTCATGCTTTTGTTTGTTGTGCTAGGAAAGGAGAGCCTCTCATCTTTCCAGTAATGTCTGAGATAAAAAGTCATTGTAAAGTCCTATGCAGAGAGAAACAGACAAGTCAAAGCCAGTAGGAATATAGTTCAGGATGACCAATCATTATAATTAGTTCCAGACTGATTGGCATGGGTGTTAATGACCTATAAAGTGAATAACATATATTGTATTTTCTGGTAGATTTAGGATAAATCCAGTGAGTTTGAGTTGCAGAACCTCTCCTTCACGTGGAGTCTGGTGAATGTTGAGTTTCTGGGAACCACGGAGAATTCAAGTTGGGTAAGGGAAGCCAGGTTGTAACTGGGAAACATTTCTATGTAAGCACTGGTAAATCACCTAAAGAGATCTCAGAAGAAAAGGACTTGCATCCACATGGCCCAATATTTTATTTTGACTTATATTTTCATTGCAAATAAATATTCACTTTTATAATGTATCCATAAATTTATATTGCCTTTGTTAAAGAACAAAACTACAGTCCCACAAAAGTCCCCCATTTGAATAACCTACAGTCCCACAAAAACAGATACAGTATTTATTAGAGCTCTTAGCGGAAAGCGTGCTGTCAGGGATCCTGAGATGGAGACAATGATTTTCTTCAGCTTGAAAGACAGAAAAAATACCAAGAAATGGTGGCTTTCAAATTCTAGTGTGCAAAAGACTTACCTATGAATTTGTTAAAATGTCATATTCCCCAGAAGCTAATACCAGCATGGCTCAGGGAACTGAATTGTTAGTGTATAACCCAATTATAAAGAGATAAGGATGGGGGGGAGTATATTAACATTATTTTAGCAGAAAAATATGTGGTTAGTCAATACTTTGAGCTTTGTTTGGCTCTCAGATACTATGTTTAATATTTTGTTTGTTTGAACAGAAACTCCCCTAGCGATATCCAAGTCATTGAGTGTGGACAATAATGATGTGTTTCACCTTTCACGTTACTGTCATTTATTTCCCAGCAACACTCAGATTATTCTTGAACTAACTACATGTGATAGAACTTTGACATTTATTATATAGGCAAAAGACAAATCTCAGTAAACTACAAATAAGTCACCAATTAATGATGGACTAGTTTGGTTTTTTTTTTTAGGTTCAGAATAGAGGTACATTGTACTATTGCTCTTGGTTAGTGTGGGAGCATCAGCCATGTGTAATTTTGGATTAGGGTGAGGGCAAATAAATAGAATGATTCATTCATTCCCATAACACTACTCAATAGGGAGTTGTGTGGGTTACTGCATGGATTGCTTTAGTAAGCATATATTTTCAATTAGGTGCTTAGTCTGTTCTGAAGGTCACTGGGCAAACACAGAGCCTAGGAAGTAGAAGAGCAGACATTGACACATGTCAGTGATACATCAGCATCACCACTAGTGGGCACTATCATGAGAAAGCAAGCCAAAGACCATGTTGAGAGGAGAGTGGGGTAAAACTCCAAGGAATTGAAAGTGAATTCAGGGAAGGACAAGTGAATGACAGGGTGGGAAGATGATAAATGAGAAGCAAAAGAAGTCAACACTGGATATTGCTGATAATTTAGAAAGCATTTTCACATTGGGCACGGAGAACCCAGTCCAGTTTTAACTGATATTGAGTACCAGAATGGACCTTATTCAGGAGAGAAGGATGAGGTCAGGTTTTAGGGGCTGAAGGGTCTTTCAGGGATAATTTAGAGATTATGCCAGAAAAGAGGAAATGAATGCTTGCTCCTGGAGTACAAGAGGCTCAAGAAAATGTTAGTAAAAGCCGATTTTGGTCAGGTAAGAGCCAAAACTTTCTAAACAAGGCATTTTTGAGTAGTGAGTACTACTGTGCTATTGCCTTGGGAGTAGGGTGGTTAAAATGAAGGAAGTTTCATACTGAACTGAAATAAATATTGAATTTGCTAATGATAAGGACTAGAAGAACATTACTTAAAGATTGAAACAAGATATAACATGTCATAAAAAATTTTGTTTAAATTTGTTGGAATTTTTATATATCCTATAATTTTTCATTCAAATAACATTTGGATGGCAATAACTAGCTGGAGGAATCACTATAAATAAAAATATTAAGTATGTGTATAAAAAGATTATTTGATCTTCCAACTTAATTGATTTATGTTTTCTAGACCTGGCTTCCTTAAGAGATTCCCTATCTTGTTCTCTCTCTCCTTTTTTTTTTTAATACGTCTTCATTCTTTTTACATTTTAATTTTGATATTTGCATATTATAAAAGTAATGTATAAAATCTAAATTCAAGCAGAAAGAAGTGAATAGAGAGAGCAAAGCAACTTCAACTCTACGAAACAAAGTAGGAAAATATATAATAGTAGCATACGTAATTAAAATGGTTTATTAAAACACCAGTGGTTTTGATACTATTCTCTAACCTTCCAGGGAAAGACCAATATCTTGTGGAGAAACTTACCATGTTAACCTCTGAAATGCTGTCAATGCTTTCAATTTGGACATCTATACCCACTGGTACTGGAGACCCTTCAGAAAGAAGAATGAATTATATACCCAGAAATCATTAAAATTATTTTGGAAACATTCAAAGCAGACAGAGATCAATGTTGCAAATTAACAACAAATTTCTCCATTATTTATCAATATATTATTATACAGTCAATTACAATAAAAGGGCACATGTATAAAAAACTGTTATTCCAATAATTATTATATATTTGCTTATGAACAACTCAATATTTTCCTTCTTATAGTATACTTAGAGTATAGACATAGTGTTTTCAGTTTTTTGTTGTTTTAGCTAGTAGTGATTTAAAAAGGAGCAATGTTTCGAAAATATGTCTGAGAGTACGTGTAGAATTATGTGTTCTCTATGGTAAGGGTCATATTTTATAGTCAGGGAGTGGAGCAGTCATGGAGTTCATGACTCTGAAAAATGTGGGAGCCTTTTCTCTCTTGCCAAAAATTCAGCCTCTTTCACTTAGGCTGTGCATGGCAGGCTAGAGGAACACAGATGATGGTACAGTGCTATGCAGGGATGCCACACATTCACAGATGTACCTTTGCAGAACATCAGTAACCACAACCTGCAGTTCAGAGGAAGCAAACATCCTTAGAAATGTGTTCGAGAGACGCCTGGATGGCTCAGTCAGTTAAGCATCTGACTCTTGATTTTGACTCAGGTCATGATCTCATGGTTTGTGAGTTCAAGCCCTCCTTTGGGCTCTACGCTGACAGTGCCCAGCCTGCTTGGGATTCTCTCTCCCTGCCTCTTTGCCTCTCTCTCTCTCTCTCTCTCAATAAATAAATAAACTTAAAAAAAAAAAAGAAATATGTTTGATGAGAATGTATTGAAAGTCAGCACTGGAGAAACCTCAGACAGACAAGTGCTGAGATGTGTTTGCAGTTGGGTCTCAAAGAACCAGATTTTGACTGATTCTCAATTAAATTTTATTGTCTCTGTATAAGTCTGAGTTTAAAAAAAATGCTTTCAACTATTTTTGGAAAAATAGAAATCTTGCCTAGATGGATCCCAGGTGGCTGTTTTAGTCAAGATTCTGAGAATGAGAAGGGTCAGGCTAGAAAACTTGCTTATTGAGGCTAATTAATGTCTGGATGTGCTATATGTGACATACATGTGCATACAACTCAACAATGCACCTAATTATTGTGTTTTAAATATGCAACACATTATAAAACAAGATATGCCTCACCAGTCCCTGTCCACCATCTACGACTCCCTTCATTAATTGGCTGAAGATACCAAACCTTTACTAATACAGATTCCCTTTCATGTTCCATAATATACCCTCACATCATTCCTTACTTATGGAGGTTCCAGCTGGACAGGTCCTGGGCCTGTCACTCAAATATATTCCCACTCCAGGCTTCAGGAACATCTTACTTGCAACCTAACCACCAATGACTTCCTGCCATATTGGATCAATTACCTTCTACAACATTAATTATGACAATTGTATTTAAAATTTTTCAGGGGCACCTGGGTGGCTCAGTCGGTTAAGCATCCGACTTCGGCTCAGGTGACGATTTCACGGTTCGTGGGTTCGAGCCCTGCATTGGGCTCTGTGCTGACAGCTCAGAGCCCAGAGCCTGTTTCAGGTTCTGTGTCTCCCTCTCTCTCTGCCCCTCCCCCACTCATGCACTGTTTCTCTCTCAATAATAAATAAAAACATAAAAAATTTAAAAAAATTGTTCAATGATAATTATGATTATGCATTAACTTGGGGACTATGCAATTACTCTATTACTTATTGAGTTCAGCTCTGATGCTTTTGTTGTGTTTACTCTTTTTCTTTAATTAGTATAGATATCAAAATAAAAATTTATGGCCTTTGAGGATGGCTTCACGATGAGTACATCTTTCCATTAACTCCAATACTCCAAGGGACTGAAAGGCTTGGTGAGATCTTAGAGAGAGGTAGCAGAAAGGTCCTGGTTAAAATTCTGGTGTTAGAGTCACAGACTAGAGTTTGAACCTAGCTCGATCACTCATGTGAGCTAGGGTAAGTAACATTTCTAAGCTTAGTTTCCTCACCTATAAACTCTCACCTCGGAGACTTATCTGAGGACTAGAAATAATACGCAGTTAGTAAACTTAATTGGTGCTCACTAAATGGCACTAAATAAATGCTGTTACTACTGCAATTCAGCAAAAATGTGAGCCTGCTCCTGGGAATGCTGGCTATTCCCAATACTACACTCAAACATTTAGATAATCCGTCCACTCCTGACTAGAAAATGATACAGTGCTTCTCATAGAGCACTTATTTTATAACAAAACCTGAGAACAATTTGCATTGTGACTTGTAAGAAGACCCCAGTTGCTAATAACTATTTCTGCAAGGCTGGGGCAGTCTTATAAAGCCACCATACAAGGACATATTTGTGCCACCATGGGATGTGCAACAGACCCTCAGGGTTGTTGGAAGGCTGGTCTGAGAGTAGGGTAAAAACATGGGTTGTACATTAGGAATGGACTCCTGGAAACATTCTAGATTACTTTTTTTCTTCCTTTCGATTTATTCAATTCTTGTGGGGATGAGCTCTTCCATTTTGAAGAAAAGTGTGTCCTCAGATGCCATCTGACTTCATTTTTAGCTCCTCTGAACTCCATGCCCAAGTATACCTTCCTCTGGGGTCTGGGAATCTATACATACATTCTTGAGGACAGTCTGGAGAGTGAGGGGCAGGTAAAGGCAAGATACAGAATCACAGAATTGTGGAGATATATATAAATTCCAAATATTCTTTTTACAGATAAGGAGTGAGTTTCAGAGAAATGGTAGTAATAAAGCAAATATATTAAAAATCATAGAATTTCTAGCCATAAACCTGAGCTAAAGCAAACTTCTATAAATCTGTTAGTTCCTCTGAGCCTTAGTTTGCTTATCTGTAAAATAGTGGGAATAATTATGTGGGACTTACCTAATAGCATCACTGTGAGACTAAGAAAAACCATGCATGTCAAGACCTTAGCCTAATCCCATTCATGTATCTTAACAACCAACTTGTTCAGCATCTATTGGATCAGTCATATATATAACAACATGAATATAACAATTTCACAAATACTTTCATTAATTCTAAATATAAAGCATTTGGAATATAGTATAAATAAATAAATATTAACCATCATCATGTGTTGATTTCCCAGGATCATTGTCTAGGTAGTAGCACACACACTTATAGTCTTTTTTTAATACATAAAGATAGATCATAAGTCTATTTTTATGTATGCTGGGATAAGAGTTAAATAACAGTTATACATCTTATGCGGATAGTGCATTTAAAATACATTATACAATATTTTATCCCATATTATCATTACAGCCATTTGTTAGGTAGATGGAACCAATGTTAGCTGCAATTGACATATGACCTCACTTCGAGATTAAATTAGAGAGTTTGCCTGAAACCTAAAGCTAGTTAATGCAGGAATACGGCCAGGTCCTTCTGGCTCCCAGTCTAGTCCTCTTGTTTGACAAGCATAGATTATACAAGCGGCTTTCACAACATTAGCTTTTGACTTGACTCAGTAGCCAGTATCTAGATGCTAAATTGATTTCACTTTAAAGAACCAAAGAAATCATCATCTCTAAGACTGAAGCAAAAAAGCCCCTAGTGATGAGAGATGTAAAGGGTAGGGAAAACATAAAGAAAATGAGCTGCAATTTACAACCCAAGTTAAACAAAAGGCTCCCCTAAATTTATATCCTCCTGTTTCCACATAATGAGTCAATTAATCTTCTAATGCTTTATAAAAGTAAAAAACACTGCGGTAGCAGCTGGTTTTAATGTTAAAGCTAATTAGGAAAACACATTAAGGCAAGAGAAGTGCTGAAGTTACATTTAGCTCAAGAGGAAAGAAGTGTGTGCGTGTGTTTATGTTATGGACAAGTATAAAGAAAAAGAAGACAAATTAAAGCTTGTCATTTGTATCCTGCAGCCTGATTTCCCCCAGGAAGGCAGCCTTGAGAGAACAGAGAAATGGGTTACTATAGGAAGAGGCTGTTCTGACCAAGACAAGAGAAGGCTAAGGACTATATTTCACAGTTATCAGAGTGACACTTCTGACTGAATTTATGGATTTTTCTGCCTGAACTGACTGAATACATAAGACATTTGGACACCATAGCCCCAGTCCATGATTGTCAGAAAAATTTTTTCATCGTGGGATGATTTGCCACCTGCCACTAAGTAGCACATTTCAATTGCATTTTTAATAACCCCACAAAGTAGCCTCAGGATAAAAAAAAAAGGCATTAAAAAAAAGCATTCTCACTCAAAATAAAATCTTAAGATGTATCTCTAACAGATCAAAAGAAGTGGAAATTTAAGGTCAATTCTATTTTTGTTGGGGATGGGGATGATACATGGGAGGGACAATGAAGATTTAAGTGTTTTAAGGTAAGAACGGAGGGTCCTCACTTGGTAATCTACAGCCGTGTTTCTCAAATTGTAAAGTGTGCTCAAATCACCTGGGGATCTTATTAAAATATGGATTTTGATTCAGAAAACCTGAGCATGGGGCCTGAGCTTGTGCATTTCTAACTAACTCCCAGATGATTCTGCTCCTGGTCCTTGAACCATTTTGAGCATAGAGCTTTCTAGGGTGTGTGTTTCAAGGTCCAAATAAAGGACAGTCAGTTTTCTCTCAATCTTTCTGGCTTTCAATGGTCCAAAATAGACTCATAGAAACCCTTTTCTCTAAGATAGGAATTCATTTAATTGAAGAACCTAAACTGACAGGAATTAGGGCAGCGTTTTGAATTGGTGTTGAAGAACATACATCATTTTGGGGTTCTAATTGCTGTTCCGGAGACGCCAGTTCCAAGCCATTCCTGTGCGACTGGCGCCCTCTAGTGGCTGAAAAGGCCCACAGCAGGGCAAATTTCTCTTCATAACATTTTCTCCAACTAAATGGTGGTGGGTGAGAATTTAGAAGCATTGTATAGAATCATGGAGACCAAGGTAGAGAATAATTGCATGATAGTTGTTGAGTATATTATCCAAACTTTGGACAAACTTTGGTTGGGGGAAAGAAACGGTCTGTTGGGAATGGAAATTGAGAGCTCAGACATCTTTAAGGAGAATCCAGTAAGGAAGACACATTTGAGGAGCAATGATGTGAAGAAAACAAGATAAAGAAGTGGCCCTGGATGGAAGTAAAACACGGACACATCTTTAACCTGATTAATTTCGATCCTTCTAAAATCTTAAATTAAGTTCAGTAAGTGTGAGAAAAGCTCTGGAAAAACCAAAAATGAAACTCACCAAGATTTAATCTGATGCTGATAATCCAATCCAGCAATTATCAAGTGTGATTCTCAGACCATCATCAGCATTACTTAGGAATTTATTAGAAATGCAAATTGTTGGCCCCACCCAGATATAGGGAATTAAAACCTGGGGGTAGGGGTGGGGCTCAGTAATCTGTTGTGAAAAAGCCCCCAGGTGGCTTTGATGCTTGCTGATGTTCTAGTCAAGAATCTAATAAAATCAAAGCTAGACCCTTAGAATTGGAGCCCAATGGATTCCATGAAATTAAACAATAACAAACAAACATCCTTTAACATAACAACTACCTGACGTGCTGTTTTATTTTATCTGCTAACAAGTGAGTTCTCTGAGGTACCAACAAGCTTCCCTTGGTCATAACCACAATATAGTGAGGGTCACGTTTCCTCCACCCCGTGTGGAAAATTAAAGTATTAGTTATTTTTGAAAAAGCTACACCTGTTCTACAGCTGAGGGCTCCTGCCTTCTCAGCCTCACATTCACTTCTGTTACATCCACACTTTTGGTATTCTGAAAAGTTGTCAGCTCAGGAATGGTAGGAGTGGAGATTTTAGGTCAATGATAGAAGAGTCAGAATGGATTTAGCAGTAAGGCAGAGAGTTCAGATTAACCACTTGATTTTGCCACATCCTGTGTGTCTCTGGAAAACTTGGTACCTTCTGTGATGCAACTGTATGCTCATTAAACAATCTGAGGGCAGGAAAGATGTTGTTCCAAGTATGTCCTTATATGGCCTCCTTCTGTCTTCTTTATTTGCCCTTGCATCTTGGTTCTACCACATACTGCTTTTATCATGGTGTAGAGCAAATCTCCTAACCTCTCTACACACCAGTCTCCACACTGGAATATTAGAGATCATGATAGTGCCTACTACTTCTTAGGAGGGTAGAATAAGCTAGTGCATTAACAGGCTCAGCCCAGTGCCTGGCACTCCAACATTCCCATCAACTTCAGTTGTTGGAAGTAATTAAAAGAGAAACCTGAACAGAGTTGTTCCATAGGGAGCCATGGCATTTGGTGTGTTAGTCTTTCCACCAAAGCCAGGCATTCCAGGTTATAAGGTTATTCAATAAGATTTTATGAATCTCATTACATAATACAATGTATGAATTTATGAATTTATTTTATGAATACATTACAAAGAATGTACAATTCTTTTAGTTGAAAGAATAAGTTGCCGTATAGGCAGTATATATCCATTCACTATTTATTGAAAACACATTATTCACAACTAGTAAATAGTATGAATATTTACTAAAGATATTTATCTTCTTTTTGGTTAATTTAAAAATTATCGATTGTTCTCATTCAAGAGAATATCATTGTAAACATTTTTTTAATAGATGGTCTTTACTTGTGTTTTGGTCTTAACTGCTTCACATTTTCAGCTTCATTTTGACAGTGCAATGGATTGTGACATAAGAGTTTTGTAAAGATAACACTCACCTCCAAATCCAGGTCTCATTGCAAAATCATGGTCCTGTATATGAAGAAGTTGCTCGTGTTTCAGGAGCCATGCTTTGGTACTGTCATTTTTCCTCATTCTGGTTTCTTGTTTGCTCTCCCTCCAAAGGGGGAAAAATACTTTTAAGATACATGTATTTTTGATTTTGGGTATTTTGATTTAGGTTAGCCTTCTGTATTCAACATAGTATCCTCTGAAATACATACATAGAAGCTCATTTTCTCAGCTTATATTATACTTAGACAAAGATCTGCCAACATTTACTCTTTATTATATAAGGGTGGAGCAGGTAATGGAACCCAACATTTGGAGCAACTTATATAACAGTTTGGATGTAAGGCACTATTACATAATGTAGGCAATATTTCTCGGAATATGGTTTTTAGACCAGGAAAACCTTATCACTACCACCTTACATCCATGCACCCCACCCCAGATCACCTAAACCAAAGCCAGAGGAAACAGGGTCTAGGAATGCATTAAACTTGTTACCTAAGTGATTCTTGGGGTCACTGAAGTCAAAGTACTTTTGCACCAAGACCGTAAAAAACAAAACAAAACAAAAAAACAGAACTGCAGAATTGTAAACTGATGAAAATATTTTACAAAGACAAAATGAGCAGAAAGTATGGGTACCAGTTGAGATTTGAGTAGAATGTCTGCAGTAGGGTCTAGAACCTGAGGAATGGCAATGGGAATGGAGAGGAATCCAAAGGAAAAATGGATGGATTGACAATTGATTGGACTTGATGTCTGGTCCAATTGTGAAATAAGTGAAGTCAATTTTCACCTATAGTTATCCAGGATGTAGGCAAAGTGGGGAGTGACCTCTCGGGTGTTCCCAGAGTCTGATCTGGGAGTTAGTCTGTTATTCCCTGGGTCTGTGAACTCTGGAAAGTTGCTGGATCTCCCTGACTCATTCTCTGCCCTGTGATACAAACTTCCCAGGGATTTGCGAAGTGTGGAGGCAGAATGTCTGTGGAAGCCCAGCTCCTCTGTAATTAGAGCAGCCTCTTGTTCTGGGTGGTAGAGACTTTGCTCAGCTCCTTCAGAGAAACATGCCTGCCATCCTACTGTCATCATCAGTAGCAGCAATAACAACACCCAGGCACTGAAGGGGTTCCTAAGTGAATTCTAGTTACTCTAGTTACTCTAGAACTCTAGTTACTCTGAATTCCTGATATGCTTTTGCATTAATAACTGTCTTCTCCAGAAAAGAGATGTGAACTTTAACATAAGACTTGTGGATGCGATTTCTTAGCTTAATAAAGTGACTTTGATGGTGAGAATTTCATATCATAAAGCAGCTGATTCAAGAAATATGTCCAGGCTTATGGGCACCTATCACCATCCAGTATGGTTTTTTAATAGGGAAGTTTCTGGTTGAGACCCTCAGAGGTTTATGTATATATTTTTGCCATTCAGAGAAATGGGGAAGTTGGAAGAAGAAATCTGTCTTGGGTAGAAGACAATGAGTTTGATTTTAAATTCAAGTCATTAAATCCTACAAATATTGAACATATAGAACTATTTCTTCCAAGAATCTCAAATTAACTAGAACCGTTCTTTTAAGAAGCTAGAGTGAACTATTTATTGAAAAAGTAATAGTAGTTAATGTGTTTATTAGATGCCTATTATGTTCAAGGTCTCATGCCAGGATGCTTCATAAATATTAAATATTACTTTCTTTGGCATGCATCTGAATCACCTGGCTTGCTGGGACCCATGCCCAGAGCTTCCGATTCAAGAGGTTGGGGGTATGAGAGATTGCATTTATAACAGTTTCTTAGGAGAACCACTGGTCTGGAAAATAGTAGACATTTAATAAAAGCTAGCTAATTGTTATCATTTTAGGAAAAATCAAATGTAACTTTGGGTGGAAACTCATGAAAATGTGGTAATATAATACAATAAAATGGCTGTCACTCATGTCTTTTTGGAAGCATACATTTTCAGAAGCATCATGAGATTGAAAAGGATAAATCTTAATTAAGAATCCCAAGAACACTGAACACAGAGGCTGTGTGAAGAGCACTCTTGGCAGGTAGCAAAAGCACACACACCTATTATTATCTTGAGGGCTCTTCTGATGTACAGTGACATGTCCCATACTTATTTATTTTTTACTTTATTTATACCTCATCTATTTTGCACAAAGGATTATGTGGCTTCCATACTCTCTAAAAGAATTTTGAAAATCTATGTACTCACTCACACATTTAGATAGATGTCAACAATTTTCTCACTATAAAATTTAAAATTACTTAAATATTGAAAATTTAAAAGAAAACTCATATCCTTCCTCTTAATGTATTCAATGAATCTAAATACCCACATTATGCATTTTAAAATACATGAATAAACTTCCCTTTAAAAACAAGAAATTTTATATCATTCCTTGTTTTCTTTGAACTTGTATGTCCATTTTATTTCCTTCATAGAATCTTATCACCTCACCATATTTCTTTGCAAGAATATATGTATACACATTAACTATTGTGTATTATCTGTACACATTAGCATCTATGGCTATTACAACTGGAGCAAAACATAACTCATACAAATGTTGATGCTTATTAAAATTTTATTGGCAGTGGATTTCTTAATGAAGTGATTATACATTTTCCCCAATTGCTTCATGTTTATAGATATTACTCATTGCTAGGATGAAATAAATTCTAGCATTATTCTATTCTAGCATAAATTCTATTCCTATTCTTAATTTTATAGATGAAAATATTTAAAAATTTTCACATACATAAATTTTGAAGAAATTGTTTCAGCATTGCTTTAGAAATGTAACTTGATTATTTAAATTCTTTCTTACTTACTTTCCAAAATTCACATTGTGATCCATCATTAGTAATTATTTCTAATGATTTGTAACCTGACAAATTAATTAGATTCTTCCTTTAATTTTGTTGAAAGCAAAGAAAAAAAACATACCTAATTTGGAAGACAATGTGTTATTTAAACTAGAGTCATCTGCTGGAAGCCATTTCTGAAGTCAGGTGGGTTTGCAAGGGGTGGGGGCTCCAGCTGTCAGATGGCGATGGAAGTCTACTCCCACTCAAATTTGCTTGAGCACCGACCCCCAAGGCGCCTGACTTACATCAGGAGTGACTTGCCTTCTTACGCTAAAAATATGCGAATTGTACCTTATGAAAAAACTTATTATAGGAGTTTCTTCTTTTGTGTTTATGGGAGCAAATATTACATTTCCTAAGAAACCTGTTTTTCTCCCCCCCCCCCCCCCAAACAGGCTATTGACTCCTGCTCACAAAAGAACTAACTCTTGCCTTTGCTATGCTAAAAGCATTGCCTTGTATTTGAATGCTAAAGATACCTTCCTTCCCCAT
Organism: Cryptoprocta ferox; assembly: GCA_028646485.1. Lineage (NCBI taxonomy): Eukaryota > Metazoa > Chordata > Mammalia > Carnivora > Eupleridae > Cryptoprocta > Cryptoprocta ferox. The sequence goes on from CM053573.1 coordinate 43,147,188, forward strand.
GTGATAAGCATCTAGTCACCTACTTCAATCACTATTGATAAAGATTATGCATGAGTTTTCTACCAATCTATGTTCTGGGAAATTTTTCCATACCAAAGAATTTGTCATCAGAAATTATTGTCTAAGGCAATTGCCACTTCTGTTTTGTACCCCATACATTTTTCAGTAAATAAAGCTGACTCTCCAGTCAGTGCAGAGATGCCTGCCTGGTGATCAGAAAGACGCCGAGGCTCTCTTTGGCCACTCCCTTTGGCCGACACCATCCATCCTTCAAGGAGCCCTGGACCTGCTGGAGCTGGACTCCGGCAGTCATCCACTACCTCCACAACAATATTTATAATGATCTCTTTGTACCTAGGAGGATTTTATACACAGGGGCAATACATAAAGTGATATTCAGGAAGAGGGAGATGTATGCCTTAATTCTGCCAAATGAGATACAGCAATAATTTAATTAAAGGGATGCTATAAAGGAGACTGAAGACATGCTTTCAGGTACATCGATTCTAAGAAAGAGGTCCAAGGAAGTCAGAGATCCAGAAATTGATTGTTTTAAAACTATCTGAGGCCACATGCCCCTCTGACAGCTTGAATGTACCCTGAGGGGTACATTATACTTCAGGAGTATAGGTGTCCTAGCTTGAAGACACTGGCTTATGCAACAGAAAAGAGATATATGTAAAGGTTAATAAAGTGAAAGCTGAAATAGAACAAAGGCAAGAAAAGCAAATATGCTTAATAAGGGGATATTCAATATATGATGGAGCATCAGACTTAGTTCAGAGTTTTCTGGTATAATTCAGTATATAAAAATATATATATATATTTTTAAACCACTTTGTGTCTTCTGCCCTCTCCCCTCTTCTAGAAAAAAATAGCTTCATTTTTAGTAGCTACTAAAAGAAAGCTTTTGGATAACTTCTGTCTGAGGAGAGGGCCTTCTAAAAGGCTGAATCCTGATGGGATAGAGCAAAGAAATCTCAATTCGTGTAAGAGTCTTACATGAGCATTCTTAATCTTTGTCTTTTCCCACAAACAATAACAAACACTGTTTAAGAAATAGTAGGTGTATGTCTTGGTAACAGTTATCATTTAAAAAAATTTTTTTAAACGTTTATTTATTATTGAGAGACAGCAAGAGACAGAGCATGAGCATGGGAGGGGCAGAGAGAGAGGGAGACACAATCTGAAGGAGGCTCCAGGCTCTGAGCTGTCAGCCCAGAGCCCAACGCAGGGCTTGAACTCATAAACCATGAGATCATTACCTGAGCTGAAGTCAGATGCTTAACCGACTGAGCCACCCAGGAACCCAATAGTTATCAATTTTTGCTTTGAGTTACAATCTTTTCCTTCCTGGATGAAACAAAGGAAAACTATTTCCATGTTCCCCCTCTCCTCAGTATCAGAAACTCTACTAAAGGGGCAGCTGGGTGGCTCTGTCAGTTGAGCGTCCAACTTCAGCTCAGGTCATGATCTCATGTTCCTTCAGTTTGAGCCCTGCATTGGGCTCTGTGCTGACAGCTCAGAGCCTGGATCCTACTTTGGGTTTGTGCCTCCTTCTCTCTGCCCTTCCCCTGTTCTCTCTCTGTCTTGGTCTCTGTCTCTGTCTCAAAAATAAATAAACATTAAAGAAAAAAAAGAAACTCTACTATAATTTTGTGACTAAGAAAGTGGTGGAGGAAAAGGCTGGATTTTGAGTGGTTTCAGGGAGATTAAGAGTCTTTGAGGAGGATATATTAGGCAAAGAATTAAAAAGTACTAGAGCCAGATAAGGAAAAACCAAAAAGTCTAAGTCATTCTGATGCACTGGAGTTAATAAATGGAATGACAAAAAGTCATTTTAATTGAGTCACTAACACTCAGCAGGTTACTTTACAAAACTGCTTTCTGAAGGGCCTATATGCTTGATTAGTTTACTAGGATGAAACTAGTTGAAAACAAGTAGGCTGACATGAATAAACTATTTATCCAAGAAAGGATATAATTAACAAGCATTAAAAAATTTTTTTAATCTAAGAGAGTTAACAGTGAGATACCAATTAAGACCATAATTACCATTTTATACCTATTACATGAGCCCAAAATACAAAATCTTAGTAGCCAACCATGTTAAAAGGATATGATGAAATAAAAACATTTATACTTTGTAAATGGCAGCATAAATATTGGCAAAACCCTTTTAGAAATCAATTTCAAGAGCTATAAAGATATTTCATATGCTTTGACTCATAATTCATTTCCAGGAATATTATAATTTTTATTGGTACAGGGAAAATTACATGCATAAAAATATTTACTGCTGTGATTCACAACAGTGCAAATTTGAAAATAAATGTTCAATAATAAAGTAGGTAATTTTGGTCCTTTAATTCAAAGTAATAATATAGAATGATTAAAAATACCCACCATTATAATGTCTGTGAAACAATGTAGAAAATAATTAAGTTAAGAAAATACAAAATGGTTTCTATACTATAATTTCAAACATGAAAAATCATGGAGCTATATGAATAAGGATTAGAACTTGGAAAAGGGAAAGCATTGAGATTCTTTGTATTATTTCTATGTAAAATTTCATTATTGAATTTGTGTAATAAATTATAATATAATTATATATTATTATTATAAATTATCTAGAACAAGTTGGACTTGCCATCTTGGACCTTTTCCAAATAAATATCTAGGCATGACTCTCCACCTTGTTGAGGAGGGAGCATAAAGCAAGCTGAGGGCAAAGCACAAGCTAATAACCTCTCCAACCCTTCCCCACCCCCAAAGAGGGAAATGTGTGACATTCCTCAGGGACTCCTGGCTGTCCAAGAACAAAGGAAAGGAAAAGTCAATGTTTAACTGATAGAGATCACAGTCATGCAGGACATGAGTCTCCATCAGTTTATAATTGCCTTAGTAAATTACAAGAAAAAGGCATTCTTATCAATAGCCTACCCTCCAGAAACCTAGAGACTCAGTTTCTTGGAGTCCTAGCTTCATCTTCCCCTCCACAGTGATGTTGATAACAAAGTCAAGAAGAAAATATAAATAACATTAAATTTCTTTATAACCATTGACAAATACTTGAGGCAAATACAGAGGATAACCTTTCTCCAGGAGCCTCCCTACTGTCTTAACATTCATGCCTTCCTAGATCAAAAACAACCTTAGCTTGACAATAGCAAGGCCCCTGGCATCTTAGGAGTCCTCTTTAGCATATGAAAGTCCTTCAGGAGGCCTCCCTTTTGCCTTGACCTCCCCCAACTCCATAGTATATAACCAATCACTCCTCACAACCCTAATGCAGCTTTCTGCCCACAGATCCTGTCCTCGTGCTTTAATAAAGTCATCTTTTTGCACCAAAGATGTCTCAAGAATTCTTTCTTAGCCATCGGCTCCAGACCCCCACCAGCACTCCAAAACCACATCATTATAATTTCATTCTCCTTTTCATTCTAGAAGCATGTCCTGCTGCTTAACATGGACTTTTTTTTTTTTTTCACTGAAGCTTATTATGAACCAATACACACAGAGGCCCAGGAATCTCAAATAATGTATAGTCAACATTTAAAAAACTTTGCATAGACTTACTATTTTTCTTTAGAAAAATACAAAATGAAGCAAAAATGATCTATTAGGCTACATAGATGCAAATCCAAGGATGCAATAAAATAGTAGGAAAATTAGGTGATCCAAACTTTGGTCACTAAGACAACCTTCATACTTCTGGATCCAATGATTATATCTAGGTTCCTGATGCTTTTGCTATTTTTTAGGGAGGACATGGTGCACTATACAGAGCTAATCTTCTGACTTTGACTGAACTGGTCCTGAGCTCCCGAATTCTGGATATACATACCTGACTTTAGTCAGTAGCCCATCTCTTATAAAGACAACAAACCTATACAGATGAACATTTCTGTGGAAAAGTCAGCCAGGGAGAAGGCCCAATTAAGACACGACACTTCCTGTGTCTTACTTGGGCCTCTATGTGATCATGAGCTCAGTGGTGAGGTCTCAGTTTCCTCACCTGTGAAATGAGGAAATTGGACCAGATTAGGAGCTGGTCTGCAGATATTTTTTTGGCTAGCCCATAGGGTATATTGAATTAGAAAACTTCACATGAAAATCTTAATTTCCTTCTTCTTTTACAAACTCAAAGAATCTAGCAACACTGGGCTCAAGTTTTCTTACAACAAGAAAAGTCTGGACCAACTACTGCCTCCAGAGAAGCGTATTGTCTGTAGTTGTACAACCTCTGCCCCTGCCTTCTGTTTTACCTGCAGTAGCACTTGAATTTGCCATCCCTGGGGCCCTCTGGCCTTTGATGTTAGGTTCATGAATGTGTGTAAATGGTTAACAAGTTGTTCTCTAGGAAAGAAACAGCCCTATTTGTAGTGTTTGCTGATTCCCATGATGTAAATACTCCCACATGGCTGATTTCAAGGTACTGACATGATGGAGATGTGCATAGTCCATAGTGTAGGGCTGTATAATATAGTATGGTATGATATGAGATGATATAATATGGTTTAATACAACATAACATAATATAATACAGTATGATTTAACATCATTTACTATAATAGATAGGATAGGATAATACAGTATAGCATGGATTTCGACCATACAGATAGAATAGATGTAAATAACATAAAGAACAATGGTAACAGTAAAATGTAGCAAAGGAATTGGGAAGTGGTGAGTTTTAAGTACTTATTACTTTAAAAATATTATTTAATTATGTTTATATAATTTAATTTTTAATAATGTTTATTTTTAACACCCAGCAAATAGATTTCCAGCAAATGTAACAATTGGCCCCTGCAAGCCTGTTTAGGCAGCATCCATACTCTACTCACACTTCTTAAGACCTGAGATAGCATATTGTTCCCCTCACATCTGTAGTCCCCAACCCAGCACTTGGCATATAAAGGGCACCCAAGACAACCATTAGCAGAATGAATAAATATTCAGTGAGCCTATATGCCTAATCCTCTTTGTATCACCAGGGAACCAAATCTCTTCCCTAGGCAAAACAGGGACATTTTTCCACCTGCCAAAACTTACTTTATTCATCAAATTCCCCTTTTTGTCCTATTTTGTTTCTAAGAAATAAAGGGTATCTTTGGGTAAAAGATTTTAACAATATTTGGACAAAAAAGAATCTTTGGGTAAAGAATATGATTATATTCTGAAAAAAAATTATAACAAAGCACATAAAAACCTGACTGTATGAAAACTGGCTCAAAATAATGCACATAAATGCAAGGTAATGTAAATCCATCCACTTCCATAATTTTCAAAGAAAGATCATGCCTTTCTTCCATGTTCATTCTATTAGTTCTCTTATGTTATGAAAGAATGGATTATTAATTAACTAATTAAATCATTACTTATTTAGTTACTGATTATCAGATTGGGTGTGGGGCAAAGATTCTCACAGTATTTATTCACATACTGAGGTCTGAAGAATCCTGGGCTTCCTACTCTAGAAACTACCCTGTACAGTAATTTCTATGTTTTTGTCAAAAATGCCTTCAAATCTGCATGAAAAACTGCCAAGTGGCAGCTCAGAAATTGGCTGGCTGGATTACTCTATTCAGTCAGGGAAAATGAGTTTCAGTCAGGGAAAATGGCTTTCATTCTAAGTGGCTACTTTTGAACCAGAGTTGATGGTTTACTCAATCCCTAGTGCCCTAGAGGATTTTTCTTTGAAGAACAAAAGAAACCAATATAAATTTTAATGAATCATATTCTAGCTTAATGTTGAAAAGGGGTACCTCACCTAGGATAGAGAAGTGAAAACAGATATGCTTGGCCCCATGTAGCAGAAACCCCGAGATGCCCTCTTCATTTAAATAGGGTCTAAAAATGAGATCTCTAACATAAGGAAGAAATTCCTACCTTACCACAAAGAACTGTTGCCCCTCTTGCCCCTTAGATAACACCTGAAAGATACACAAAGATTCTTCTGCAACAACTCTATCACTGATAGTGGGCCAGTGTGATGAGTTAGCTCCTATCACAATCTCCCTTTTCCTCAGTCTGGTGTTATAATCCCATGTTTTGCAACTATTGCTTGCCTAATTGCCTTGAAGAAGACTCAAAAAGTGGTTAAACTGGATGAAACTTCATATTATCTTAGATCTGAGTGTGGGAACAGAAGCATGGAAAAAAGCATGGGAGGTGGCCCGTGATTTTTAAGAACAGAGCAGAAATCAGGAAGGAGTCTAGTAAATTATTCCTCCCAACCCCTCCGCACCTCTTTTGTTTCTGGTCATTAAATCTGAGGCTTCACAAGGATTTATTAATTTTTTATGTTCTCTTTCCTGATCTTATTGTGAGTTCTTCATAAATATTCAAGATGTGAGGGCAATCTGGCTGAAACATCTGTCACCTTGTTGATTGCCAAGGTTGGCTGAGTGATATTACTCACCTTCATTCCTCAATTTCCCCTACTGGGTATTTTTGAAAATCTTGTGCTTGATGAAAGGGAGCAAGAGGTTACTTTTTGCTTATTAAAGGAATTGAAGTAGTAGGGTGACTCATCATTCCTGCTTGCCTGGGACAGAGGGGATTCCTGGGACACTTAGTGCTAAAACCTGGGGAGTTCTCAGCAAAGCAGGATGAACTAGTCACTCTACTAGATTGCTCCTCCACTGGCATTTGCAAACATGCTTTCAATTATCGATGATAAGATAGGAATGATGATGTATTGACATTCAGGATAATATTTCAAATGTATGGAAACTCATCTTGAAAGGCAACAAATGGCTTTATGCTTTTCATTACTATATTATCAATTTATGGAACTATATACTCTCTAAGTACTTGACATTAGAAGTTGTTGCTTAGACTAATTTCTACTCAAAAAAATTTGACTAAACTTTAAACACGTGTCATTATTAGTAATAGATGCATTATTCATTGAAGAAATACATTCTCTGAAAGAAGATCCCTACTTGAGCCCCTAATTGTATCCTCCAAAAATAAGCATACAATTGCCCGCAGGACCCAAGATTCATTAGCATCTTTCTGATGCTAACCAGAGGTGATTTATTTTGATGGGTGATCTAGTTCCAGAGACAATCACCAACACAAATACGAAGGAGATTTGTTTCTAGGTTTCCCATAGGTGTGAGGCAGCTGGTGAGGGAAGTGGGCACTGACTGTGAGACTAGACTTTGGCTATCTTACCCGGCTCTTTTCATTGAAGTGGAGCATCGCTGGTAGGACTTCTTGATTTCAGAAGCAGCAAAAACATCTGCCATCAGTGTGATCCAGATGCAGGTGAGGAAGACCAACTGGGAAGCCAGGATCATCTCTTCCAAAAGAAAGGAATGTAGATGGACGCAACCAATATTATTATCAGTATTGCTTCTTCATGTGGCTCTTTAAAAGCAAACAGAGTACCATGTAAAAGGTTTCAAGGAGAAAAGAGAGGCATTGCCTTCAATATGGTGTGGTTTGTTTTAGTAGATTAAATAGGTTCACCTCACTTACAGGCAAACATCTGTCTGGCTCATCAGCAGATTAAGGAAAACAAAAGCAGATCTTTTCATTTTCAGTTTCCATCCTTTAGTCCCTCTTTCCTGGGAAGGTTCTTAGTGAGATGCTTGATCCCCTACTCAATAAACTCAGCTGCAGTCTGGTCCTCTGCAGACAAAGAAGTGAGGTTAGGCATTAAATCCCCTTAATCCAACACAATATCATTTGAATATATTTTATGATTCAGCAAAGTAATATGCTTAAAAGAACAAAGATGATTAATTTCATTTTAATTATGCATTGGAGGACCTTTTTAACCAGATATGAATCTTTCTCTCCCTATATGCATATAGATTGCCATAGTACATAAAAAAACATTTTTGTTGAACAACCATATTTTAAAATGATGGTGTATTCCATTGAAAGCAAAAGTGGTTCAATTTAAGATTTAATATGGTAAACAGCCTGATAAATAACAACAAAATTAGCCTTGGGCAGTGGGAAAGAAATACACTGTCACTGTTAAATTATGGTCACACACATTCCTAAAAGTTCTTTGCACCCATAGAGTAGAAATATCCCCTGGAAAGATTCTACCATTTTCTTCTCAGAAACAGAGTGTGAAGGAAATTCTTAAATTTTCCTGAAATTGATTTGTCTCCTTGACACCTTGTATCTTGGATTATTGCTTTACCACATTAATTTATTTTGATTTAGATTAGTCATCTCCTCTTAGCCAATGTATTAAAACCTTCTCATATGCTTCTTAGGCATATCTTTCCTCTTTAAAATATATGCTTAATATAAAATATTACAAATATACAGAATTATGTAATAAATTCTTACCTCTCCCCTTATCCTCTAGTGTTTATCATCGATATAAAGTTACACTATTACATGTATATATTCATAATGACATACAACCTTTTTGCAGGTTTCAAAAACTTTATAAAAATGGTGTCATATACTTTTACTTCTGCAACGGGCTTTTTCTCTTAGCCTTATGCTGTGAGATTTATTAGGTTGATAGATGCAACACTAGTTAATTCATTTTTAACTGCTATATGGTATTTCAATGTGGATGACTAACATTTAATTTATTTATTCTTTTGTTGAGGGACATTATTTCTTATTTTTCTATATAAACAATCTATTATAAACAATTCTGCAGTGAATGTTTGTAAATATTTCCTTGTGCACATATGTATGAGTTTCTTTAGGGTAAATATCTAGAAGTAAAACTGCTAGGCTGAACCATTTTTACATCTTCAAATTTACTGGATAATACTGTATTGCTCATAAAAGTGAGTATACCAAATTACAACCCCACTACTAGAGAATGAGAGCCCTCATTTTTAAAAATCTTTAAAAATTTCTATATTAACAGGTTTCTGAATATTACCTAATCCAATGGTTGTTGTAGTTTTAATTTTAATTTCCCTATTGGCTTAAGAAGTGTCAACCTTAAAAATAAAACTGCCAGTTATTTTACCAGCAGAAACAGGTTTATTAAAGAATAGTAGAGAATTGCAATCTGTGCCAAGGAAGCTACTGCAAGACAGAGGCAAGTCCCAGAACAAAGGAGAGGAAATCTCCTTTATGGAGGAAGGGGAAAAGTTGGGAGGGGCTGTAATAAACAAAAAGTCCACTGGAATAAACAGAGTTTGAAGTGTAGTGGCTTCTCACTGGCTGAGTTGTGACAGTCTCTCATTGGCTGGGCTGGAAGAAAGTCTTTCTTCCTCCTGCTGGGATATTTAAAGGAGTATCCTCCAGCATGGTCTCTCTCTTCCTGTTGGGTCCACAATTGACAAGGAGTGGTAGGGTGTGAGGGCTCCCCCTGCTGGCCTCTGGACTTCATCCTAGACAAGGTTTCCTTTTATTAAATTTCAGATGTCGGAGCATTTTTTTTTTCATGTATTTCTGGGCCAGTAAGCTTTCCTCTTCTGCAAAGAGCCAATCAATAGAAGACACGTAAGAAGAGTTGTTGGTTTTAGATTACTGTCACTTAGGCTGCTGGAGGATTTCCTTGTGGTACAGTTTGTTTTCCACCTCAGTGCTCTCATGAGATCCAGGGCCTGACCCCTTAATCCTACCACTTCAGGCTACCAAGACCTATTCTCTTTATTTAGTACCATTATCAACACCAACATTTCCCAAAGTAGTTTGTGGCTACACTGGAGATATTTTGTAAAAAAGTGGTCTGTGCTAAGTGAGTTTGGGAAATGCATTTTACAACCCTGTCAGGGATTTATGGTTCATATTACGTGGTACAGTGGAAGTTCTCTTGTCTTGCAGCAACTTGGAGGATGTTTGCTCAATGGTCTAGTCTCAGTCTTTATCTTGCTTGGTCTATTAGAAGTATTGACACACCTGATCTCCTTATTTGAAACATTTTCTTCACCTGCCTTCTGGGATCCCTTACTCTCCTGTTTTCCTCTTACCTCTCAGGTCATTCTTCCTTAGTCCTATTATCTGATTCTCCCTTCTCATCAGATTGCATAATACTGGAGTGGCCCTACCCTCGGTGCCTTGGTATTTTAGCACTGGTCTTTCCTATCAACTCACTTCTTTAGGAATCTCCTCCAGTTATAAGGCTTTAAAAACCATACAAACAGTCCCAAATCTATATCATCAGTCTGGGCTTTTCTCCCAAAATTCCATCTCATATTGCTATAGTCTCAGTGTTTGTGTTCCCGAAAACTTGGATGTTACAATCCTAACCGCAAAGGCAATGGTTTTAGTAGGTGGGTTCTTTGGGAGGTAATTAGGTCGTGAGGATGAAGCCCTCACAAAAAATGGGATTAGTGCCCTTATAAAAGAGACCCCAGAGGGATCCCTTACCCCTTCCATAATGTAAGGATACAATGAAAAGTCTGCAACCTGGAAGAGGGTCCTCATCTGACCAAGCTGGCTCCCTGATCTCAGAGTTTCAGCTTCCAGAACTGTAAACAATGAATTTCTGTCCTTCATTAGCCACTGGTCAGTGGTATCATGATACAGCGGCCCAAATGGACTAGGACACACATCCAACTGCCTGCTTGATATTTCTACCTGGATGTCTGATAATTATCTAAAGTTCAACATGTCCAAAAGGAAGCTTGTTAATATTTTTCTCCCGATCCACCTTCTCTATCTCACCTGATTAACAATACTGTCCTTTCTTGACTCTGCTCTCTCCCACTCCATGACCAATCCACCTTAAGAATACATCCAGGATCCAAGTGCTTCTTGCTACTACCTCAGCAATTTCCCTGGTCTTTAGTCACCATCTTGCTTGAATTATGGCAGAAGTGCCCTAACTAGTCTTCCTGCTTCTTCCTTTGCCTCATTTCATTCAATTCACAGCAACCAGTAATTCTTTAAAAAATATTAAGTCAGGGCACCAGGTGGCTCAGTCAGTTAAGGGTCCAACTCTTGATTTTGGCTCAGGTCATGACCTCATGGTTTGTGAGCCCCACATTGGGCTCTGTGCTGACAGTGTGGCCCGCTTCGGATTCTCTGTCTCCCTCTCTCTCTGTCCCTCCCTGCCTCTTTCAAAATAAATAAACATTAAAAAATAATATTAAGTTACTCCTCTTTTCAAAACACTGACATGGCTTCTCATTTTTCTCAATTTACAAAGTCTTTACAATGACTAGGAAAGCCCTACATAATCTGCAACTCCATCTTCCTCTTTGCCTCTCTGATTTCACCTACTGTTCCTTCCACTCCCCCACCTGTTCCACAAACATTGGCTTTTTTGCTGTTCCTTGAACACACCAACCATGTTCCCATCTCAGGGTCCTTGCCCTGGTTGTCACCTTGTCTGACACGCTTTTTATCCAGTTATCTAAATGAGTAACTCCTTGAACCAACTTAAATCTTTGCTCAAATGTCATTTACTCAATGAAACATACTCTGACCACTTGTAAAAAAATTCAGTATGCTCCCTTTCCTCCAACAACCTGTGTCACAATGTACATTGTATGGCACTTACCATGTTTTATACAACTTACTTATTATGTTTATCATTCATTTTCCGTCCAATCTTGCTAGAATGTAAGCTGTGCAAGAGAGCAATCTTTGTTTGTCTTATTCCTTGGAATATTCCAAACATATAACCATTTTTGGCATATAGTTTGTGTTTAATAAATATTTGTCGAATGATTATTAATACATCAAAAGCCTCAGTAAAACATCCTGTTTAGTTCTGCTGAATTTTGTTTCCCAAAGTTGATTGACTTCAGATCTCTTTTTTATTTGTTTATTTATTGGAGAGAGAAGAGAGAGAGAGAGAGAGAGAGAGAGAGAGAGAGAAAGAGAGCGAGCAGCGGAGAAGGGCAGAGGAAGAGAAAGAATTCCAAGCAGGCTCCATTCTCAGTGCAGAGCCTGATGCAGGGCTCAGTCCCACAACTGTGTGATCCTGACCTGAGCAGAAATCAAGAGTCGGAGGCTCAATTGACTGAGCCACCCAGGTGCTCCTCAGATCTCCTTTTTTAAAAAATCTGCAATACTTGCTAATATTACTCAAAAAAAGCACTCCTCCAGAACACCAATTGGGAAATTCCGATTTATAGGTAAATCTGTGCTTTACCCATTCTCCTTATCAAATGCTATGTCCTATCATCTCAAGACTACTTTTGATGACTGCTAAACTTCTTTTTATGCTTATTTATTTTTGATAGAGAGAGACAGAGTGTGAGCAGGGAAGGGGCAGAGAGAGATGGAGACACAGAATCTGAAGCAGGCTCTAGGCTCTAAGCTATTAGCAAAGAGCCTGACACAGGGCTTGAACACATAAACCTCGAGATCATGACCTGAGCCGAAGTCAGACGCTTAAACTGACTGAGCCACCCAGGTGCCCAGAATGCTGAACTTTTATATTCACAATGTAATAGTGATGGCTGATAAAAACCAGGCAACACCTTGAGAGGGGATTTTGAAGCAATATTTTGACCTGACAGAATGATGCACAAAAGCAAAAGTTCATGTTTTAGGCCAGCAATGGAGCTATTTTGGAGCACATGTTTTTCAGATATACCTGGCAGATCATATGCCTTTCTTCACCATTTAAATCACGTCAAGGTGCCCTTCTCCACACAGTATGGATGACTCAATGGTGAAAGTCCTTCTCACCCCTTCATTGAATAATCTTAGCTGGACCAACTACCCATATCAATATTAAAATTAAGGGAGGAAAAAAAGTAGTTTATACGTTGTCAATTATGAATTTTAAGTGGGAATGGTTTGCATAAAAATGAAAATAAGGCAATGGCCTAACCTACAAAGAGTTGGCCCATGGAAGGTCTTAGGGTTTCAGCTCAATTACAATAAAACATCTGTCTCTGTGATGCTGAATCGGCTCCTTAACCTTATCTCTTTAGTACTTTCTGTGCAAGCCCAGTAAGCTTCTTAAGAGAAAAGCAGAAAACCACATCTGTCAAAATTAGAAAGTGGTAAATACAAGGAAACAAAATAAATCACAGGATCACTGGAGAATTTTGTAATGGCTTAAGTCCCCTTCAAATAAATTGCCTCTTGTTCACTCTTCTTCCATTCTGATGATGTCAGCCAGCTTCTATTCCTTTGGCAGAGAACCAAAAAGAAAACTCAGATACCTGGCTGTGTCCTCAATATGTTCATCATGGATCATGTAGCTATTACTTTGCCTACAAAGTGAAGATCTTATTTCGACTGGATCAAGAACATCTGACAAAAACGATAAAATCCAAGCCTCCAGAAAATTTTCGAAGTATCTGCAATGATGTCACATAGGCAAAATACCTTGATATGAAAATTGTAGAGTTGCAGAACTTTGATGTGGAAAAAACTTTGGAGATCACTTAGACTACCCCCTCATCTTTTTAATATATGAAGAAACTAAAATTGGAAAGGTTATATACATTTGCATTTGTTTTCTTGTTTATTTTGCTTTGGTACATTGGAAATACAATATAACCTTGGCCATGCCAAGAGTAGACAGTAGGGGGCATTCACTCCCCTCCACGAAATCTTTGTTCTCATTCAGAGATGGTGTTTTCTCTTCCGTTTCTCAGAATTACCAGAGCCCCAGTAAAACTTCTTTCCTTTCCATCACATTTTTTAATTCCCCTCTCAGTTCAGTCCCAAGATACAGAATGCGCTGTGATAGGAGAGAGGACTGGAGAATCTTACTCTGCTTTAGAAGAAAGTGGGCGGCACTGAAGAAGAGAAATCATCATCACAGTGCAATAGTACAATATGACCACTAGATGACAGCATAAACTACACATACCCAGCGGCACCACTCTATCATCCGTGTCCTGTTCCTCATGAAAGGAAAATCATTTGCGCTTAACAGTACAGGCAATATTAAAGGAAAAGATTAATGATATAATGCCAAATGACTCAGGGGAAAAAAGTTCCTATTATCGAGGAAAATGCAATTGTTTACCTTGAATGCAGATTGACTAATGATGTTTGTTGGTTTCTCTGAATACTGAGCATATTTTTAAGGTTTCACCTCTTACCTACATGGAAGAACAGCATTTTTGTTTTATCTCTGGGAAGGCTAGGAGGTACAAGTGAACACTATAGAAACAATTTTTTTTTTTAACATTTGAATAATTTTTGAGAGATAGAGACAGTGTGATCAGGGGAGGGGCAGAGAGAGAGAGGGAGACACAGAATCTGAAGCAGGCTCCAGGCTCTGACCTGTCAGCACAGAGCCCGATTCAGGGCTTGAACCCACGAACCGTGAGATCATGACCTGAGCCGAAGTCGGCCGCCCAACCGACTGAGCCACCCAGGCGCCCCTTGGAAACAAATGTTTTATCAAAATAAAGTGCATTTAGCACAGTGAAAATACAACAACCACCACAATTAATGTTAGCTGCCAATCTTATTCCTCTCTATTAATATAGTCTTTGTATTTCCAACATCATGATTTTGATCATAATTCCCACCATTCTTCCAGTCTCCTAGTCTCAAAAATTTGAAGTCATCTTTGATCCTTCCCTTTTCAAGATTTGATTTTTTTTTTTTTTAATTTATGTTTTGAGGGGCATCTAGGTGGCTTAGTCAGTTAGGCCCTGGACTCTTGATCACAGCTCAGGTCTTGATCTCAGGGTGGTGAGTTCAAGCGGGGCTTGGAGCCCACTTGTGTTTTGCTTCAAAACTTGTTTTGCAGTTCCTTTGTATTCCCATTGCCACTAAACCCTTTTGCCTTAATACAAATATATATCTAAATCAGCCTCCTTGCCCCAAGTCTTTCTAGTTTACTCTCTTCTATATGCAGTTTTGCCAATATACATTAATCATACTTCTTTTTCTAGTATCTTTTCTTTGGCAAAAATATTTTCCCATTGCCTATCAGGGAAATTCTATTCTGTTATGTTTGTCTTATGTTATTATCCCTGTGCTAATACCACACTGCCTTGATCATTGTAGCTTCATAGTAAATAAATCTTAAAATCCTTCAACTTTATTCTTCTTTTGCAAAGCCATTTCAATTATTCTAGTTCTTTTACCCTTGTTTACAAGTTCTCAGGTCAGCTTTTCTACATCTACAAAACAATTCTGCTAGGATTTTGACTGGCATTGCATTAAATCTGTAGATCAAAGTGGTGATAATTAACATCTCACTGTACTGAACTATCCAATCAATGAGCATGGTATGCCTCTCCCTAGGACTTTTGTGATTTCTTTTATCAGTGTTTATAGTTTTCAGCATATAGATCTAATATGTATTTTGTTATATTTATACCTACCAGTTTATGTTTCTGGAATTCTTATAAATGTCATTGATTCAAAAAGTTTTGGCTTTCAGTTGTACATTGTTAGTACATATAGGACATATGATACATATACTATATGTATATAGTACATATAGAAATATGATTGATTTTTTCTTCAATTTTTAAAATTGTTGTGAAAAACACATAACATGAAATTTACCATTTTAAACATGCTTTGGTGTACAGTTCAGAGTTTTAATTAAGTGCCTTCAAATTATTGTACAACCATCACCACTATTCATCTCCAGATCGTTTTTTGTTTTAATTAAGACAATTTTTTACAGAAGTTTAAGGTTTACAGCAAAATACAGAGAATTTCTACATAGCCACTTCCTTTAAACATATATATCCTCCCCTATTATCAACATCTTCAACCAGACGATGTACATTTGTTACAATTGATCGACCTACATAGATTCATTATAGTCACCTAATGTCCACAGTTTACATTATACTTCACTCTTAATGTCGTGCATTCTATGGGTTTGGACACATAAATAATGACATGTATCCATCATTATAATATCATATGTAGTATTTTCATTGATCTAAAAATCCTCTGTGCCTCACCTATTTATCCCTTTCCCTTCAACCCCTGGCAACCACTGGTCTTTTTACTGTCTCAATAGTTTTGCTTTTTCCTCAATATTATATATTAGAACCATACAGTATGTAGCATTTTCAGTTGGCTTCTTTTACTTAGTAATATGCATTTAAGTTTCCTCCATGTCTTTTCATGGCTTGACAATTCATTTCTGTTTAACACTGAATAATAGTTTATTGTCTGTATGTACCACAGTTGATTCATCCATTCACCAACAATATAGGACATCTAGGTTGTTTTCTAGTCTTTGCAGTTATGAATAAAGCTTCTGTAAACATCTGTGTACAGGTTTTTGTGTAGAAATAAGTTTTCAACTTCTTTGGATAAATGCCAGCAAGTGGAGCTGCTGGATTATATGGTAAGAGTATGTTCAGTTTGTAGAAGACCACCACACTGTCTTCAGGAATGGCTGGACCATTTTGTATACCCACCAGCATGAATCAAACTTCTTGTTGCTCCACATCGTTGCCAGCATATGGTGGTGTCACTGTTCCAGATTTTGACCATTCTAATAAATGTGTGGTGGTATCTCATAGTTTTTAAATTTATATTTCCCTGGTAACATATGATGTGTGGCATATTTTTATATTCCTACGTGCCATTTGTATATCTTCTTTAGTGACATGTCTGTTAAAGTGTTTGGCCGATTTTTAATTGGCTTGTTTATTTTTTTACTGTTTATTTTATTATTTTTTTATTGTTGAGGTTTAAGAACTCAGTGTATCTTAGATAACTATCTTTTATCAGATGTGCCTTTTGTAAATTTTTTTCCCAGTCTGTGGCTTGTCTTATTTCTAGACATACCTTTTGCAGAGCAGAAGTTTTTTAATTTTAATAAAGTCTGACTCATCCTTTTTTCTTTTTTTTCATGGATCATGTCTTTGGTGTTGTATCTAAAAAGGCATCATCATACCTAAGGTCACTTAGGTTTTCTCTTATGTTATCTTCTAGGAGATTTATAGTTTTGCCTTTTATATTTCTATCTGTTATCCATTTTGAGTTAATTTTGTGAAGAGTAAAGGTATGTGTCTAGTTCATTTTTTTTGTGAGGGGATGTACAATTGTTCCAACACCATTTGTTGAAGAGATTATCTGTGCTCCTTTGTATTACCTTTGCTCCTTTGTCAAAGATTAGTTGACTATATTCATGTGGGTCTATTTCTGGTTCTCTGTCCTGCTCACTGAACTGTTTGTCTATTCTTTCACCAATACCATACTGTCTTGATTACTGTCATTTTAATATTAAGCAATAAGTATTATAAGTAACTTATTAGGTAGCATCAGTTCTCCAACTTTGCTCTTCTTTAATATTGTATTGGCTATACTGGGTCCTCACCTCTCCATATAAACTTTAGAATCAGTTTGTAGATATCCACAAAATAATTTTCTGGGATATTGATTGGTATTGCATTAAATCTAAAGATCAAATTGGGAAAAAGTGACATCTTAATAATTAAAAATTTTTCTATCCATTAACATGGACTATCTTTCCATTTATTCAGTTCTTTTTACATTCATTCATCAGAGTTTTGTAGATTTTCTCATATATACCTTGTACATATTCTGTTAGATTTATATCTGAGTATTTCATTTTTGTGTGGTAATGTAAGTGGTACTTTGGTACTTTGTTTTTATTTTCAAATTCTACTTGTTCATTCCTGATATATAGGAAAAGGATTAACTCTTTTTTATTAACCTCATATCCTGAAACCTTACTATAATCACTTAGTAGTTCAAAGAGTTTTTTGGCCACTTCTTTAAATTCTTTTTTACATAGATGGTCATATCTTCTGTGAACAAAGAAGTTTTATTTATTTCTTCCCAATCTGTATATTTTTTTATTTCCTTTTATTATCTTATTACATTATCTAGGACTTCCAGTATGATGTTAAAAAGTAGTGGTGGCTCAGTCAGTTGAGCGTCTGACTCTTGATTTCAGCTCAGGTCATGATCCCAGTGTTGTGGGATCAAGCCCTGTGTCAGGCTCTGTATTGAGTATGGAGCCTACTTAAGATTCTCTCTCTTTCTCTTTCGGTCTCTATCCCTTCACTGTTCACACAGTCTCTCTCTCTAAAATAAAAAAAAGTGGTAAGATATTTTTGGTCTGGTCTTAGTGGGAAAGCTTCAAGTTTCTCACTATTAAGTATGATTTTATGTGTAGATATTTTGTTGATATTCTTTACCAAGTTAAGGGAGTTCCCCATTATCCTTCATTTACCAAATTTATATCATGAATAGGTGAGGTGTTGGATTCGTCAAATGTGTTCTCTGCATTTATTGATATGATCATGTGATTTTTCTTTTTACCTAATTATGTTATGGATTACATTAATTGATTTTTTTAAGTTTATTTATTTATTTTGAGAGGGGAGGGAAGAGCAGAGAGAGAGGGAGAGAGAGAATCCCAAGCAGGCTTTGTGTTGTCAGCATGGCACTCGACACAGGGCTTGATCTCACAAACCATGAGATCATGATCTGAGCTGAAATTAAGGGTTGGATGCTTAACCAACTGAGCCACTCCGGTGCCCCTACATTAATTGATTTTTGAATATTAAGCCAGCTTTGCATACCTGCGATAAAGCTCACCCCGTCATGGTATCTAATTCTTTTTATACATTGTTGGATTTGATTTGCTAATATTTTTATTGAGGGATTTTGCATCTTTGTTCATGAGAGATATTGGTCTGTAGTTTTATTTCATTGTAATGTCTTTATCTGATTTTAGTATTAGGTAATGCTGGACTCATAGAAAGAGTTGGGAAGTATTCCCACTGCTTCTATTATCTGAAGGATATTGTAGGAAATTGATATAATTTATTCCTTAAATGTTTGGTACAAATCACCAATGAACCCATATGAGCCTGGTGCTTTCTGTTCTGGAAAGTTATTAATTATTGACTCAATTTCTTTAATAGATATGGGCCTATCAAGTTGTCTATTTCTTCTTGCATAGTTTTAGCAAATTATGTCTTTCAAATAATTAAATCATTTCATCCAACTTATCAAATTTATGGGCATAGAGTTGTTCATATTATTCCTTTAATGTCCATAGGATCTGGATTAATGTCCTCTCTTTTCTGATATTAGCAGTTTGTGTCCTCTCTCTCTCTCTCTTTTTTTAAGGAAACTTAAAAAAGAACTTCTTTAATGTTTGTTAAATGGGAGAGTGGCAGAGAGAGAGACACACACACAGAATCTGAAGTAGGCTCCAGGCTCTGAGCTGTCAGCTCAGAGCCAATGCAGGGCTCCAACTCAAGAACTGCGAGATCATAACCTGAGCTGAAGTCAAATGCTTAACCAACTGAGCAACCCAGGCACCCCTTAAATAACCAGCTTTTGATTTCATTGATTTTTTTTCTTTTCATTTTCATTGACTTCTGCTCTAATCTTACTATTTTTTTATTCTCTTACTTTTATTAATTTTCCCTTCTTTTTCTGGTTCCCTAAGGTGGAAACTTAAAATTATTTCTATTATATGTATTCAGTGCTACAAATTTCCCTCTAAGTACTGTTTTCATTGAACCTCATAGATTTTGATAAACGGTTTTTATTTTAATTTAGTTCAAAATAGTTTTATTTTTATTTTTAATATAATTTATTGTCAAATTGGTTTCCATACAACACCCAGTGCTCATCCCAATAGTTCAAAATAGTTTTAAAAATTTCTCTTGAGATTTCTTCTTTGACCCATGTGTTATTTATTAGTGTCTTACTTAATCTGTGTATTTTGGGATTTTCCAGTTATCTTTCTGTTATTGATTTCTGTTTTAATTCTATTGTGACCTGAGAGCAGAGATTGTATTCCATCTTGGTAAATATTCCATATGAACTTGAGAAGACTGTGTATTCCGCTGTTGTTATGAAGTAGTCTGTGGATGTCAGTTATGTCCAGTTGATTGATGGTACTGTTGAGTTCAACTACAACTTTTTCTGCTTGTTGGATATGTACAGTTCTGATAGAGGGGTACTGAAGTCTCCAGCTATAATAGTGGTTCATCTATTTATCTTTGCAATTCTATTAGTTTTTTCCTACATAGTTTGATGCTCTGTTGTTAGGTGCCTACATATTAAGGATTACTATGTCTTGTAGAATTGCCCCTTAATCATTATGTGATAGCCTTCTTTATCTCTGACAATTTTCCTTACTTTGAAGCCTGCTCTGTCTGAAATTAATACAGCTACTCCTGCTTTCTTTGGATTAGTGTTAGCATGATTATTACTCCATTCATTTAATCTGTATGTTCCTTTATATTTAAAGTGGTTTTCTTGTAGACAACGTATGGTTGGCTCTTGTTTTTTGACCCATTCTGACAATCTCTGTCTTTTAATTGGTTCACTTAGAACACTGGCATTAAAGGTGATTGTTGATATAGTTAGATTAATATCTATTCTGTCAAAAATACATGGAGACAAATGAAAATGAAAACACAATGGTCCAAAATCTTTGAAATGTAACAAAAGCTATTCCAAGAAGGAATTTATAGCAATACAGGCTTACCACAAGAAGCAAGAAAAATCTCAGATAACAACCTAACCTTACACCTAAAGGAGCTAGAAAAAGAAGAACGAACAAACCCAAAATCAATAGAAGGAAAGATATAACTAAGATTAGAAGAAAAATAAAACAAATAGAAACTAAAAAAGCAATAAAACAGATCAATGTAACCAGGGGCTGGTTTTTTGAAAAAATCAACAAAATTGATAAAACTTTATCCAGTCCAGGCTCAGAAAGAGAGAGAGAGAGAGAGAGAGAGAGAAAATTGAAATGACAAAATCAGAAATGAAAGAGGAGAAATAACAGCCAACACCACATAAATACAAAGGACTATAGGAGAATATTATGAAAAATTATATGCTAACAAACTGGACAACCTCAAAGAAATGGACAAATTCCTAGAAACATATAACCTCCCAAAACTGAATCAGAAAGAAGTAGAAAATTTGAACAGCTCAATTATCAGCAATGAAATTGAATCACTAATAAAAAAAAAAACTACCAACAGTTGAAAGCCCAGGACCAGGTGGCTTCACAGGTCAATGTAAAGACATATAAAGAAGAGTTAGGTATTAACTAACTAATTAACTAACTAAGAGTTAATACCTAACTCTTCTTTATACCTATTCTTCTCAAACTGTTCAAAAAGATAGAAGAGGAAGGAAAGCATTAGGTTAATACCTAATTCTTCTTTTACCTATTCTTCTCAAACTATTCGAAAAGATAGAAGAGGAAGGAAAGCATCCAAATGTATTCTACAAGCCAGCATTACCTGATACTAAAGCCAGAAAAAGACACTACAAAAAAAGAGAACTACAAGGTAATATCCCTAATGAATATAGATGCAAAAATCCTCAACAAAAATTAGCAAACTGAATGCAACAATACATTAAAAAATTCATTCACCACAATCAAATGGGATTTATTTCCAGGATGCAAGGGTGGTTCAATATTTGTAAATCTATCAATGTGGTACATCACATCAACAATAAAAAAAGCCCATGTCATTAATTCAATAGATGCAGAAAAAGCATTTGACAAAGCACAATATCCATTCATGATAAAAACACTCAAAAAAAGTAGGTTTAGAGGGAACATACCTTAACATAATAAAGGCCATATATGAAAAACCCACAGCTAATGTCATACTCAATGGCGAAAAGCTGAGAGCTTTTCCCTAAGATCAGGAATAAGACAAGAATATCCATCTACTCTCACTACTTTTATTCAACATAGTACTGGAAGTCCTATCCACAACAGTCAAATAAGAAAAAGAAATAAAAGGCATCCAAATTGGTAAGGAAGAAGTAAAACTTTCATTATTCAGAGATGATATGATATCATACATAGAAAATCCTAGACTCCACCAAAAAACTACTAGAATTGATAAATGAATTCAGTTAGTTCACAGAATACAAAATCAATATATAGAAATCTCTTGTATTTCTATACATTAATAATGGAGCAGCAGAAAGAGAAATTAAGAAAACAATCTCATTTATAATTGCATCAATAATAATAAAATATTTAGGAATATACTTAACCAAAAAGGTTAAAGACCTGAACTCTGAAAACTATAAAACATAGATGAAAGAAGCTGAAGATGACACAAACAAACAGAAAAATACTCCATGCTCATGAATTGGAAGAACAAGTATTGTTAAAATGTCCATACTATCCAAAACAACACAGCATTTTCCCCAGAACTAGATCAAATCCTAAAACCACAAAAGAACCCAAAGAGCCAAAGGTGTCTTGAAAAAGAACAAAAACATCTGGGGGTATCACAAATCCCAGATGTCAAGATATACCATGTAGTAATCAAAACAGCATGGTACTGGCACAAAAATAGACATATAAATCAACAAAACAGAACAGAAAGCCCAGGAATGAACCCACAATTATATGGTCAATTATCTTCAAGGCAGTAGGCAAGAATATGCAATGGGAAAAAGACAGTCTTTTCAACAAATGGTGTTGAAAAAACTGGACAGCAACATGCCAAAGAATGAAACTGGATCGTTTTTTTATGTCATACACAAAAATAAACTCAAAATGGATTAATGACTTAAATGTGAGACCTGAAACCATAAAAATCCTAGAAGAGAGCACAGGACGTAACTTTTTTGACATTGGTGTAGCAACATTTTTCTAGCTATGTCTCCTGAGGTAAGAAAACAAAAGCAACCCATTGAATGGGAGAAGATCTTTGCCAATGACATATTTGATAAAGGGTTAGTATCCAAAATATAAAAAGAGCTTACACAACTCAACACCAAAAAACAAATAATCCAATTAAAAATAGCCAGAAGACATGAACAGCCATTTCTCCAACGAAGGCATACAGATGGCCAACAGAAACATGAAAAGATGCTCAACATCACTCATCATCAGGGAAATGCAAATCAAAACCACAATGAGATACCATCTCACACCTGGAAGAATGACTAAAATAAAAAACACAAGAAACCATACATGTTGGTAAGGATATGGAGAAAAAGGAACTCTTGTGGACTGTTGCTAGTGCAGCACACTGCACAATTGGTGCAGCCACTATGGAAAACATTATGGTGGTTCTTCAAAAAAGTAAAAATAGCATTACTATCTGATCCAGTAATTCCACTACCATATATTTACCCAAAGAATATGAAAGCACTAATTTGAAAAGATATATGCACCCCTGTGTTTATTGCAGCATTATTTACAATAGCCAAACTATGGAAGCAACCCAAGTGTCCATCAATAGATGAATGGTTGGATAAAGAAGATGTGCTATATAATGAAATATTACTGAGCCATAAAAAAGAATGAAATCTTGCCATTTGCAACAGCATGGATGGATGTAGAAGGTATAATGCTAAGTGAAATAAGTCAATCAGAGAAAGACAAATACCACATAATTTCACTCATATGTAGAATTTAGGAAACAAAACAAATGAACAAAGAAAAAAGAGACAAACCAAAAAACAGACTCTTAACTAAATAGAACAAACTGATGGTTACCAGAGGGGATGAGTGGGGGAATGAATGAAATAGGTGAAGGGAATTAAGAGTATATTTATTATGATGAGCACTGAGTAATACACAGAAGTGTTGAATCACTATATTGTAGACCTGAAAGCAATACTTTATGTTAATTATACTGGAATTAAAAAAAAAAATCTACCATGTCCTTAGTGTTTTCTATTTGCTGCCATTATTCTTCTCACTTTTGTCTTCCAATTTTTTTCTGGCTTTTGTAGTTTTAATTGAGCATTTTATATGATTCCAACCATTCTTCTTAGCTTACTGGTTGTTTATTTAAAAAAAAAACTTTTTTTAGTGGTTGCCCTAGAGTTTGCAATATACATTTACAACTAACCCAAGTCCACTTTCAAATAACATTATTACATGACTTCATGGGTAGTGTGAGTACCTTATAATAACAAAATAACCCTTATTCCTGCCTCTCATCCCTGTATAATTGTTGTCATCCACTTCATATACATGCAGAATACATATATGATATATACATAAGCTTACATAATCAAATACATTGTTGTTAATATTACTCTGAATATACTATTATCTGTTAGATCAATCAAGTATAAGAAAAATAGGACTTTTTATCTTACCTTCACCTATTTTTTCTTTGATCCTTTTCCTTACTTTATGTAGATACGAGTTTATGACCGTATTTATTTTCCTTCTCCTTAAAGAACTTTAACATTTCTTGTAAGGCAGGTCTACTGGGAACAAATTCACCCAATTTTTGTTTGTTAAAGAATGTCTCTATTTCTCCTTCACTTTTGAATATTTTGCAGGGTACAGATTCGTGGTTTTTTTCTCTCTTAAAATGTTTCACTCCATACTCATTGCTTGCATGGTTTCTGAGAAGATGGATGGTTGTAATTTTTTTAAGTTAATATTTGTTAAGTAGAGCCCTCTGGAGTGTTGGATGGTGAGCCACAGGTCAACAAAGACCACAAAGGAAATGAGATAGAAAAGTTTATTACTCACAGGTCCTGGAGCAGGTACATGGCATGCCTTGACATGCAACATAAAGATGTCAAGGCAGAGGGGTGCTTGGGTGGCTCAGTCAGTTAAGCATCTGACTTTGGCTCAGGTCATGATCTCACAGTTTGTGAGTTCGGCTCAGAGCCTGGAGCCTGCTTTGGATTCTATGTCTCCTTCTCTCTCTCTGCCCCTCCCCCACTCACACTGTGTGTGTGTGTGTGTGTGTGTGTGTGTGTGTGTGTGTGTGTGTCTCAAAAATTTAAAACAAAAATTTTTTTTAAAGCTGTCAAAGCAGAGTATAGGCAGAGAGCAAGCAAAGGGACCTGGGGCATACACCTTTATTAAGGTCTGTGGGTAAAAGTGTTTCTGGGGTTGGTAACTTAAAGCTGAATTTGTCAATTCAAACCAAAAAGATTGGCATTTTGGTAAGCTCTGAGAAGATCTTATTTAAGGAGTGCACAAGGAGGAGCAGCTGGGAAGTGGGAGAGACTGTTTATCACCAAGAGCATTGCGGAAGCCCTATCAGGAGCTTACATTTGTGGATGGGTGAGCTATTACCTCAGGCATGTACTCATAGTCGGGGCTAGTGTCAGTTCAAAGCTCCTGTGGCCACTTAGCCACACAAAATAAGTGCCAGAGCATCAATATTATGGAATAGTTTAAACTATACAGATGTAGTTTTTCTCTTTGTTCCTCTACAGGTAAGGGTTTTTTTCCTCTGGGTTCTTTAAAAACTTTATCTTTGATTTTGTATAGTTTGAAAATAATACGGCTAGTTATCGTTTTATAGCATTTATTCTGCTTGGTGTTTTCTAAGCGTCCTGGATCTGTGGGTTGGTGTCTGACATTAATTTGTGGAAAATTCTCAGTCATTATCATTTCAATTACTGAATTTCTTTATGACCATTTAGCAAGCCTATTAGTGTTTTTAGTAACCACCAGTGATTGTGAGTTGAATATACATGAAGCCACAGAGTGTAGGCTCTGCTATATGATAGGTGCTTAAATAAATACATGCCTGATAAAAGAAAGTTATGGCCTTAGTTGTTTTAAATACATTGATATAACATTTATACATAGCATTACCATTTCCCTGATGTGAATATTCTTTTATTGTTTTTTGGAGATCCAACACTACCGTCTCTATGGTAATGAATATGGATCTGGAGTTTGCTGCCTAAAAACAAATGCATTCATAAAAAAAATTACAGATGACACCAATTTCTTATATATGCCATCAGGTAGTCAGTTTGGGGTGAAAGGCTATGCATATCCAGACAGGTCACAAAAACCTAACTGGAATTCTTTCCTAAGAAACATTTCCCTTGCCGTCTAAGAGTACCATATTTCAGCAGATATTTTATTTATCAGGGACAGTGTTCCTTTTTTGTTTTCATTATAGTGTAGTATAATAAATAAATCCATTGAATATCAGTGTGCTATTAAAAGCATACACTAGTTACCTAATTTATATGGTTGGAGTGAATAGCTTCTATTTAATATTTACAACCGGCCAGTTAGAAGAGAAACCAATGATACAAAGATCTTCATTTGAGATTTTCATTCTTAAACTTTGTTGTGCACAGACCACAGGTATTAGATTCAGTAGATCATTGTTGGGCTTGAGGTTCTGCATTATTCAGAGCATCCCAGGTGATTCTGATGCAGATGGGGTTTGGGTCATATTTTGAGAAACAAAGCACTAAAATTGCTCAAACATTCATGACCATCACTTTAGATTTTGAATTCTTCTTTTTTCTTAATAGGAAAGCTTACCTTATAAATCAAACAAGAAAAAGAAATAAAAAGCATCTAAAAAAGGAAAGAAGAAGTAAAAGTCACTATTTGCAAATGAAATGATACTACATATAGAAAATCCTAAGGATTTCACCAAAAATATTTAGAACCAATAAATGAATTAATTAACCAGGATACAAAATTGATATACAGAAATCTGTTGTATTTCTATGCACTAATAATGAACTATCAGAAAAAGAAATTAAGAAAATACTTCCATTTACAATTACATCAAAGAGAATAAATACTTATGAATAAATTAACTAAGGAGTTGAAAACCTGTACTCTGAAAACTAGAAGACATTGATAAAAGAAACTGAGGATGACACAAATAAATGAAAAGATAAACCATAGTTATGGATTGGAAGAATTAATGCTGTGAAAATGTCCTTACTATTGAAACCAATCTATAGATTCAGTACAATCCCTATCAAAATACTAATGAAATTTTCCACAGAACTAGAACAAAAATCCTAAATTTAGAGATATCACGCTCTCAGATTTCAAAATATATTATCTACAGTAATCCAAACAGTATGGCACTGGCACAAACTACATATAGACCAATAGAACACAAGGGAGATCCCAGAAACAAACCCATACTTATATAGTCAACTAATCTACAAAAAAGAACCAAGAATATACAGTGGGGAAAAGACAATCTTTTCAATAAATGGTACTGGGAAAACTGGACAGCTACAAGCAAAAGAATAGACTTGGACCACTTTCTTATATTCAAAAATTAACTGGAGCGCCTGGGTGCCTCAGTTTGTTGAGCATCCGACTTCAACTCAGGTCATGATCTCACAGTTCGTGGGTTCGAGCCCCACGTCGGGCTCTGTGCTGATAGCTAGCTCAGAGCCTGGAGCCTGTCTTTGGATTCTGTATCTCCCTCTCTCTCTGACCATCCCCTGCTCACTCTCTCTCTCCTCTCTCTCTCTCTCTGTCTCTCTCTCTCAAAAATAAATAAAACATTAAAAAATATTAACTTAAAATGGATTAAGGACCTAAATGTAAGACCTGAAAACATAAATCTCCCAAAAGAAAACAGGCAGTAAAATGTTGGACATTGGTCTTAGCAATAATTTTTTGGATCTGTTTCCTCAGGCAAGCACAACAGAAGCAAAACATTTGGATCTATGTCCACCTAAAAAGTTTTTGCACAGCAAAAGAAACCATCAACAAAACAAAAAGGCAACCTACTTAGTGGGAGAAGATATTTTCAAATGATATAGCTGATAGGAGGTAAATATCTAAAATATATGAAGAACTCCTACAACTCAGCACCAAAAAAATAAACAAATAAACAATTTGATTAAAAAATGAGCAGAGGACCTGAACAGACATTTTCCCACAGAAGATGTAGAGATGGCCAACAGATACATGAAAAAATACTTAACAATGCTAAGCCTTAGGGAAATGCAAATCAAAATCACAATGAGATATTACCTCACACCTGGCTAATATCAAAAAGACATGAAATAACAAGCGTTGGTGAAGATGTGGAGAAAAGGGAACCCTCATGCTCTGGTGGTGGGAATGCTGGTGCAGCCATTGTGAAAAACAGTATGGAGTTTCCTCAAAATATTAAAAATAGAAGTACCATATAATCCAGTAATTCTGATTCTCAACATTTACTCAAAGAAAATGAAAACACTAATTCAAAGATATATATACCCTTATGTTCAGCGTTATTTACAGTTGCCAAGATATGAAAGCAACATAAGTGTCCATTAATAGATGAATGGATAAAGATGTGATATGTGTGTGTGTATAATGTGTACACACACACACACACACACATAATGGAATATTATTCAGCCCTAAAATGAATGAAATCTTGCTATTTGCTACAACATGCATGAACCTAGAGGATATCATGCTAAATGAAATGTCAAAAAGAGAAAGACAAATGCTGTATGATTTTACTTTATATGCAAAATGTAAAAAAACACATAAAACAATAACAGACTCATAAATACAGAGAACAAACCGATATTTGCCAGAGGAAAAGGGTTAGAAGGATAGGCAAAATAGGTGGAGATAAAGAGGTATAAATTTCTAGTTATAAAATAAATGAATCATGGAGATGTAAAGTACAGCATAGGGAATATAATCAATAAATTTGTAGTAACTATACATGATTACAGATGTTAACTAGACTTAACATGGTGACCATTTCATAACTTATATAAATGTCAAATTATGGCACCTGAGTCGGCTCAGTTGATTAAGTGTCTGACTTCAGCTCAGGTCATGATTTCGTTGCTCGTGAGTTCAAGTCCTGAGCCCTGCGTTGGGCTCTGTACTGACAGCTCAGAGCCTGGAGCCCGCTTCGGATTCTGTGACTCCCTCTCTCTCTGCTCCTTCCCTGCTCATGCTCTATCTCTCGTTCCTTCAAAAATAAATAAACATTAAAAAATAAAGTCAAATCACTTTGTTGTACACCTAAAACTAATATAATATTGTATCCCAACTATACTTAAATAAAAAGTAGCTTATGAAAAATTATGTATAGCAGTGCCGTAATTTTATTTTTATATGTATATATAAAATGTTTATATGTTATGTAAATATAAATATATATTAATTACATATAATGAAGTATACATAAATATAGCTACATGTATAGGCAAATGATGGCAGAAATATACACTAAAAAGTTAACTGTATTTACCAGTGATTAGTGAATTATAGCAATTTTTCTTTTTGCTTTTTAACATTTTCAATTTTTTTCTACCATTAACCTGTAATGCTTTTGTTTGCAGAAGAAAGAAATAAGCTATAAAAAGAATAGTCACAACAGTGTATGTTAGAAATGATTTGTTGATTAGTCTATAATGCCCAGTAGGTTGACTTCATTCTACAGGGAATCTTTTGGTGCCATTGAGGGAATTTCAATATTATGTTCGCAAACAGGTTTGAAGATGAGAAGAAATAAATATCTTCCCTTCCAAATTGTATTTTCCAAAGAAAAATAACATGAAACAAATAGTCGTCTTTGACATTTTTGTTCTTGTATCTTAAGAGTTCTTCATGAAAATTTATATTTTATGGCATCTCTGCATCTTCTTATAAGCATTAGGTGAGAATACAGCGCTTTATTTTATCGTATATTATTATTTCCAAGAAAACAGATAGAAAATACCATTTTAGTACCAAAAGTTTTTCATGAGCTATCAAAATTTGTGAAAAATATTTTTCAGATGATTTATCTCCCAAATGGAACATCTTGAATTGAATAGCTAAATAAATATTATGTGTATTTTCTCTGAAAACTTTTGGATATCAAGAATGAAGAACTGAACTCATGCAATTCTGTTATAGCATTGTGTGCTTTACCATCATGCTATGCTACCTACTAAATAGCAGAGAGGGGTGATAGTCACACACAGACTGCAGGTGGAAATGTACATTACCAAATCCAGTGCTTTAGATGAGAACCTCAAAACAAGGGTCATAAAGCTCATAATCACTTGGTAATTTAGATGTAGGATAGGGATTAAAAGTGTTGAAATATTGTTACATTTTTGTTAATTTTGGGGAGGTGAGTATAATGAATTATAAAACACATCTATTTAATATCTGTCTCTTTGAAAATTAAAATTCATTCTGGCATTTAATTTACATGGAAACACAAACAGAATGAGGAAGATTTCTGACTGTTAAGAATCATAGAGCTGTGGGTTTTTTTAAAGGAGTCTATGATTTTCCTTCCAACTTGGATCTTTTTTAAGGTGATACTTTGCTGGAAACATGCACACACATAAAAAATAGTTCACCACAACTATTAAGAGCCACAACTTGGATTCTGTGAAGAGTGTAAAATAAGTGTAATCTGGTGTTTGTAGTGATTTGACAGCAGTATGCTTATTTGATTATTACTGCTGATATTACCAGCCTCACTATTTATTAATGGCTAATATAAATCTCAAACAAACTTTCCCTTTTTCTATTTCTAGTGAAGATTGAGAAGAACAGTTTTTTTCTCAATATAGCTTCCTTTTTACCGGGGAAAAAATTCTAGGTGCTTTTTTTTTTTTTATAGAAAATGTCTCAATTATCATATATATTTTTATTGTTCAAACATTATTCTCATTAGAACTGAATTTTTCACAAATTCTGTCTTCCCTCAATTTTCTGTACTGTTCTCTGTCTTTGAATTACCGAGCAGGCATGTTAGGGGAATGTTTCAGGCTAGTACAACTTGGGGAATGAAGTCTTCAGCTTCTGTACAGAACTGGTGACTAGGTTATAGAAGTAAACATATGTGTTAGAATGGGTGGTCTTGCAATGAAAGCCTGAGAGCTATGAATCTAAGATGGAAGTATTCATTTGAATGGTTATATATTTAGAACAGCTGTTTGTAAATGGGTAGCTCCTGCTTTAGATACTAAGGCAGGGATCTGAATACACAAAACATATTTTATGTTCAGACTTGTGCATAATTTGGGAAGTGCATTGTGATGATAAGGACTGAGGTTTTCTTCTCCTGGGTCTCCACAGGATCTAGCCTTCTCATTTGCTTCCTAGGCTTGTAAAACTCATGGATACATTTTTAGTCTGGGGCTCTTATCTGTCTTGACTGTCCTTATGTTAGTCATTTCCTATTACTGTGGTTCATCTTTCCTCATTTGATTTGCCTTTAAACCAAATTTATAATTTTTACTATTTAAATTGAACGCACCTTTTCAAAAACACTGGTTATTTTTTCTACTGTGGTGCCATTTGTAATGTTTCATTCCTCCCTGACTTTGATAGTCCTACTTGTAATCCCAAAAAGAATAGGAAAAGAAAAATCCTTACAATCATTTTAGAATTTGTGCCTCTGAAATATTAAAACATTTTCTCAGTTAACTGGATGGTAACTGTTTATTTCGTTTATAAAATGACAGCCCTTGGATCCTTCCCAAACCTGTGAATAAGCAGGTAGTGCCTTTATTTCTTCACTCCTCTTAAAAGGGGGGCTTTTTTTTTTTATTATCTTGGGTGTAACACCAGGTAGAGTTTCTACGTGTGACTGAGCTAAGAATGACAGCGCTCTAACTGAGGAGGTACTACATAGATATTTGTTGACTGAATGAATGATTATATTCACATATGAGAGTTTATTGGGGATAATTAAAAAGAGTTAATTAGAAATTGGGAGTGGTTTTGAGCAATGTTAAGTCAAAAGACTTGATTAGGAATCTGGGATGATTTTTATGAATATATAATCAAATAACAATGATAGTAGACAGTAAAAATAGTAATGCAATATTAATTTACAGTCTTCTTACTCAACCTATTAATGCCCTAAAGGGACTGAATAATGCATATCACTGATATCAAAGATAGAACCCATTTTTCATTCAATAGAAAAGACACACAAGATTTTCTGTGAAAGGGTAATAATAACACTTTTGAAACTGAACTGCTGCTGTTTTCAGATACTTTCATATAAAATGTATGTTTTTAGTCTCAATTCTGAAAAACAATTCACTGTTAATATATTCAATTCTAAATATGTACTTAAAAGCCTTCTTTTAAAAATCTTTCTCATTATTATTTATTATATACTTAATACTCTTAAGTGTGTTTCTATAAAAGAGAAACCATGTCCCTTCATATTTATTGAGAAAGTGCCATCTGAAAAAGGAAACAGACATTACCATTCAATACCAGTTTTCATGACCTTTGATTTTTTTTTCCTTTACCTAGACTATCATGGTAGTGATCAGCCTGAGTGGATATGATGGAGGCAAACAAGACGCAGGTGACAGAGTTCTTTCTCATGGGACTTACAGATTGTCCGGGAATGCAGGTCCCCCTGTTCCTGGTGTTCTTGGTCATCTACCTCACCACCATGGTGGGAAACCTTGGACTGATTTTCCTCATCTGGAAAGTCCCTCATCTTCACACACCCATGTACTTATTCCTTGGTAGTTTGGCCTTTGCAGATGCTTGTTCCTCCTCCTCCGTGACTCCAAAGATGCTAATGAATTTTTTATCTAACAATCACATGATATCCCTGGTCAAATGCATCACCCAATTTTATATTTTTGCTTCTAATGCCAGCACAGAGTGTTTCCTCTTGGTAGTGATGGCCTATGACCGCTACGTAGCCATATGCAA
>CM053573.1:43179529-43193258 GCA_028646485.1 Cryptoprocta ferox
CTGTTTCCTTGTTCTATGGCACTCTCTTCTTCATGTATGTGCGCCCCGGGTCTGGCCCAGATCAATATCAGGACAAAATGTATTCATTGTTCTACACAGTTATAATCCCCCTGCTAAACCCCTTTATTTATAGCCTAAGAAACAAGGAAGTTTTAGGTGCACTGAGAAAAGTTATGAAGAAATAAATATTTGGTGGGGGAAATCTTTCATTGTCCCTTAGATTTTCCTCTGTTTAAATAAAGCATAATGTGTCCCTGTGTTTTGTGCATAGTAGGGACTTAATATGTAATCGTAGAATGAATGAATAAAAAATTTAGAGTAGATAGACTTGTCTTCATTGTAAGTTGTTGTGATCATCAAAATAATTAATGAACATGGTAAAGACAGGCTCCGTTTACTTTGTGTTGTTGTTTTTAATCCATCCTCAAAGACAAAAGTGAAACAGAAATCTCCAAATTACTATGTCTTTGTAACATGAAGAGCTTTGTGTTTCCACATACACACACTTTAAAACTCTTTTGAATTTATAGTTTTTAAAGGAAGACTCAATGTGTATAAAGCTTCTTTTTAAAAAAGACTCATGCCCTTTTAAATAATTCTTGAGTGGGTAATTTTTCAAAACCTTCTCTTTAGTAGATATTTATAATTACCCAAACAATATGCAAACCAAAGTAATATTGTTCGACTAAATATGACAATATATAACCTACTGAGGCATTTAAAACAAACATTTCTACAAGGTTTGAAAGTAATTTTGTAAATTATATTTGTATTGCAACCATTGAAAGATTTAAAAGTTTAACAATCATATATTTAAGAGAAAGTAATTTTCCTTCAATGTAATAAAAAGTTCATTAAACGAACTTTTCTTAATGTTTGTTAAACGTCTACTTTTTAATTTATTAAGCAATCTCATTAAGCATCTTGCATCTGACCCACATATGCCAACTGAATTTTTTTCTCCTGGAATTGACAACCACCTGAAATAGCTGATGTGCTTGATCAATTAATAATTATACAACTTAACTGATTTTTTCTTTATAAAAACTATGTATGTGTTCTGACCCTTATGCATTTTTTGAGCTCCTGAGTTAATTACATATGGCCTGTGAATATTTTAGTCAAAAATATAGGAAAAGATAGGTAGTTTGACCCATATTATGTTATTGATAGAGCCAATTCTCATAACTTTAGATGTCTCTTACAGGGCATACAAGGGCAAAGGAGCATATAAACCATGAGTAGTGACCCTGGTGCATTCTAGAAAAGTAAGAAGAGTTAAGTACTTCTATATATATGACACATTTTTCAAATCTTAGCCTATTATTTTGATTTGAGGATATAAACAATTTGTTGAGTCATTGAACAGCAAAGCATGAGGTGTGGCCAAATGGCTTCAGCACAGTGTGTTTGGGGCTCAGTTTTCCCAGACTCTGCTCCTCTCACTGTATCTGAGCTCTGCCTTCTGCTGTGTGGGCTCATTCAAAGCAGGTTGTTCTTTGTGGATGCAGAATCTCTGTAGGAGTTCTTGCCTCCACTTCTCCACACTCAAGGCCAGCGGCAAAGCTTTTTTTTTTTTTTTATGTGCCACACAGACTATTTTAAGTATTGGCTGTGTACCATTGCTATCTGTCAATATATAGATGTTCTCTATCTCCTTTATACCTCTATTATTTCAGACAGCATGGTGCCAGAGTCCACACTTTTGACCACTACCCCATGCTGCTTCTATATGACTATAATGTCTTATGTGAGACCTAACACTAGTGGCTGAAGAGGCACAGGGAAGGAGATGGTGCTAGCCAAATCTGTGTCTACTTCCTCTGCTCCACAGTGTGCCTTGTGGATAAGAGAAAGGAAGTAAGCCACTAGATGTGCTTCCTGGCTTCTTCTTTTACTGGAAAACTCAGGTCACCATGCTACATTTTTCACAGGGCACTGTGAGTTCTTTTTAGAAACTTTTATTTTTCATGGTTTTATATTTTATGTGAAAGACGGTCTGGAATCCAGTTAATACAACGTAATTCATAAGAATGATAGCATTTCAGGTGCTTCATAGTTCAGCCTATAGCATATTATAAAACTGAGTAATTATGTGTTACATCACACTCTGTTGATAACAACTAACAGAATTAATGACTTAATGTCACCAATCAAGTTTGCCTATCTTCTTCTTCCTCACCCAGATGGTATATAGGTCAATGGTCTTCATTTGATTATCACCTCAAACCAAACAACTAGAATTTCTACGATGGGGTCCCAGGCTTCTGATAGTTTTATAAACCTGTCCAAGTGATTCTAATATGCCATCAGTGTTGACAGTCACTAGAGATAATTATCATGTAATACTTGGCAAGCCTCTGATGAAGATTAGATGATAACTGAATAGAGAAACTTCTCTGTATGACTATTACAATGACTAATTGCCAAAGTAGCCACTTTATGAGAGTTTATCCAGTTTTTGATCAAGTTTTTATCTTTATTTCTCCCCATTTTTGATGGCACCAAGGGAATAATGATAGATGTCATGTACATTGCATATGACACTTTTTTATTTAAGGTAGTGGTTCTCAGTCCTTGTTGGAATCACCTAAGGCCCTTAAAAGTTAAGATTCTCTGACCCACTCTCAGGCCAGTGAAATCAACTTCTCTGGAGATGTGACCCAGCTTTAGTATACCTTTATCACCCCAGGGAATGCCAATGTACAACCCAAATTGAAAACTACTGGTTTAAGAGAAACGTAAAATCTTCATATGGTCTTGATTCTTTATTGGTTTTGGAAGTCTCACACAATTATCTATATGCTAGTGAATATGGACCTGCAGTTTGCTGTCTGAAAACAAATTAATATACAAAAAAGTTATAGATAACACTAATTTCTTTCAAATTCCCACTAGATAATCAGTTTGGAGAGATAGACTATGCATATCCAGACATTTCACCAAAAGTTAGCTGAAATTCCTTCCTAACAAATATTTCTCTTGCATTGTTAGAGTCCCATATTTCAGTAGATATTTTATTTATGTTGGATAGTTCTCCAGCTTGTCCATATTGTAGTATGGTATAATCAATCTACTGAATGTCAGTTGGGCTATTACAAAGTGTCTACAAGGTACATACTTTATATAGTTGGAGTGTAAAGCCTCTATATAACATCTAAAACTGGCTTAGTTAAGCAGAAGAGAGGCCAATGTCATGGAGATTTTTCACTTGAGGTTTTCATTCTTAAACTTTAGTGTGCATGAGCCCGCAGGTATTGGTTGATCTGAGGTTCTGTACTATTCACAGGTATCCCAGGCAATTCTGAGGCAGGTGAGCCTGGATTACATTCTGAAAGACAAAGCTCAAACATTCATGATGATTACTTTAGATTTTGAATTTTGATTTCTTCTTAATAGGAAAGTCTACCTGCTATTGTCTGAATTATTGTGTCCTCCCCAAATTCATAGTTTAAAATCCCATTCCCCAAAGATTATGGTATTAAATGGTAGAGCCTTTGGAAGTGCTTAAGTCATGTGGTAGAGCCTTCATGAATGGGATTAGTGTCTTATAAGAAAAGGTTCCAGAGAGACCCCCAACTTCTTTCTCCATGGGAGGACACAGTGAAAAGGCACTGGCTATTAATCAGGACGAGGACTTTCATCAGAATGCAACAATACGTGGACCTTGATCTTGGACTTCCAGACTTCAGAACTGTGAGAAATAAATTTCTGTTGTTTATAAGCTACCCAGTCTGTGGTATGTTTTTATGGCAGCCTGAATGGACTAAGCCACTACCTCATATTTAAATATTACTTCAAGACTTTTAGAATGTATTCATCTGAATTATCTTAATTGATCTTTTCAGTCACTCTGGAAAAAGACAAGGGAGGTGGTATTCCATTTAATGTGAGTCTTCCTGGAGTAATGGAAAAGCAGAGTGTGTCAAGTCAGATCTGTTATTTTATTCCTGAGTCTTAGATGAAGCTAAAAGTGACCACAATAGCCTCCATGAAATCTTCTAGGTCATAGACAGAAGAAAACAATGAGTGTCTGAGGATGTTTAAATAGGCAGTCCCTGAATTTTTTCACTTGTATAATGGAGATTATAATATACATTTAGGTCCCTATTCAGCTGACTGAGTGAGACAATATATGTGATGGTACATTACAGAGCATAAATATCTATACAAATACAGGTTTTGTTTTTATGAGGAAGTTAAGATCCAACTTTTCTAAAGTGAGATAACCAATAAAGGGCTACACTAAGACAAGAACCACTGTCACAAACTGCACTGTCACAGGTTGCTTGTGTGGCCACTCCGGACTTCCTTTTGTTAGGTAAGAAGGTAATATAAGAAGTGGCAGGTGGTCCAATACTGTTGAGAAATTAAGATAGTTTATATGAACATGTTTTTGTTGAAAGTAAGATACAAAAAATATGTTCTTATGATA
The DNA here is from genome assembly GCA_028646485.1 of Cryptoprocta ferox. Taxonomy (NCBI): domain Eukaryota; kingdom Metazoa; phylum Chordata; class Mammalia; order Carnivora; family Eupleridae; genus Cryptoprocta; species Cryptoprocta ferox. The sequence goes on from CM053573.1 coordinate 43,183,965, forward strand.
ATGATTATTATATACTTATTAAACACGTAAATTTAAAAAATTGGTCTTAGGAGACCTTAAAATCATGTGTCTAAAAAAATCCCTCTTTGGGAGAAAGGCTTCCAAAAGCAACATTGTCCCAAATGGATGATTTCTGGCAAAAAATAATTTGATCACTGAAGAGAGAGAAAAGTCAGTTTCTTACAATGTGTGAGAAACAGGAACCATTGAACAAGACAGAATTTAGAGTAATTTGCATTTATGTTGAGTCATCTTTTCCCTTTCAAAGAAAATTCCTGACCACAGTCTACTATAACAGACACTTAAATATACTTTGGGACTGAATTACTAAGCTATTCAAAGTAAGCTTTTAAAATCACCAACAATTTGCCTGCAAGAAAGAAGGCAGAGCCGTAACTTCTGGAAAGGTTAAATAAGTCTAAACAACATTTAGAAATTTGTTTAAATTTTTATTTAAAATTTTATTTTTAAGTAATCTCTACACCCAATGTGGGGTCCAAACTCACAGACCCGATATTAAAAGTGACATGCTCCACCAACTGAGCCAGCCAAGCACCCCTAACTTTTTTATAATAAATTTCAGAACATTTTGCCATATTTTCCTCTTTTTTTGTAGTTGTATCAAAGTATTCCAGCTAAAAATGTAGAACAAATGACAGAATTAAAAATTATTATTTAAAAATCCCTAATAATATAATTGGTTCTGGAAAGAATCATCAAAGGATGCAAAATCCTTAGGTAAAAAATGAATGGGGACTTGGATAGTTTTGAAGGTGCAAAAGAATCATATCTTTAGTTATTTGCCAGATGTAAGGGAAAATACATAACTTTACAGTAGAGAGATCGGGCTGTTAGTCCCTTAACCCCCACCAATAGTGATATAAACAGGCTTCCTGTACTTCCTGATATTATGCAATATGAAATTCATAGTACCATTTATGAAGAAATTTTGTCAAAATGTTTAATCAAGCCTTTAGATATAAATTCCACTGGGAATAGAAAAATACAGAGTAGGAGAGTAAGTCAAACAAGGCAGCGAGACAAATCCAGAACGAAGAAATTCCACAAGACTATTGAACAATTGGCCCACTCTCTCCACATCATTTCATTAAGGGGAAAAAACAAATAAGAAAACCATTATGATTAATAACAACAAAAAAGTAAAGAAAGGGGAAAGAAATGATACTTTTGGATTAAAAGAGTCTTGATTGATATAACAAATAAATGCAATGTTACAAAAATAATTTGGTAACAATTGTAGAAATTTGAGTATAGACTGCTCATTTGATGGTACTGGAAGAATAGTTTCATTTTATCTAATATCAAAATGGTATTGTGGTTAGGAAAAAATGTCCTTTGTTAACGAGGCAGTGTGGAATGTTCAGTTATGAAATGTCATGATATCTGTAATTTTCATTAAAATAAATGTTTCTCTTAAAAATACCTATAGGTTTTTTCTTCCAGAAAATGTGTCTCATTTGCTCCACATAAATCACTACTACTGGTCTCTGCGCCAACCTGCAGACAGCTTGAGCTAATTATAAAAGTATTTTATGTGCGAAGTTAAACGGTCATTGTCACAAACTGGCAATATGACAACATATATCATAGTTTGCTCACCCCAAAACCATTCTCTAACAAAAGGGCTTAGCTGCTTTACTTATGCATAACTAAAATAACTAACACAAATAGTTAAAGTCACTATTTAATGAGCCTTTCCTATTTGTCAAATACAGTGTGAAGGGCTTGACATTCACCCTCTCATCTGATTCTTGAAACAACCTTTTAAGTGCACATTATTGATTTCATTTCGCAAATGAGATCTCAACACTTAGTTTAAATTGTTGATGAAAGATATAGAGACAAAGCCAGATTTGAAACAAAGCCTGTCTCTTTCCAAAGTCTATGCTTTCAAGCAACTTTGCTACTCTTCCTCCCCATGTCTAGAAGTAGATACTCAAATTTAAGTCAATTTGTATCCATAGTGAACCTTGATGACATCAAGCATAGTTTCAGTTATTACAGCTAACTTTATGATATATTTCAAACCTGGCATGGGACATCTCCCTTCTTTTTCCTTTTTGAAAATTTTTTTTGGCATTACAAAAATCTATCTGCTCTTCCAGATGAATTAAACATTTCCAGTTAAACTATTCCCTTATTATTTTGTTCAATATTCCATCCAATTTATAAATTAATTTGGAAAAATTAATGCCTTTACTAGATAAAATCTTTCTGCCTAGATAAAATGATGAATTTTCAGATGTTAAACAAATTTTTATACCCTTTAGTAGTTTTGCATTTCTACCAAATACATATAGATGAGGCATATTCCTTGCCAAGTTTAATAATATATATATTATATACACATATATATGTATATGTACATCTATATATCTATACATAGATATATAGATTTTTTTCAAGAAATATATTGGAAAAATTTTTGTAGATTTGTGACAATTTGAAACAACTTCAGAGTCTGGAAATATTGAAAAATTAAGAAAAAGGTATGTCATGAATGCATAACATATATGTGATACTAGTCTATTTTATCATATTACCGTAAAATATACAAAAATCTATATAAAAAGTTAAAGTTTATCAAAGCCAACACACACACACACACACACTACACACACACAGACTGCACATGGCTTCACTAACAGTCGAGAGAAAGCAACATTAAGTCACAGCTACATAAAATTAACTGTAGTAATACTGTACCACTGTAAGCATTTCATAGTCACCTTCTGCTGCTGTTGCGATGAGCTCATGTTGAGTACCTGCTTACATGACTTTTGAAGCTAATCACCTGTATATAAGCAATTGGTTTTTCTAGCAAATTGCATATTGCAGTACAAAGTGATCCTGTCATTCTCACACATTTCCTATTGTGTTTAGTGCAATACCAGAAACCTTGAATAAAACACCCATATGAAGTGCCACTAGTGGTGCTATTAGTGTTCCCAAGAGTCAGAGAAGAAACATGACATTCCAAGAAAATGCTGAATTGTTTAATATGTGTGGTAGGTTGAGGTCTGCAGCTGGGGTTGCCTACCATTTAAAGATAAATGGATTCAGTGTAAGGACCACTGTGAAAAAAAAAAGGGAAATACTTGAAGCCATCACTGCAGCTATGCCAGCAGGCCAGCAGATACAAAAACCTTGCATTTTTTGCAAAATACCTTTGAATCTCATATTAAAAAATGTAGCTTTTATGTGGGTGCAGACTGCTAGAAGAAGGGCATAGCTTTGGGCTCTAACATGATTCAAGAAAAAAATGAGGTTATATAACTTAAAACAAAAGGAAGGTGAAAGCTCTAAAGTTGGAGAATTTAATGCCAGCAAAAGATGGTTTGATCATCTTAGAAAGAGGTTTGGCCTAAAAAACATAAAAATAAAAGGTACCAGAAGAAGCAGCTCTGCCAAATAAAAGGCAGCGGATGAGTTCCCTGATGCCGTTCAGAAAATCATTGAGGAGAAAAGATGAATACCTGAACAGATTTTTAATGCAGATGAAAGGGTCCTATTCTGGAAAAAAAAATGCCATAAAAGGACATTTATTAGTAAGGAAGAAAAGCGAGCACTAGGATTTAAGGCAGGAAGGGATGGGCCAAATCTACTGTTTTGTGCAAATGCAGTTGGGTTTATGATCAGGACACCCCTCATCTATAAAGCTGATAGATAACCCCTGAGCCTTGAAGCGAAAAGAGCAATGCCAGCTTCCAGTCTTTTGGTGGTACAAGAAAGCCTGGACAATGAGAACAGTTTTTCTGAATTGGTTCTATCCTTGCTTTGTTCCTGAAGGCAGGAAGTACCTTGCCAGTAAGGAATTGCCTTTTGAAGTTCTTTTGATATTGGACAATGCCCCCAGCCAACCAGCACTCCATGAGCTCAACACCAAACACACTGTAGTGGTCTACTTGCCCCCAAACACAATGTTTCTAGTTTAGTCTCTAGATGAGGGGTTCATAAGAACCTTTAATGCTCATTATACAGAGTAATATATGGAAGGGACTGTCAACAGTTTGGAAGAGAACTGCAATAGAGAGAATATCATAAAAGGCTGGAAGGATTATACCACTGAAGATGCCATCATTGTTAAAGAAAATGCCATGAAAGCCATCAAGCCCAAAACAATAAATTCCTACTGGGAAAACTGTGTTCAGATATTATACACAATAGGATTCATGACAGAGTCAATCAAGGAAATCATTAAAGAGATTGTGGATATGGCAACAAAAAAAAGGTGGGGCATGAAGGGTCTCAAGATATGGATCATGGAGAAATTCAAGAACTAATAGACACCACACCAGAGGAATTAATAGAAGATGGCATAATGGAGATGAGTGCTTGTGAGCCAGTGCCAGATCATAAGGAAGAAGATGTAGCAGAAGCAGTGCCAGAAAACAAATCAACACTAGACAATCTGCCAGAAGGTTTTGATTATTCAAGACTGTTTTTGAGTTTGATGACATGGACCCTTCTATGATATGAGAACTGAAAATAAAGCAAATGGTGGAAGAAGAATTGGTACTGGGTAGAAACATTTTTAGAGCAATGAAAAAGCAAAAATGTCAGAGAGAAATGACAATGTATTTTGGTAAAGTTACATTCAGTGGACCTGCCTCTCCCACCACCTCTTCCACCTTCTCCACCTCTTCTGCCTCTGTTACCTCTGGGACAACAAGACCAATCCCTTCTCTTCTTTCTCCTCATTCTCCTCAGTGTGAAGACAAGGATGAATACCTATATGATGATCTACGTCTACTTCATGAAAAGCAAATGATCATTATGCCATACAGTTAAAAAAAAAAACTATTTTTATGTGTGTGTCTTCATGTGAAAAATTTAATAACCACATAGCAAGAACTGTATGAGATATCATCATCATCAGCATCATCACCTCTGTATTCATCCTGTACATGAATACATGTGCAAGTCTTGTATGGGAGTGAATAACCTATCCTTACACAGGCTTAAGGTGAGTGATATGTAATAAAAAATTAATAAGGTGTTGATTTTATAACTTTGCTTTCAAAGAATTACATTATTTACAGTATGTCTCTCTCTCTTTCATTATTGGTTAAAAACTGTTGATAAGCTGTTCTTATTATCACAGGTAATTGTTTTTTTAATGTAACAATATTTCTAATACTGTATTATAAATATAGCTGTAATATGGTATCCCATAAAAATTTATAACAATTCATTCCTTTAATGTATAGACTGGGCTACCATAAGGCAGTTATATTAATTATAGTAGGCTATCATAAAGCAATCATATTGCTGCTTCTTTGTATCAGTGCATGAACTATATTCCTGTATATAAATATAAATTTATTTTTCATATCTTTTCATTTTTGATGTCACATTAGTAACATATATAACATCTACAGTGTTTTGTATCATAAGGCAATATTCATGTAGGTACTGACAGATGATTCATCTTTCAAACAGAGGATGTAAACTTATGATGTGATACAGTATAGTACTGTAAATGTATTTTCTCTTATAATTTTATTAATAATATTTGCTTTTGTCTAGCTTACTTTGTTGTAAGAATATAGTATATAATACATGTAATATACAAAATATGCATTGATTATTTATGTTATTGGTCAGGCTTATAGGTAGCAGACTATCTACAGTAGTTACATTTTGAAGAATCAAAAGTTATACACAGATTTTTACCTGCACAGGTGGTTGGTGCCCCTAACTCTCATGTTTTTCAAGAGTCAACTGTAATGATATAGAAGACTATAAATTGTATATTATTAATTAAAAATAGCTCATGAAAAATTATGTATAGAACCATTATTTTAAAATGTTCATAAAAATTATGCATCTATAAATTATGTATTTATAAGTATACATAAATATTACTACATGCATGGGTAAATGATAGGAGAAATATACACCAAAAAGTTGACTGTATTTATCAGTGGTTAGTGAGATTACAACATTTTCATTTCTCTGTGCTTTTCTATTAATCTGCTTTCATTTTGAGAAGAAACAAGCTATAAAAATGATAGAAATGAGCATGTTAAAAGTGATTTGTTGATTGGCCTATAAAGCCCAGTAGAATGACTTCATTCCACAGGGAATCTTTCGGTGGCATTGAGGGAGTTTCAATATTCTCTTCACAAACAGGTTTGAAGATGGGAAGACATAAATACCTTTCCTTCCAAACTGCATTTTTCAAAGAAAAATAACATGAGACAAACAATTGTCTTTGACATTTTTGTTCTTGTATCTTAAGAATTCTTCATGAAAATTTATATCTTACGACATTTCTGCATCTTCTTATAAGAAGTGGGTGAGAATACAGTGCTTTATTTTATTGTCATTATTCTTTCCATGAAAAGTGATAAAACATATCATTTTAGTAACAAGCATTTCTCATGAGCTGTCAAAATATCTGAAAAAAATTTTTTAAATGATTTATGTATCAAATGGAATAGAAAAGAATCCTAACTGAATAGCTAAATTAAAATGATGTTCAACTCCTTTAACCCCTTGTGAATACAAAGCTATATATCTGTAGAATGAAGATTTGAACCGATGCTTTTATATAGTCTGTGTGCTTCACCACTATGCTATGTTACCTACTAAGTAGCTAAGACGAGTTATAATAGGCTGTGGTCAGAAATGCACCTCAGAAATTCTAGTGCTGTACAGAAGAGAACCTAAAAACGAAGGCCATACAGTGGCTTAGGCTCATCACTTAGTAATTTAGAGGTGGAATTGAGACCCAGGCTTTTAAAATTTTGTTACATTTCTGTAACATTTATTTTGTGAGGATAATGAATTATAGAATAAATCTGTTTAATAATTTGTGTCATTGAAAGTAAAATTAATACTGACCTTTATTTTATTATGGAACTTCATAGAATCAGAAAGATTTTCCAATAGTTAAATATTATATTAATTATAGTAGGCTATCATAAACCAATCAAGTCTTTTAAAGACTTTTATAGGGAGGCTATGTCTTCCACTTCAGCATGGCTCCTGTTTAGACCAGTGTTTTCTGGAAATATGCAGAAAAGTGTTTACCACATCTACTGAGAGCCACACCTCACAGTTGTGTTCTTGGAAGTGTGTAAAATAAGGATAATCTTGTACTTGCAGTGATTTGACAGCAGTGTCCTTACTCGATGATTACTGTCAATGTGACCAGCCTCTCTGTTGGTGTTTCTTAATGTCTAAAATAAATCCCAAATTTTCTCTTTTCCTGTTTCCACTGAATATGAAGAACTGCTTTACTCAAAATAGCTTCTGTTTTAAAGTGGAAAAACTCCAGGTGCCTTTTGATAGAAAATACCCCAATTCTTATATATATTTTTACCATTCAAAGATTATTTTCATTAGAGCTGAATTTTTCACAAATATTATTATTCTTTCTTTTGAATTACAAAGTGAAAGCTTTGAGATGTTTCAGGCTAGCACAGACTCAGGGAGGGAATCTTCAGCTACATGTATACAGAATTGATGTCTAGGTTATAGAAGTAAACGTATGTGTTGGAATGACACCCACTTGGGTGGTCTTGCCATAAAAGCCTGGGAGCTGCAAATCCAAGATTGATAAATATTCCCTTGAATGGTTATATACTTACTTAGCTGTTTATTAAAGGGTATACCCTGCTTTAGATGCTAAGAGAGGAGTTTGAATACATAAAACACATTTTATGTTCAGATTTGTGCATAATTTGTCATTCATGAAATGCACTGTCATGAGGAGGACTGAAGTTTTTTCTGTTGGGTCTCCACAAAATCTAGCCTTCCCACTTTCTTTTCAGGCTTATGGAACTCATGGATAAATTTTTAGTTTGGGGCTCTTATCTGCCTTGACTGCTGTCTTTATGTTAGTCATTACCTATTACTGTGGTTCATCGTTTCTCATTTGATTTGCCTTTTAAACAAAATTTATAATTTTTACTATTTAAATTGAATCCACCTTTTCAAAAACACTGTTGGTGCTATTTGTAATGTTTCATTCCACCCTGGCTTTGACAGTCCCACTTGTAATCCCCAAAAGTACAGGAAAAGAAAAATCCTTCCAATCATTTTATAATTATGAGCCTCTGAAATATTAAAAACATTCTTGGTTAATCACATGATAATTGTCTACATTGGCATGTTTAATGGGAACTCTTGGATATATCCCAAATGTGCAAATAAGCTGGCTAGTGTTTTTGTTTCTTCTCTAGTATTGAAAGAGTGATTTTTTAGCATCTTTAGTGTAGCACCAGAATTAGAAGATCTATGTGTGACTGAGCTAAGAATGATACTGCTCTAATGTAGAAGGCACAAAATATTTGTTGACTAAATGAATATGTTCACATCAAACAACTTATTGGGAAAATTAAAGATTCTATTAGAAATTTGGACTGGTTCTGAAGAATGTATAATCAAAGTATCTGCTAGGAATTTGAGGATATTTTAATGAATATACAATCAAATAACATAATGGCAATGGACACAGAACAACTCAAATGGGATTTTAACTTACTGTCTTATTATTCTACACAGTAAAATCTTAGAGAGAATGATATATCACCAATACCAAAGATAAGGTCCAGTTTTCATTCAATAGAAAAGACATAAAAGAGTTCCTGAGAAAAGGTGAAACTACATTTGAACCTGAACCAGTGTCTCTATCATCCTGCAAGTAATACTATATATATTTAAAAAGTCTTTTTAATCAAGCATTGACTTCTTGAAATTATCTATGTTTATTATTGTTAGTGTGTTTTAAAAAAGAGAAGCTCTAAGCTTTAGTATTTGTTGAGCAAGGGCCATCTGAAATAGAGGAATATGACTTTGCCTTATAATACCAGTTTTCATGATCCTTGATTAATTTTTTCCTTTACCTATTCTCTCATTGCAGAAATCAGCCTAAGTGGATATGATGGAGGCAAACAAGACGCAGGTGATGGAGTTTGTTCTCACAGGACTGACAGATTGTCCAGGGATGCAGGTCCCCCTGTTCTTGGCATTCTTGGTCATCTACCTCACCACCATGTTGGGCAACCTCGGACTGATTTTCCTCATCTGGAAGGATCCTCATCTTCACACACCAATGTACTTATTCCTTGGCAGTTTGGCCCTTGCAGATGCTTGTTCCTCCTCCTCCGTGACTCCAAGGATGTTTGTCAACATCTTAGACAAAAGTCAAATGATATCCCTCTTTGAGTGCATGGCCCAGTATTATTTTTTTGGTTCCAGTGCCACCACCGAGTGTTTCCTCTTAGTAGCGATGGCCTATGACCGCTACATAGCTATATGCAA
>CM053573.1:43193358-43261176 GCA_028646485.1 Cryptoprocta ferox
CTGTTTCCTTGTTCTATGGCACTCTCTTCTTCATGTATGTGCGCCCCGGGTCTGGCCCAGATCAATATCAGGACAAAATGTATTCATTGTTCTACACAGTTATAATCCCCCTGCTAAACCCCTTTATTTATAGCCTAAGAAACAAGGAAGTTTTAGGTGCACTGAGAAAAGTTATGAAGAAATAAATATTTGGTGGGGGGAATCTTTCATTATCCCTTAGATTTTCCTCTGTTTAAATAAAGCATAATGTGTCCCTGTGTTTTGTGCGTAGTAGGGACTTAATATGTAATCATTAAATGAATATAAAACTTAGAGTAGATAGACTTGTCTTCATTGTAAGTTGTTGTGATCATCAAATCACATAATGAATATGGTAAAGACAGGCTCCATTTACTTTGTGTTGTTGTTGTTTTTAATCCATCCTCAAAGACAAAAGTGAAACAGAAATCTCCAAATTACTATGTCTTTGTAATTTGAATGAGCTTTTGTGTTTCCAGATACATGCACTTTAAAACAGTTTGAACTTATTTTATAGAAAGACTTAGCCCCTGTTTAAATCCTCTCTTTAAACACTGCTCGTGCCCTCCTAGATAATTCTTAAGTAATTTTCAAGATTTTATAGATATTAATATCTTGGACAGATGTTTATAATGATGCAAGCACTATGTGCACCAAAGTAATACTGTTAGACTAAATACAACACTAATTCCTCTTGAGGCATTTAATATGAATATATCTAGAACATTTATAATTTTGAAAATTAACTTACATTTGCATCGCACTCATTGCAAGATACAAAAACTTAGCCATTAATTACATAAAATAATCACTTTTTCTGCAATATAATGAAAAGCTCCGAGTTCTTTAAAAATTTCTACTTTTTAATTTATTGAGTAATCTCACTGAGAACCTTGTTTCCAGCATAAATATACCAGTTGAATACTTTATTCCCCTGGAATTGACAACTATCTGAAGTAGCAAGTGTGCTTGATCTTTTCCTAACAGAAGTTAACTGTGTTTTCCATTTGGCCCTTTGACCTCTTTGGTCCTGACTTTATTACATACGGCCTTGTGAATACCCTAGTGAAAAATAAGATAAGATATCCCTAAATACATGACATATCCCTCTAACACCTGGTCTATTATTTCGATTTGAGGATAGAAACCATTTGTTGAGTTCTTGAATGACAAAGCTGGAGGTGGGGCCCACTGGCTTCAGCACAGTGTGTTTGGGGTTTGGAGCTCTGTTTCTTCTGACCCTGCTCCTCTCATTGCACTTGAGATCTGCTTTCTGTTGTTGAGGCTCATTGGAACCACGCTGCTCTCTATGGGTGCCAAGTATCTGTTAGGTTTCTGTCTTCACCTCTCCATAGTCAAGGCCAGTGGCAAAACTTTCTTTTTTTTCTTTTTAAGTATTGGCTGTGTATCATGGCTATCTGTCAATGTATAGATACTCTCTGTTGTCTTTATTTTTTCTAACAGAGCTGTCACTAAAGTGGGGGGTGTAATCCAGCAGATTGGTACATTCTTCTGTGTTTTTGTCAGCACAGGTTGATATACAGAAGCACTGCCATCTTCACATGCCCCCTGGAGAAACAGCCATCGCAACTTCCACAGTCTGTAGGGATAATTTTTTTTTTTGTAAATATTAAACTATGCAATTTAAATATCCCATTTTATTGTGTTTGTTTTCATGGTGTTTAAAGTTGGAAAAAGTTAGTACTTGACTTTTTAGAGATTCTTTAAGAGGAGACTTTCTAAATTTATTTATTTCCCTCTTTTCACCAGAGATATACCAGGTTTGGTGAACTCAGCTCTTCTTGTTTTTTTTTTTTTTTTCCTATGACTAGAGGGTCTTGAACTTGCTACCTTGTTACAAGGAAGACATGTCATTAAAGGGGACAAGCTCACCTCTTCTGGCCCTGGGAGGTTAGAGGGAAAGACAGAAGATGGCAACAGTGGAGAAAGAATCAGACTTGTAGGTTTTAATTTCCTCCCTCTGGAGAGGACTGGGACTTGGAAGGCAGGGGGAAAATTGATAGTATGAGGTAGTGTGTTTTCTATTGCTGTGTTAACAAATAACCATGAACAGTGGCTTAAAACAATACAAATTTATTATATTAGTTCTCTAATGCAAAAGTCTGACATGAATCTCATTGGATTAAAATCAAGGTGTTGGCAGGGTGAATTCCTTTTTGGAATCCTTGGGTGAGACTTTATTTCCTCCCCTCTTCCAGCTTCTAGAAGCTGCCTACATCCTTTAACTCATGGGGCCCTTCCTGCACCTTTAAAGCCAGCAGTTTTGCATCTCTTGATGCCTGTCTTTTGTAGTCACAGTTTCCTTAGACTCTGGCTCTTCTGCCTCCCTCTTCCACTTTAACTACCTTTGTGACTGCACTGGACCTCTCCAGATAATCCAGAATAATCTCCCTATTTTAAGGTGTTGATGAGCTACCGTAACTCTACCTGCAACATTAATAACCCCTTTCCATGCAACCTAACACATTTACAGGTTCATATGTTTGATGGCCATTATTTTGCCTACCACACAGGTAGCCTTAGAATAGATTCTGCCTAGATTCCCATTTAGGGCACTGGAAAAAAATATTTCTTGCTCTGCTCCTTCCTTATCTGGTTACATCAAAATGAACTTGGTCCTGAAGTGTGTGAAGGCAGGAGAGCCTTGATGTTTAGTTTTGGAGGCTACTCCCCGTCACTGCATTGCAAGGCCAGCACCTTGAAAATCCTGTGGTGTTGAGACTGGCTGGGAGACCCACTCCTGAAAAGTGATGTTAGAGGATGGGCTAAGGCATGTAGATAGAGGTATAATAGAGACCCTAAGAGAGTTGGGAGAAGCAGACAGCCTTTCAGGATAACCAAGCCCTGTTCCATTCAAGAGAGACCAGAATCACAAGTTCCAACAGACCTTGACTTTGGCTGCAAAAGCTGAAAAAATGAGCAGTCTATAAGAGTGTGAGGATAACCAACCTGACAATAAACTATAAAGTTAAAAAAAAAAAGAGTGTGAGGATATTAGTAGGACAGAAGGTCTTAGGGACCTTCCTTCCACTCCCAACATGTCACATGCTACCTCCCACCTATATTTTTATATACCATCTCTGACAAAGATGAAAAAGATGAAATTAATTTGTTTTCTGCCATGTAGTGGTGGGTATTCTATACCTATTCCATGGATTGCTCAACAAATCAATGACTAAAATTATAGACCTCGGTCATCTCTAGGTTGAGGACATGACCTCATGATAGAAAGAATGGGAGATAGCAAGGAAAGGACCAAGCAATTAAATCCCTTTCTTGGACTCTGAATGTTTGAGTGTCACTTTTTCATGAGAACAGCCCAATTCCAACAGTGATAACTCAGTCCACAGATGTAGGCTGGGACATATTTGTGAAGACCAGATGTGGGAGGACATGACCAGAGTCTCCAGCCAAGTATAAAAGAGAACCTGAAGTTTGTCAGGCCAAGGCCAGTGTGAGAAATCCTATGAAATTAGCAAGTGAAGTCATACTAATCTTCCAACAATCAGCTCATCCAGCAACTGTTTCCAATCAAACCAGACAGGTGAGGCATAGATGGGGCTATAACTTGGGAGTGAGAATGAACATGTGGCAGAGAAGAACACTCAGAGAAATAGGGGTTCGGGTGAAATTCTACACTTTCTGATACCTTATCAGAGATAACTGTTTAATCTCCAGATATTTCTGACCCCCCCTATATTTAGGCCTACACAAGGGTAGCCTTGCTGACCATGTAGCTGAGGTCCCTGGAATAGAGACAGGCTAAATTCAGGGCTAGGGGCAGTTTCCTGACAGGAGGAAAGACTTTCATCCAGTATCTAATTTTATTTAGCCAAACTTTGACAGTCTGTAACACAGTCAGAAAATCAGATTAGGGACAGAGGTCTTCTTGAAAGTGGGCAGATCCCTCAAAAAGAGTAAGTCTTCTGAGTGGAGTAAAGTTTACTAAGAAGAGAATGTAATGGGTTGAGAAGATAGACGGAATATTTATTTTGGGTACAATTTGTAAAACAGCAAGCTGTTTCATTTATATTGACACTAACATGTTGATAAATACTCTGGATACCTTTCCAAAGTTCATGTGCTCCATAGGATGGCAGATAAATCCTACAAAAATTGTATATTGGCAGTTTGTAATTATAACACGTGGCAAAATAATATATTTTTAAAATTCTTGGTTCCTTGACAAAGAACAGCTATAGCTAGATTTGATAGAGAGACCAGATTATCAACTGGAGATCCTAGCTTTTCCTTGGAATATAGATTATATGGGAATTGGGTTTGACCACCTTGGGAAAATGCTGAAAGTATTGTCTATGTGGGAAGGAGGGTAAAACAGGTGAATAATTAGAAACTGTAGAATTAGTGGAAGAAACTGTTAGGTGATCACCAAATCCATTTTCTTTTCAACCTAGACACACAGCCTCCATTTTCAGTTGACTGTAGTACTATTATTGAGTTTAGGTTTGCAAGTGATGTGTATCACTTACATTTCTGGCTCATAAGCACCTCACATTTGGAATCTCCTGTGTTTTCCCCTTCCAGCTTTATCTGAATGAAAACACAAATCCTGAAAGAAATCATGTGTGGAAGATGCTTGAGTGACAAGTAGGAAAGAGTATGGGACTCCAAATCATCAAATGGAATAGAATAGTTATTCAGTTAAGAACATGTGCTTCATACTTATCATAAAGGAGAACTAAACTTCTATTATGTTGATCCACTAAAATATCAGCTATTATTTGTAAGTGCAATTAGTGTTACTGTAAATAATATATACATGCAATGCAAAAAAAAACCCAACAACAAAACCTCTTCAACTGTATACAGTTAGTTACTGGGTCTACTCCTTAGTGTAGGGACATGGATAGTTAGGCTTAACAATTTTAGTTATTCTATGTGGAGTGAGTTATTTATACACATCAAGGGGGGAGAGTGTGTGTAATGGATGATAGTGAAATGGTGTACATTCTATAAAAATCAGTCTGGTATCAGTGTGGGTAATGGACCGGAAGCCAGTGTTAGCAGATGAAGATAGTGTAGTTATGACGTTATTTAATAAGCCTAGGCAAGAGGTGAATGCATGATGGATTTTACGATTAACTGTACGAATAGAAATAGTTGGTTTTAAGACATCTCTAGTACATAAAATCTAGAGGCAATGGTTTAAAGAAATGGACTTGAGGAAGAGGTTAGTTTCACAAATATGTTTACAGTGTGCACAAATACTTGTTTGGTGACCCTATTCCCTGAGACAGGGAACATTGGAAGAATACCAGGTTTGGGGGTATAATAGAGAAAGATCTTAATTTCAGATCTGGACATGTTAATTCTAATGTACCTTTGGGATTTCCAAGTGGACAAGTAGGGAGTTGGGTAGTGAGATCATTAAAAGAAATAAGAGGAAGGAAAACAAGCTTATGCAAATTCCATTCAGTGTATTTTATAAACGTGCCCCTATGGTGAACCCTGAAGACACACTGTGTAGCTTTAATTGTTACAACTAGTTGTGTATAGATGATTTGATGATTAGCTCACAAGGCCCAGTAGAACAATTTTGACTTCATTCTACTGGGAATCCTTTGGAAACATTAAAGGAATCTCAGATTTTTTAAAAGAATAGATTTGCAGATAGAAGGAAGAAATGCTATCTCCCTCCAGTTTGGAATTTCCAAGGAAAATCAATATATAAATAATACTGCTTCAAGGTTCTTCCACTTCAAGAAACCTAGGACATTTCTAATTTCCCATGATTTACAGCAAGTAGGTGAGAGTGCAGAGATTTTCATAATTTTCCTTAATATAGTTTTGTGATTTGTCTGTATGATAACAAACATCTAAGTAAGAAAACAAAAATCCTAGACAGCCTTTTGTTTTTTTAAATCAGAAATGAAAATCTAGACAGATAGAAGTAAATGTCTGTCTGAACATGTATATTTCAGTTAGAATTTTTACTCTGTAAATAACACATTTGGGGGGGAAGTTTTTAAATAATAAACTTTGGTTAATAGAAAAATGAAAAATAGAGAAACTCAATAATAGTGATAAAAATTCAGAGTTGATTTCATCATATAGTTTTCTTAATTGAGACATAGCTATATAGCTCAAATCTAACTTACTTGTAATTTTTTAAGAATGAGAAATTCTGGCTTAAGGTTTGTGTCTGAGTATAATAAAAATTCTTTAATTTCATGAAATCATGACATTATGGGCTAAAGTCACTGGCAGTAACCTCAAAAGTCGTCTTGTATTACTTATCACATAACTTGAGACAAAATTCACAGAGATTACTAATTCTTGGCCAAATTATACACTGTAGGAACTAAAACTAGGAATAACAAACATTTGGTTATTTGAGGTTATAAAGAAAGTTGGGCCAGGTTATGCAGGGCAAATATCTTTAAAATTCTTAATTTTCCATTAATATTTTTGCCTATGTTATACATATTAGGGCTCCTTGTGGGTATATATTCAAAAGTAAAAATTATTAAACTCATGGATTCTTCGTTTTTAGTGAAGATAGAATAATATCTCATGATCTTCTCTTATGCTGATCATTGATTCTTCGAAAAGAGCCTTTAGTCCTAGTTCTACATTAGACAAACTTAGTTTCTCTAATATATTCTCATGATAAAAAAAATTTATATTCCACCAGTATTGAGAAATATGACTATAAAGTTATTAAAATATTTTTCTACAAGAAAATAACATAATCTGTATACCTGAATGTATTTATTTCTCTTTTTATGGTAATCTAAAAGGATCTATATTCATTGGAAAACTCTTTTTTAGAGTTCTTTGAGAGACTATAAATCATGAAAAAAATCAATGTCATTACTTCATGCAGACAGTAAATGTTATATTCACAATAGTGACTAAACAATAAGTATGCATAAATAAATTTAATTTAAAAATAACTAAAATTGAAAAAAAAAACTTTAAAAAACTCTGTTGTTCTTTTTGAATCCCTATCTTATACAATAGGGAGATATTGTATAACTTTGGAATATAAAAAAAATCATATCTACTCTCAATGGTCAAAAGTTGGCTCCCACTGACAGTGTCAAAAAGAAAATGCTAATTTCCCTGAAGGCTTTTTCTGTACAAAAATTTAGAGATGATTAGATCCTAATTTTACAATGGAATTTTCAGTGCCAAAACATCTCCTTAAAAAAGAAAACACTAGTATTTAATCATTCTTGTTTCTTTTCTCCATTATTAACATGTTGGAGACTATTCTTTCACACATCTTTTTATGTATGTACATAGGTGTATATAGATATATGCACAAATAAATCAATTATGTAATTCTATGTGAAAGAGATTATAATATATATGTTGCTGTTCTCATAGAACTCTTTTCATTTGTTTATTTATTTATTTTGAGAGAGAGAGTGAGTGGTGCAAAGAGAGTCCCAAGCAGGCTCCACACTGTCAGCCCAGAGCCTGACATGGGACTCAAACCCACAAACGATGAGATCATGATCTGAGCTGAAATCAAGAGTTGCACCTGGGCAACTGAGTGAGCTACCTGGGCACCCCAGAAGTCTTATTTTGACTTCTCTCTTCGCCTCTTTTGTACTTCCCTCATTTCTACCTCTACTCTTATTCCAGAAAACCCAGTGCTATAAACTTAATTCCTATTATCCATATATAGTTCTTAAAACCTCTGTTAAATTGAAAAGGATCTGTATTAAGTTTACTTGTTACTTTAGTTGAATTATCAATTATTTTTATTATGGAAATTTTGAATGTATATAAAAGTAGACAAAGGTAAAAATAAACAAAATTGCTAATGATATGAGAAGATATCTTAGAAATACGTTAGTTACACAAAAAATACACTGTTTTTATGATTCTTTTGTGACTGTTTCCACACTTAATTCTTTTATTTTAGTGACTGGCCAGGTCATTTATTCTATGGCAGAAGAAAATAAGACGCAGGTGACGGAGTTTGTTCTCACGGGACTCACAGATCTTCCAGCGCTGCAAGTCCCCCTGTTCCTGGTGTTCTTGGTCATCTATCTCACCACCATGGTGGGCAACCTTGGTCTGGTTGCTCTCGTCTGGAAGGACTCCCACCTTCACACTCCCATGTATTTATTCTTCAGCAGTTTGGCCTTTGCAGATGCCTGTACTTCGACCTCTATAACTCCCCAAATGCTTATAAATTTTTTATCCAAGAATCATGTGATATCTCTTTCTGACTGTCTGGCTCAGTTTTACATTTTTGGTTCCAGTGCCACCACAGAGTGTTTCCTCCTGGTAGTAATGGCCTATGACCGCCATGTAGCCATTTGCAACCCTTTACTTTATCCAGTCGTGATGTCCAATAACCTCTGTATTCAGTTCATTGGCATTTCATATTTTATTGGTTTTCTACATTCAGCAATTCATGTGGGTTTGTTATTTAGATTAACTTTCTGTAGGTCCAATGAAATACATTATTTCTACTGTGAAATTTTACATCTTTTCAAAATTTCTTGCACTGATCCTACAGTTAATACACTTCTGGTTTTAATCTTCTCGGCCTTTATACAAGTCTTCACTTTTATGACCATCATGGTGTCTTATACCTGTGTCATCCTTGCCATCCTGAAAAAGAAGTCTGAAAAGGGCAGGAGCAAAGCTTTTTCCACATGCAGTGCCCACCTGCTCTCTGTTTCCTTGTTCTATGGCACTCTCTTCTTCATGTATGTGCATCCTGGGTCTGGCCACACTGAAGATCATGATAAAATGTATTCTTTATTTTACACAATAATAATCCCTCTGCTAAATCCTTTTATTTACAGCTTGAGGAACAAAGAGGTTATAGGTGCCTTGAGAAGAATAATAAAGAAATAAATAGTGGCCAGACAATTTTCAAAATGTTTCTTTTTTACCTTCTACTGATAAAAGCCCCAAGTCCTATAGATAAGCCACGACTCTTCCATTTCACCATGCGGCTAATGGTTAGGGAAATCCACAAGCTCTGTGTGAAGCATCCCAGCTTCTGATTATGCTTCCTTGGATATGGGTCCAGTTTGGGACATTACCTATATAATTAGCTTATTTAGATACATTGTTCTTTATTTTTATCCGAGCATTGAGCTTTTGCAAATTCGTTGTTTTCTAGGGCCTTCCAAAATTCTAGATAGTACCAGACAGTTGGCATATAGAATTCATCATTTAGTTCATGAATGAGCCCAGCCCATTGTTCTGGACCTACAAATTAATAAGGATTTATTGTTTACTGCCATACACAGTAACTCCAGTTGACTGATAAAGTAAAATTATGCTTCTTGGCAAAATGAAAAGTTCTACAGAAATTTGCAGATATCAGGAAGAAAACAGAAGCTGGCATGAATTAAAGAATGAAGCAACAAAATTACTCACAGCTCATAGTTATAACTCCATAGTTACAACTCCATATACTGTATGAGGGATACTGCATGTGGCATGATATTCAACAATTTATAAGCTTAGGACTATCTGAGTGCAATAAAAAGGAATTTGAGAGATCAGCCTTGTGGTTGCATTGCCATTCCTATCAGTTTTAGTAGAAGCTGACTGGTCAGAGGCAAAGAGCCTGGACCAGAGACAAGAACCAGACTTAGGATGCAGATATGGGTGAAAATTGTGTCAGTGAATTCTCTCTTACTGATTTACTTCCAATTCAGGGACATGATCACTTAAAGCATATATATTTTTTTAATTTATTTTAGAATTATATAGACATAGGTGATTCAACTGTTCTTTGGCAAACAATTATATTCCTTGAACAATCTTTTTTTTTTCTTTTTTGAGCACATTCACTTAGGAAAAGCCATTATTCAAACTAAGAATTAAGTTGAAATTGAAGAATGAAAATATGCATATTGTTCTAGTGTTTTTAAAGCACTTTAGATCTTGTCAACAGTTCCAACAAATAGACTAACAGTATTATCTTAAAATGTAGACATATGATAATTATTTCTTATCACTTCAATTTATTTCTCATACATTATTAGAAAAAGTCAATATATTTGTATGGTCTTAAGATTAATTCTGGTTGGTCCCCAGTGACAAAAATTTCTTTTAAAAATATTCCACATGAGTAAGTTTATTCTCTTTAAAAATCACCTGTACTTGTAGGGTGATTTTCAGCAATTTCACAGTGTTGGTGACTCATTTTGCAAACTCTGTAAACTAAGTCTGTTTCTTTAACATTTTTATTTTCTTTTTAAGTAAAATCTCTTTTCTAGCATTTACTATTGGTCTTTTTAAAGTAATCCCTAGATACTTTATATTATTTATGTAAATGAAATTATACTTTATAATGTACACGGTAAATGTTTTGTTTGAAGTGTCTACAACAGTAACTATGTGCTATGATATTTACACTGAATATCTTTATAATTGTACAAGTAATAGATGATTTTATCAGGATTATTTTCAATAATATCCCAAGTATTATATTATCTTGGAAATAAAGGGTTAAGAATTGAACTATAATGTTTTACTCCAGTTTGAGGGCCCTCTAAGGAACTGACATTTATACAGTTTTGCATTGTCAACTCAATAATGCATTGACTTAGGATAAATTATATTCTTGTTGAGGTTGGTATGAACTGATTGCTGATCCAAAATGTTCCTAAGTATGTTGTACATCAGGCAGTCAAGTATATCAAGACAGTTATTGTATAGACTGCATTTTATGTAATGCACTGCACTAAAAAATGGACATTAGGCAAACATCCATCTAGGCGCTAGGTTATAAGCAAGTAACTTAAGCTGAGAGACTCCCAACCTTGTACCTTCCCTGTGCTGAGGTGATCTGTACTTAGATCAGTTTGCATTCAGTGAATGAAGCTTTGGAAACTTTCAGGGCATCCAAAGCTTCTGTCATGTTGCTGCTACGCATGCTGCTGCTTTACTTGTTCCGTATTCTTGCTTAAAGCTAAGGGAATTTTGGGTAATAAACTTAGGTAAATAAACACTGTGAGCCTATTGCATCTTGTGAATTTGACTGTCATTCTACATTTGAAATTTACTACAGTGGTCTTACCCCATGGCCCTTGTGAAGAGGATGGGTAGGGAAGTTCTTTTGAGACTTTGGTACTGGGATAGTCACAAACTAACCCCCAGTTTGAGATAGTGGCAGTTTTTTGAGGCAACTTACAAGGTATAAATCTTACCAATGGAATTTAGGTTATGAGGTTTCAAATATCTAGGATTTAGCAGAATGGATTTATAAACAAAGGCAAATAGGAAATATGGCTAGGAACATTGCTTGTTGGTTATCAATAGCATTAATAAAGTAGAATAGAAGATGAGTCATGAGGTTTTTCACTTGGCAGATATTATATTTACCTAGAAGTCAACATATTCACTGTCCATGAGAGAGAAGGACAAGACCAGGCAACCATGGAAATGAGAGGGTACTATTAAGTAATTGGGACAGCTTTCCAACAAATAAACACTAGAAACCTGAAAAGTTTTTGTTAGTATAGATACTAAGATTACATGATCAAGGGAGTTGGTATTTCAATGTAGAGAATCCACTGAATTTGAATGGAGAGAATTAAATGGCCTAACTCCTATGGACTTTAGTATACATTTTTCATTCCAAATAATGATACTACCATGGTAAAGGTAGAAATCTAATAAGCTTGCATTGAAAAGGGTACCCGTCAAATTTTTTCACCTAATAATAAATAAAGATCCCTGCAGAAATGGTAGTAGATATGTTCCAAATGCAGGTAACTTAGATTGTATATAGATAAACAATAAAATCATTCCCAATGAAAAATCCCTCTAATGTAAAATTTGGACAAATTCAATGACAAGGACAGTTCATTATGCTTGGTACCCTTACACCATCTTGTAGGAGGGCAAAATGCTGTATAGACAGCCATGGCAAACTTGTTAGCAAGCTCCTTTTCCTGGATCTCAATGATAGAAGAAAGTTTTGTGCTTTTCAAAAGAAAAGGAATAATCAATGATGGTATAGCCACATGGAATTATTTTGGTGTCTCATGAAAGTTGGATGAAAAAGAAAGAAATTGGCAAAGGTGCTATATAAAATTTGATGGTAATTTCTGGTTGGCAGTTGGAAAACACCTGATACTTTGGGTAAGTGCACTTGTCTTGCAAAAAGAACCAGACAGATTTGTTGTATTTACTCCTGTTTGGGATACGTCAAAGGGTACTGGTAAAATAAAGTGAGTAAGGTTCAGGAATACTCTGTTAAGGCAGTAGAATAATAGAATTGAAGTCTACTTGCAAAATATTATCAGGGAAATCCAAAGATTAATAATTGGTCTAAGTTGAATGGCTTTGAGGTGATGAACAGTTTTCTGGTATCACCAGAAACCAGAACGCAATACGTGATGATATCAGCAAGAGACACAGAGGGCAACATTGGAGGGCCAAAGATAAAACTTTGAGGATAATGTGAATCTGTGGTAGTAGGTACCAGAGTTATATTAAATTACAAATTGAAATATGTGAATGTAAGAATAGCCTCTAGAAATGTCACCTCTACCTGAATATTTTATTGGATTTGATATGTTGTGAGACTCGAGGGTTTCACCACTGCTTGCTAATATCTAATCAGGTCAAGTCTGCTTCCGTCCATTTCTAATTTGCCACACAAACAGACTCTTTAGACTTATGAAAACTCTCCTCTGTAGTGAATATTAAACACTACCAAATCCTTGGAGGACAGTAACACATTTCTGTTTTAAGAGATGGCAGAAATAGGGACATTAATCCAAGGTTGACTAATTATATAAAAGTCCTATCTGGTATCTAAGAAAAAATAGTTACTGAAGACTTACTATGACTTACTATGACTTCTGAGGACTAAATAAATTAGTTCTCCTGATAATAATAGTTCTACTGATAAGAAGTCCAGCGAACTAAAGGTGATTGGTACACTACCATAGAGTTGGCCAAGGAATTATGTTTTTTTTGTTTATTTATTCTGAGAGAGAGAGAGAGAGAAAGGGGTGGGGCAGAGAGAGAGGGAGAGAATCTCAAGCAGGCTCTGCACTGTCAGTATAGAGTCCAATGTGGAGCTCGACCCCACAAACCACGAGATCATGACTTGAGCCAAAATCAAGAGTTGGGCACCCAACCGAATGAGCCACCTAGGCACCCCAGATTTATGTTCTTATTCCAATTACAGAAGAATTTTGAAAATCAAACAATTTTCTTTCATTTGACAAAGACTCCAATACATGTTTGAGATAATCACTCCAGTGTAGCCATATACTTGGTTAGATAAGATATAGATTTAATCCCTATAAAGAGGATACCAGTTCATTACTTTGAAAATACATTCTAATAATTTATCTCTGAGAAAAGGAAGACACCTAGGAATTAAGAATTGTGGTGAAACATATGACTAATCAGAAATGGTTAATCTATCCAGCTCAAATATAATGCCTTGACCAATCCATAAAATTTGGGAAAATACTTGAACTGGGACCAATAGACATTTTACAGATAAAATGGAATAAATTACAGTCTTTTCAGACCCTCTAGATAAGAAGAGGGCTATTTACACGTTGGCAACCACGTATTCTGCACTTGAGCATTTTATTAAGCCCTATATTGAGTAACTCAAAGAAATATGTATTTTAATGGAGTTGAGGGAGGGGGAAAAACTTTTAGAGACTTATAAACTGAGCCCAAACAGTCTTTCTGAAATCATATCATCCGAAGTCACAAGTGACTTCCCACGTGTCTGTTACACGATTGGAATCTCTGGCAAACATCAATAGTCCCACACAAATGACATCCATTGGGGATATTGTAAATCACTTGATGTGCAATAAGGAACAGCCGTTTTGAAATCTAAGTGCAGATCTGTTATTAGGCTCTGATGGAAATAGTTCCCTCCATGGAAAGACAGCAGAAAATTGCAAAAGCTTGAGATAACCACTGTATATGAGCAATGCCAAAGAAATGTCCCCCAGAATGAGACAATTCAACAGAGTTTACTAATTAAATGAAAAGAGTATGTATAGGAATATCCACTGGTGGAGGTTTAGTAAAGTCGAGGACACCTTTGTTAGGTTGCTGAGATATAAAGATAGGAATGAGGGATGAAGATTTTCTACACTTAAAAAAATCATTTTGATATATATATATATATATATATATTTCTCTCATATATATATGAGAGAGATATGAGAGAAATAATTACCACAATAAGCTTGTCTAACATCCATTACCACATATAGTTACAATTTTTTTCTTGGTGACAATTTTGAAGCTATACTTTCTTAGCAACTTTCAATTGTACAATACAATATTGTTAACTATAGTCACTATGCCGTACACCACAGCTCAGGACTTCTTTATTTATAACCAGAAGTTTATACCTTTTGCCTCCCTTCACTCATTCTGTCCATACCTCAGGCCCAGCCTCTAGTATAAGCAATCTGTCCTCCATATCTATGAAGATTCATTTGTTTTGGTTTGTGTTTTATATTCCATATATATGTGAGATCATATGATATCTCTTTTTCTCTCATTTATTTCACTTAGCATAATGCCCTCAAGGTCCATCCATGTTGTCACAAATGGCAAGATTTCCTGATTTTTTTTATGGCTGAACAATGTTTTAATATATATGTATCATAGTTTCTTTATCGATTTATCTGTCGATGAACAACATCTGTTGTTTCCATGTCTTGGCTATTGTAAATAGGGCGCAATGGACATGAGGGTGAAGCTATCTCTTTGAAACAGAGATGTCACTTCCTTCAGACACATACCCAGAAGTGAAATTGGTGGATCATATGGTAGTTCTATTTGTGATTTAATTTGTTAAGGAATCTCCATACCATTTTCTGTAGTGGCTGCACCAATTTACATTTCCACCAAAAGTGCACAAAGTGTTCTTTTTTCTCCACATCTTCATCAAAACTTGTTTTTCAGATAATAGTCATTCCAACAGGTCTGAGATGATATTGCATATGGCCTTGATTTGCATTTCTCTGATGATTAGTGATGCTGAGCATCTTTTCATGTAGATATTGGCCATTTGGTTTTTTAAATATTTTTAAACATTTATTTATTTTTGAGAGACAGAGAGAGTCACAGTGTGAGTGGGGGAGGGGCAGAGAGAAGGAGGCACAGAATCCTAAGCAGGCTCCAGGCTCTGAGCTGTCAACACAGAGCCTGATGCGGGGCTCAAACCCACAAACCGTGAGATCATGACCTAAACCGAAGTTGGATGCTCAACCGACTGAGCCACTCAGGTGCCCCAATATTGGCCATTTGTATGTCTTCTTTGCATAAATGTTTATTTATGTTCCCTGTCCATTTTTAAATTGAATTATTTGGATTTTTTTGTTATTGAATTATATGAGTTTTTAAAATATATTTTGGATATTAATCCCTTACCAGATATATGATTTGCAAATATCTTTGTTTTTGTTTATCACCTTTGCTATTGTAGTCAACTCCAAAAAAATCATTGCTAAGACTGACGTCAAGGATCTTACCCTAAGTTTTCTTCTAGGAGTTTTATGGTCTCAGGTCTTACATTCAAGTCCTCATTCTGTTTTGAGCTAATTTTTGTGTATGGCATAAGATAGTGGACTTCTTTCATTCTTTTGCACATGGATGTTCAATTTTCCCAACACCATTTATTGAAGAGACTGTCCTTCTCCTATTACATATTCTTGGCTCCCTCGTTGTAAATTAATTGGCCATATATGCATGGTTCTTGTACTTTTTAATACACCAACTTCTACACTATTGATGGACAATAATAGACATACTAAAAGTACAACAAACACCAGGACCTATATCATCCTTTCCCCCCATTATTCATTATTACTTAAAATTGTTGTAGATGGTGAATAGAAGCAATCAACTGTATATGTAATTTTTAATAAGCTAAATTTACCTTTTCCTCTGGTCAGTCCATTTCCAGATGTATTATACAAATTAGACAGTTTAGGGACAATTTCCCAAAATATCTCTTCAACCAGAGGATTAATGTCTAGATAATCTACATTTTAATTTAGGTTTATATGTGAACCAACAAATCCTGAATTTCAGCAACAGTGTGGAAATGAGGTTAAAATAATGTTTAATTATTATTAATTACTAATGTTTAATTATTAATTAATGTTTAATTAATATTATGTCAGGTAATATTATGATGCCATGGTTAATATTTAATTCCAGTTAATATTCTTAATGCTATAAAAGTTTCCATTTTGTTAAAATCCCACATATCATTTTTTATTTATTTTTTATTTTATTTATTACTATTTGTTTTGGAGAGACAGAGTTTCAGTGGCAGAGAGGGGCAGAGGGAGAAGAGAGAATCTTAAGCAGGCTCTACACTCAGCATGGAGCCTGACACAGGGCTCGATCCCACAATCCTGGGATCATGACCTAACCCAATATCAAAAGTCAGATGCTCAACTGATTGAGCCACCAGGTTCCCCCTATATATCAATTTTTTAAGTGGTCACTGCATATTGTTTCAGTGGAGAAACCTATGCCTTACTCTAAGATCAGGGAGATTTTGTTCTGTGTTTTTTTCTAGAAGTTTAGTTTTAAGAGTTATTCCAATTTACTTTTTGTTTATGGGATGAGTTAGTGTTGAGGTTTTTTTTTTTTTTATATAGGTATCCAGGTTTAAAAGTCCCATTTTTTTTTAAAGATTATCTTTTCTCCCTTTGAATTATACTGGTACTCTTGAAAAAAAAATCAAATGACCATATATATCAGTGAGAGTTCTCCAGAGAAGAAAAGCCAATAAAATAATTTATTTTAAGGAATTGGATTATGTAATTGTGGGGATTATCAAGTCTGAAATAGGGCCGGCTGGCATGCTGGACACTCAGGCAGTATTTCTATATTACAGACTTGA
The DNA here is from genome assembly GCA_028646485.1 of Cryptoprocta ferox. Lineage (NCBI taxonomy): Eukaryota > Metazoa > Chordata > Mammalia > Carnivora > Eupleridae > Cryptoprocta > Cryptoprocta ferox. The sequence continues at coordinate 43,210,262 of CM053573.1, forward strand.
AGAAGAATTTCTTTATCTCCAGGAAGCCTCAGTTTTTGCTCTTAAGGACTTCAACTGACTGGATGAGGCTCACTCACATTATTGAGAGTAATCTTTACTTAAAAGTCAGCTGATTGCAAATGTTAATTATATCTGCAAAATACTTTCATAGCAACATCTCGACTAGTATTTACCTGAACATTACAGGGCTCACCACATATGTTCTTCTGTACTGCAGCGGTTGTGTGCTGCCTGCTGCCTGCTGTATGAAACAGTTGTTTCATCTATGTGTCCAGGTTTCTATCTATGTGGTAGTGGAAGTGAAAGTCTCACCTTTACACTGAGGAAAAACTGAAATACTGTTTTCTATCATGTCTTATCTCTGATTAATACCTCCTAGTACTTCTTTTCTGCCTACATAATAGAATCTACAGTCCTTAGCAGAGTGTGGACAAACAAAGTAACTAAGCAAATATTCTGCATTCTTGCATTAAACAGATAATTTATTTGTTTCTATGACTTTGCTCCTATTGATCCCTTCTTTCTCAAATGGAAAGCTTTTTTCATCTTTCATTTCTAAAGTGTGGCCTTTAGAATTTAAGAAGCTCCACCATCCCAATCAGTTGCTTCTTGCAGCTTTAATCTTTATTACTTATGCCAATTTATTTGTTCATTCAATCATTCATGTATTTGTTCAAGAAAACTTAATAAATATCTAATAGATAGATTTAACCACAGTTACTATTTTCAAAGAACTGACAGTCTAGAGAAAGAAATACATTTGAAAAAATGTTGACTGTACTAGAGAATGAAGTGCCATAAAAGAAGTACAAGTAATAGGGCCGGTGTAAAGGAGATACTACTCAAATCTATTTTATAGTGATAATGGAGGAGAATCAGAGAGCACTTCCTAGAAAAGATGGCATTGAGATGGGACTAGAAGCATAAGACTTGGCAGGAATTCACAAGACACTCATGCCAGAATGAGGCAGCATAATATATAAAAATAATGCTCCAAGTTTGAATCTTGTGTTTAAATCTAAATGGAAAATAAGGTGATGGGGGTTGGTGATACTATATAAGACTGGAGATTTAAGCAGGGATTAGACAATGGAAAACCACTTATGTCATGCTAATGAGTTGCACTTTATTATAGGTAAAGGGGGTACTAATAAAAGGTGAGAAAAATAAAAAAAATTATATTTTGCAAGTTCAATTCTGGTGACAGCATGAAAAACAGATTGAAAACATGGCAAAATTAAACACAAAGAGAAAAATAAGGTTATAATTATAAATCATTAAAAATTTATTTTCTTGAATCTAGATATACTGTTCAACTGCATATATATATCTCTATATATTGCCATTGAAAAGATCTGATACCAAACTTATTGTCCTTCTTTTATCTGGAAGCCCAGAGGGTATTTCCTTTACTTTAAAATTTAATAGTTTTAATATGCTATGTCTCAAATAGATTAATTTTCCAAGGCATATAATAAACTAATTAATAATATATGAATATATTTTTATTTCTGTAAAGTTTTCTTAGAATATAATTTTCATAATTCTATTTAATTGATTTTTCTTCTTCTTCAGGGACTCATTATATATATATGTGGGTTTTATTTGAATGTCAGCTATATCAGTAATTCTTTCTCTGATCATTTTTATTTCTTTTTACTTTTACTTTTCTCTCTCGGCTTTTTTCACAGGTTTTCTGAATGTTTCTCTTATTTTTTTATGTGTAAAAAATGACCAAAATTTAGTGGCCTACAAACCATCTATTACTATCTCTTACAATTCTGTGGTTTGGGCATGCTCAAATAGGTAGTTATTTTGCTCCATGTAATGTCAGCTGGTCTGCAGTAACCTGTAGGCATAATTGTTCTGGATTTTCCAACATGGCTCATTCATAAATCTGGACCATTGGTGAAGATGGATAGAACTCTGGGCTCAGCTAATGTACTAGAGTCTTTGGGCCACTGTCTCTCCATGTGACCTCTCATGATCCAAAAGTGAAAGCAACTTCTTAAGCTTGAAATGGCACAGCATTACTTTTGCCACACTTTACTGTTTGGCAGTAATCATTGGGTCAGCCCAGATTCAGTGTAGGTGGGACTACACAAGAGCATGAATACCAGGACATGTAGATCATTACAGGCTATCTTTGGAAACTAGTTTCCACATTCAATATTCTACAATATGTTTTCAAAAAAGTCTATTTTTCTGGGGTGCCTGGGTGGCTCAGTTGGTTAAGCATTCAACTCCTGATTTAGGCTCAGGCCATGATCTCATGGTTGTGAGATCGAGCCCCATGTCAGGCTCTGCACTGAGCATGGAGCATGCTTGGGATTTTCTCTTTCCCTCTCTCCCTCTCCTTCACTTGCTAACATATGCACCCAAGCCCACACACTCTCTCTCTCAAAATAAATAAACTTAAAACAATACATTAAAAATCTATTTTTCCTTGGCACTTTATAGGTAAGTCTATACCTAAGAATTTTTTTCCTCTTTAATTATTTCCTGAATCCAATCAACTTGCTTCACATTTTAATTTTGGTCCATTTCTGTTCGTAGTTTTAGAATTTTTATTTGAATCTTTTCTTATGTATTTGCATATTTAAGGATGTTTAATTTGAGTTGGTATTCTGTGATTCTATGTTACAATCATGTCTTGCTCTACCAGTGTATTTAGGGGTAAATATAGGAATGCATTAGTTTTTCTCTTATAATAGCTTGCTATGGATATTCTCAAATGCTTTCTGGTCTTTTGAAATGTTATTTTCCAAGACCATCAATTATAGGTATAGACAGACCTGTAGAAGAGGTTTGGATACTTTACTAGACTTTTGTAGTTCACCATGCCATTCCTCTATTTGTCTACACATAAATGAAAGTTTCAAATTTCTAGGACCTTCCTTGGAGGAGAGTTTGAAGTATCTTCTGATTTCGTGATTCTCTTTTGTTCCTTTGGGACCCTTTATTCCCTTCTGTCTCCTTTACTACGAGCCTGACAGGGCTTCCTCCATCTTCCATAGCCCGCCTTACACAGAGGTGATGCTTTCACTGAGACTGCTTATTTTACTCTTATACACTTCCAGATACTCTCCTTTTGATATCTCATAGACTTTGCTCTTTCCTTCCAAGTTTCAGGCTGGTTCTTGGTATTTTCATCACTCAGGATGGAACTTTCAGGCCTCAATTCTGATTTTTTTTTCCCTGTAGAGTCTCCATCTTTTCTGTAGTCAGGCCCAGGTTCCAGAGTGGGTTTTGGGTATAATTTACTGCCTTCTGTAAATTAAAGTTCATAATTTTTTCTCTTTCCTAGGTATACTGAAGAAGTGTTTTATGGATATTTTCATTTTCTTTGTTCAGCAGTATTTTTTTAAATTTGAGGATGTGTGCAGAGATTTGGATCCTTTTAGTTTCCATTATCTTATTGCAACCATATGGATAAGAAGGATTAAATTAACTTTTAGGAGCCAGCATTAATTAATTTTAGATGACACAGGGTACAAATAAATCAACTAAATCTATTGTATACCTTTTCCAAAAATTGTCTGGATGAGGTGGTACTGTATAAAGGTAAGTCAGACCCATTTTCAGGGCTCAGGATAGAAACCACTATATTTTTTAGAAAGATAATGATGTTTGGGACATTTGACCTTCACAGATTTACATATCTTAATATATATCCTTTACGGCAAAATAAAGAGCGCCATGAATTTTTTTCCCAAAAAATCAAGAAGCATTTATTGAGCACCTAATATATGCTAAGTCATGATGAATAAAACTTTTTTTTAAAATATAATTTACTGTCAACTTGGCTAACATACAGTGTGTACAGTGTGCTCTTGGTTTTGGGGATAGATTCCCGTGATTCACTGCTTACATACAACACCTAGTGCTCATCCCAACAAGTGCCCTCCTCAATGCATATCACCCATTTTCCCCTCCCTCCCATCAACCCTCAGTTTGTTCTCTGTATTTAAGCGTCTCTTATGGTTTGCCTCCCTCCCTTTCTGTTTGAAACTATTTTTCCCCTTCCCTTCCCCCATGGTCTTCTGTTAAGTCTCTTAAGTTCCACATATGAGTGAAAACATATGATATCAATTTTTCTCTTACTTCACTTAGCGTAATACTCTCTAGTTCCATCCACGTTGCTGCAGATGGCATGATTTCATTCTTTCTCATTGCCAAGTAGTATTCCATTGTATATATAAACCACATCTTTATTCATTCATCAGTTGATTGACATTTAGACTCTTTCCATAATTCGGCTATTGTTGAAAGAGGTGCTATAAACATCAGGGTACATGTGCCCCTATGAGTCAGCACTCCTGTATCCTTTGGATAAATTCCTAGTAGTGCTATTGCTGGGTCATAGGTTAGTTATATTTTTAATTTTTTGAGGAACCTCCACACTGTTTTCCAGAGCAGCTGCACCAGTTTGCATTCCCACCAACAGTGCAGGAGGGTTCCCGTTTCTCCACATTCTTGCCAGCATCTGTTGTTTCCTGAGTTGTTAATTTTAACCACTCTGAGGTGTGAGGTGGTATCTCGTTATGGTTTTGATTTGTATTTCCCTGATGATGAGTGACACTGAGCATCGTTTCTTGTGTCTGTTGGCCCTCTGGATGTCTTCTTTGGAGAAGTGTCTATTCATGTCTTCTGCCCATTTCTTCACTGCATTATTTGTTTTTTTGGGTATTGAGTTTGGTACGTTCTTTATAGATTTTGGATATTAACCCTTTATCTGATATGTCATTTGCAAATATCTTTTCCCATTCCATCAGTTGCCTTTTAGTTTTGTTGATTGTTTCCTTTGCCGTGCAGAAGCTTTTTATCTTGATGAGGTCTCAATAGTTCATTTTTGCTTTTAATTCCCTTGCCTTTGGAGATTTGTCTAGCAAGAAATCGCTGCAGCTGAGGTCAAAGAGGTTGCTTCCTGTTTTCTTCTCTAGGATTTTGATAGTTTCCTGTCTCACATTCAGGTCCTTCATCCATTTTGAGTTTATTTTTGTGTATGGTGTAAGAAAGTGATCCAATTTCATTCTTTTGCATGTTGCTGTCCAGTTCTCCCAGCACCATCTGTTAAAGAGACTGTCTTTTTTTCCACTGGATACTCTTTACTGCTTTGTCAAAGATTAGTGGGCCATACATTTCTGGGTCCAATTCTGGGTTCTCTATTCTATTCCATTGGTCTATGTGTCTGCTTTTGTGCCAATACCATAATGTCTTGATGATTACAGCTTTGTAGTAGAGGCTAAAGGCTGGGATTGTGATGTGTCCCACTTTGGTTCTCTTTTTCAACATTATATTGGCGATTCAGGGTCTTTTGTGGTTCCACACAAATTTTAGGATTGTTTGCTCTAGCTTTGAGAAGAATGCCAGTGCAATTTTGATTGGGATTGCATTGAAAGTGTAGATTGCTTTGGGTAGTATTAATATTTTAACAATATTTATTCTTCCAATCCACAAGCATGGAATGTTTTTCCATTTCTTTGTGTTTTTTTCAATTTCGTTCATAAGTTTTCTATAGTTTTCAGCATATAGATCTTTGATTAGGTTTATTCCTAGGTATTTTATGGTTCTTGGTGCAACTGTAAATGGGATCAATTTCTTGATCTCTCTTTCTGTTGCTTCATTATTAGTATATAGAAACGCAACCGGTTTCTGTACCTTGATTTTGTATCCTGTGACTTTGCTGAATTCCATGAATTCTTTACTGTCTGAACAGAAGTGGTGCTGAGCCCTGGGTTTATAATTTCTCACACTTGTGCCAACCATGTTCCATTCATAAGGGCCATGGCCAGGCTACAGTACCTTATCTTTTCAGGACTTTTCTCTTCATCAGTGGAAACTGGATTAAAAAGATGTTGAAATATTGTTGCTATATTGAGAGAATTCTGTACACTTCTTGACTAGTATTTGTTAACCTAGCTTTAAATTCAACAGAAAGTAAACTGAGATAATATAATATTAAATATGTCATGCACTGCTAAGAAAAAAAACCCAGAGAACTAAATCACTATGGTGATCCTGCTCTTATTGGAGTGGTTAATGGTAAATAAATAGAACGTGGTGTCTGTATGATTTTAAGTCCAAATGAAGAACAAAGAACTCAAACATATAATCTCTAAGACCATAAAAGTTGAACCTTCAAAATAATACTTGGATTCTGTAGCAAGATTGGTCCATGTCATCAATAAGTTCCATAACTATTTATTCACACTAAACAACATATAGGGATATCACTAGCCAGACAACATGTTTGTGTTGGTTATCACTTTGTAACCACAGAGGACTGGTCACTATAAAAGACCCAGGCAATCATGGCTCATATTTAGGGTAACCTGAAAAGGTGTAAACAAAGAAAGGGAGGATACATCGAATACTTGAACATTTGCAAATGTAAATACTTTAGGACAAATTTCAGATTTCCCAGTTACCTACTTAGTTGTTAATTGTATGTCATTTTTAAAATTAATTCCCAGTTATCTATTTAGTTGCCAATGTGTATGTCATTTTTAGAAATGAATTCTTGGAGCATCGAAGACTATAAATTATCATGTATCTAATAAGGGGGATCGAGAGACATTGGGGATAAAAGGTAAAACAGCTTATGTCTCCTAGTTTGGTAAAATATAAAGCTAAACTGTTAAGCCTGTTTTTAAATGGCTCAGAAAATGTTGGAGCAAGTCTTTTGCAATAGTTAACTGCACTTTGAAGAGGTAACCTTAGATCAATATCCAAAGTGGGTAATTAAGAGAGAAGAGACTAGCTCAAGGAAAAGTCACTTGGTCTTGACCTGAGGAGATACTGGCACAAGGGAGATTACTTTTAATGTAAATTTACTTAGGAGTTTTAGAGAGTAAGGATGAAGCCAACTATAATGATTGAAACAGCCTATGTTCAAACCTGTTATACCAGCCTTAAGAATGATTACCTTTGCTTCTATGGGGAAAAAAACACTTAACAGGGTGCCATGAGAATGGTAATTATTTCAAATAATGAGAAACTACCCAAGGGAAATTTTCAAAAGTTTGGTGACAGGAAATTAGATCACAGTTTCACTAAATAACTTTTCAATTCTCATGTGAGGAGCAATGGGCATGATTAGTAGACATTTCCATTAGTCCCCAAATATCTCCTCTAAATGAGTGCTGGGCTGATAATGAGAGACTTGAAGTTGAGATTCAAATTACATAGGGTACTGATTAATTCAATCCTTATTAATTTCAACTCTTATTAATCCGGATTCAAACAGGTCCTTGTCAGCTACAGATTCTCAATTGCTTTTTCTTTCCTGAACTCCATCAGTGTCAGGATCTGTGGCCCTTTACAATTCAGTTATGGAATAAATAGATAGTTGCAGTCAACTGGTTTCTACAATATATTTAGAAATGACCAGTTCTCAACTTTTAATATACACATATTATCAAATTCTTACTGACTTCAGAAACTTTCTCAATCCATTTGACACACCAGTGTGATTTCCTCTAAATTTTCAAAAATGAACCTCTTCAGAAGATACTCCTGGGAAGCAAGAAAGCAAAACAGTGTTTAAAATGGATAGAGTTGGGGGCACCTGGTGACTCAGTTGGTGGCTCCAAGACTTGATTTCAGCTCAGGTCATGATCTCTCATTTGTGGGATTGAGCTCTGTGTCAGGCTCTGTGCTGACAGCATGGAGCATGCTTGGGATTCTCTTTCTCCCTCTCTCTCTCTGCCCCTTCCCAGCTCTCTCTCTCTCAAAATAAATAAACATTAAAAAAATGGATACAGTTGTAACTTGGTCTGTCAAGCTCAGGGAGGAACTACTGTAACATGTTTTTCTTTATTTCTGCAACTTTCAACAGAGAACAGAGAGAAGAAAAATTAATGAAATATATCACATCACACTTATTCTAGACTGCTGTACATTAACAAAAATCCCTGTGATGCTGCTTTATTTGATCTTGCTTGCTTTCTATATATTGCTTGCTCTGCAATATTTTTAATTCACATATCTTTTCCCAGGTATACCTAAGAAAAAAGCAAAATCTTGTTCCAAACTTTCTCAATTCCTGCTTAGGTAAGTAGTTAAATAAAGCATCCTGCCTCCATCCTCCAACCTCCAAAGATGTTTGCCTAATTTATTCTGCCTTGAAATTCTCCTTATTATCTTCCTAGTAGCTTTCTAACATTTCATGTAAATTTTTCTATCTTCATCCTTTAATTATCCAATCTATATTTCTTGCTTTCCATAATGTTCTTTCTTTTTCCTTTGTGGAAAATTTTTAGTCTTGAGCATCTTACAATTTTTTCCATTCAAGTGAGCATCATTCTAGTCAAGTTACTTTTCTTTGTACTTCACATTAACGTTAAATTTCTTCAAAAAACATTACATGATGGCAATGGTTTCCTGTACCATTCATCAGTGCAGAGTCTTCAGTAAACACTTTTTTAGGTTCTACTGATATCCAGCATTTTAAGCTCTCTCCCTCTCCCAGAGGGTGTATTTCCCAGGACACTGAAAAGTAGACTTCAATATTCATTCTAAATTACTTACATTTATGCATGTTGTTACTCTAATTATATTTATTGGTATTGTATTGGCTGGATTATTCGCAGAATGAGTAAAAGGACATAAAACTATTCAATGATGTTTGAAAAAGGATTTGTAAGTTCTTTTTCTATTTCTTTGTCTCCTTCCATAGACTGCATAGAATGTTTCATTGGAAGGAACATGATGTCAAAATTAGTTTCTAGGGAATTACTTTATAAGAATTTACTGAGCTATTTCTTCTTTCAGTAGTCATTAATAGGATTGAGTTGAATATGCTCAAGAGGCACAGCTTAGCATAAGTCCCAGAATACAGAAGACTCATACATATATATTTGGTAAAGAATACATATGTTCTTATTTGATTTTAAAATATAAATATAAAATTTACATATCTTAACAACATTTTTACCATATGGGATATACTATATACAGATTTATTTATTTAGCAAACATTTATATGACACTGTTTAAGGCAGTGTTCCAAATATAGTGTTACCTAATTTAATCTTCATAGAATCTTATAAAGTAGGAACTATCTCATCTTCATTTTACATATTAGGAAACTGGCGTATGAAGAGATTAAGTAATTCATCTTAAGAAGTGGCTGAAAATGATTAAACCCAGGAAATCTGGCTCAAAGATCTCTGCCCTTAACCACCATGCTATATGTTAATAGGTGTCTAAGAAGTTCATGGTATGGGAAAAAAGGAAATGGGCAGGGAAAAAGAAGCAGAGTGTACATAAAAGTCTAATAGTGTTCAGGAGGGAAAAGTGGGAGGGAATAATAAAGCAAAAAGAAGCTTATAGATGGAGATAGGGTCAATCACTTCCTTCCATGCCCCTGCTTCTCTCCTTCAATAGAGTTAGAATTGAGGAGGTAAAGATCAGGCCTTGGCTATCCTTTCTGGATTCCTCTTCTTTTTTCCCCCAAAACATTGGGGAGCATTTGCTGGATTTTCTGTAAAGTTCTATAAGCTCTTTGCATACATTTTTAGTCTTTCCAATTTTATATTTTACAGTGTAAGATGATTTGGATGCTACCTTGTTTCTATATCATCCATGTGAGTAGGAGCATTTCAAGAGCTGCTAGTTTACAGGATATGTTAGAGCTAGATAATCCTCTCACTAATTAGACCCAGGAGATAAGCAGTAATACAATTAATGAAAAGTCATTCATTGTCTAGATTTTGTCTTGTACCACATTTCCCCTAAAAGATATAGATCAGTGGTTCTCATTCTTATTTGCAAAAAGAATCACCTGGAGCAATTATAAGAAATAGTAACATCAGGACCCACACAGGTCAAATAAAATCAGAATTGCTAAGGGTTAGGCCCAGTATTTTTTCAAAGTTCCCAGGATGGTTCTAATGTCCATCCAGGATTAAGAATTATCCCTAATGATCATTTGAACATAATTCTCCATGGGCCTTTCATTTTTCTGAATGCTTTACAAGCAGAGGAACTGACCCTCTCTATTACAGACTACTGTTTCATGGATGTTTACAGAGCAAACAATATCGGAAGACTATGTGATTATGTGTGGAGACTGTGTCTTCATCCAGGGCAAAGAGCAGGCTGATTTACTGCCGATCATAAAGGATTCAGGTTTCCTGAATGCACAGATAATGGTGTAACGGGTCCACTGAAGACAGGCCATGAGAACTGAGTTTTGAGGAACTGTGCAAAGACTGACAGTCTTGATACTACTGCTGCTGTGAGTAACAAAGCCCTTTGTCTTTGACCTGTTGCCTCATATCTTCTGAAGCATCCATAAAAATGTAGCCGCCTAACCTCAGTTTGTGACAATAGTTACTTCTTGAAGCTTGACAAACCAGTTGCTAAAGATTAGGTGATTGTAATTACGTCAGAATTTTTCCTGTTTGATGACTATTATGACACCCCAAAATGGAAATTTCATGGGGGATTTATCTAAGTTCCCATGGTACACTCTTCATTGATCTGGATTTTGTTGACTAAAGAGACATAGAATATTCTTTTCTCTTAAAAACAAAGAATATTGTTTTATCTGAAGGGAGGAGAATATCTTTAAGTACTTGTTAATAGTGAAAATTTACACAAAATTTGATGTTCTTGAAAGAAATACATCTAAAAAAAATGGGTGACACTAATTTCTGTTCAACAACCATAAGAGAGTCACAGACTATATAAAGCAAGTGTACTTCTTTGTGGATTATTTATTAGGCCTTCTCAGAGTTCCACATTGTAGCAGGTATTTCATTTGTTAGATAGTTCTCCATTTTTGTTTATATTACTGTGCAGTAAATTAATTCATTGAGTATCAGTTAAGCTCTTAAAATGTGTCTATTCTGTACTCTTTATCTACAACTAGGCAACATTTGCAAATATTTTCTAATGTTTATTTCCTTTTAAGAGAGAGAGTGGGGGAGGGGCAAAGAAGGAGGGAGACACAGAATCTGAACCAGGCTCCAGGCTCTGAGCTATCAGCACAGAGCCTGACATGGGGCTCAAACTCACGAACTGCAAGATCATGATCTGAGCTGAAGTCCCACACTCAACTGACTGAGCCACCAAGGCACCCCTGCAATTATTTTATATAACACTGGCAACCACCAGCTTAAGGGAAAAATTATAAATGATAGAGTTTATTCATCTGAGGATGTTCTCATATTTTAGTATGTACATGCTCAGACTCATTTGATTCACCAGATCTTTGATGGGGTCAGAGTTAACATGGCAGAGTAGTATGGTGACCTTGAGCTTGTCTCATCCCTGAAATGCAGACAGGTCAACATCAAACCATTTTGAACACTTAGGAAATTGATCTGAGGATTAACACAACACTGCATAATCTGAGTGAGAGATCTTGGCAAGTACATGGTGCATGGAAGTGAACTGGGGGAAGAGAAAAGTCACAGTGCCATGGAGGGTTGGGAGCTGTTTTCATGGAGAGAGAACACAGAGGGAAAGAGAAAGGAGAAAATAGTGCAGCTTGTTGCGATCATGCAAGGAAAGTACTCCCGTTGAAGGTAGCTGGAGAGAAAGAGTGAAAACACTCGCAAGGGACTGGATAAAAAATCTGTTCCCCAAACACTGACAGGGAGAATGGAGAGTTTCAATACTGCCAGTTTTCTATAAACAGTGGAGTGCAGAGTCTGAAGTTTTGGAGCTCAGTGTCTGGCAGTGCTCCAGTGAGGAAGCAGGGTGAATCCCTGAGAATGGGCAGCATGGTCTGAAGGGACTATGTGCAGCACGGGAGAAGTGGTTTCCTTGCTTGGACTGCATTTGGCAGAGGCAACATGGCCTCTCACTAGGCAAAAGTCCAGTGAGCCACAGAGAGCTGCCACATTTACTGATATAGGAACAAAGATGCCAGGTGAGGTCAGCAAAACCTGGTGCTGGCTGTGTGTTGTCATTTATCATAAATTCTGAGCCTCTTCCTCTGCACATCGTGCAAATGTTTTCTGGGACAAGTTGCTACCCAGCCATTGATCAGCAGGACCCTCATCAGGAGGATCAGGGTGGGGTGGAGCCACAGCGTTCTCTGAAGTGTGGGATTTGGAAACACAAATCCATTTGGGATAAAACTCTGGAGGGTGGAGCTGCCTGGCAGGCAGATAGCTTAGATAAAGACAGTAAAGGCAGGGAGCAGAGAAAAACCTGAGACAAAGGAGGGGTGACTGATCACACATTTCTGAAGGTGCGAAATTCCCATTCCTAAGACTAGAGAGCATGGGTGGTGGGAGTAATTTTCACCTTAGCCCACCTGCACTGATCAACTCCAGTAAGCGAAGGAGCACCACCAAGTGAAGAACAGAGTCGTTACACCAAACCCCACCCACGTGAGCCCTCCAGGCACATCCCCCAGAAGAGCAGCACAAATCCCTTCCACCCACTTAGTCTATGAATCATAGTGTGCTGCACAGTTTCAGTTCTAGGGAAAACTGGATTTAGCTTTATCCAGGTTTCTTTTTGTTTGCTTGTTTGTTTTCTTTGCTTCTGTATTTGTTCATGGTGGGGTTTTTTTCTTTCTTTTCTTTTTCTTTCTTGGATACAGACAGAACAAATTTTTAAACTCTATTTAATTTTTTAAATTTTATTATTAAAAATGTTTAATTTTATTTTTTATATTTTGTTCTTTTCTCTTTTCTCTTTTTTATCAAGCTTTTCTTAACAAGCAAACTGAAACACACCTAGGATCTAGCTTCCTTTATTTGATTTTGCTTTGTTTTGTTTTTAATTTTTGATTTTGATTTTTCATTTATTAATTTTTTTCTTCCTCAAAAATGACAAGATGGAGCAATTCATCCCAAATTGAAAGAACAAGAAGAAATGATGGCCTGGGATTTAGTCAACACTGATATAGGAAAGATGTCTGAACTAGAATTTAACACCACAATTATAAGAATACTAGCTGGGGTTGAGAAAAGCATGGGAGACATCAAAGAATTCCTTTCTTCAGAGATAAAAGAACTAAAATCTGATGATGCTGAAATTAAAAATGCTATAACTGAGATGCAATCTTCAATGGATACATGATGGTGAGGATGGATGAAATAGAACAGCAAATCAGTCATATAGAAGATAAAATTATGTAAAATAATGAAGCTGAAAAAAAAAGAGAAAAATAAAGGCAAAAGACCATGGTATGAGACTTAAAAAACTCAGTGATTTATTGAAAAGGAATAAACTTCATATCATAGCAGTCCCAGAAGACAAAGAGAGATAAAAAGGGGCAGAAGGTTTATATGAGCTAATTAGCACTGGAAATTTCCCTAATTTGGAGAAGGACACAGACATCAAAATCCAAGAAGTGAGGAGAACTTCCATTAAATTCAACAAAAGCCATCACAAATGTATATCAAAATCAAATTCACAAAATACACAGACAAGGAAAGATTCCCAAAAGCAGCAAGGGGAAAAAAAGCCATTAACCTACAAGGGAAGACATATCAGGTTTGCAGCAGATCTGTCCACAGAAATTTGGCAGGGCAGACAGGAATTGTGGGATATATACAACATGCTGAATGGGAAAAATAGGCAGCCAAGAATCATTTATCCAGCAAGGCTGTCATTCAGAATAGAAGGAGAGAGAGTTTCCTAGACAAACAAAAACTAAAGGAATTTGTGACCACTAAACCAGCCCTGCAAGAAATTTTAGGGGGGATTCTTTGAGTGGAGAAAAAACAAAACAAAACAAAAAGACGAAAAGAAACAAAGAGTAGAAAAGACCAGAGGACATCACCAGAAACACTAATTCTATAGGCAACACAATGGCACTAGATTCATATCTTTCAGTAATCACTCTAAATGTAATTAGACTAAATGCTCCAATCAAAATACACATGGTATCAGAATGGATAAACAACAACAACAAGATCCTTCTATATGCCTCCTATAACAGAGACTAATTTTAGACCTAAAGACACCTTCAAACTGAAAGTGAGGGGATAGAGAACTATCTATCATGCTAATGGAAGTCAAAAGAAAACTGGAGTAGCCATACTTAAACAACTAGATTTAAAAAAAAAGACTGTAACTAGAGATGAAGAAGGGTTTTATCATAATTAAGGGGTCTATCCACTAAGAAGGTCTAACAATTGTGAATATTTATGCCCCCAACATGAAAGTACCCAAATACATAAATCAACTAATAACAAATATAAAGAAACTCATTAATAATAATACAATAATAACAGGGGACTTTAACCCCACTTACAGCAATGGACAGATCATCTAAGCAGAAAATCAACAAGAAAACAATGACTTTGAATGACACATTGGACTATATGGACTTAACAGATATATTCAGAACATTTTGTCCTAAATCAGCAAAATACACATTTTTCTTGAGTGCACATGGAACATTCTCCAGAATGGATCACACACTGGATCAGAAATCAGACCTCAACAAGTACAAAAAGATCAAGATCATACCATGCATATTTTTAGATGACAATGCTATGAAACTTGACATCAATCACAAGAAAAATGTTGGAAAGACCACAAATATTTGGAGATTAAAGAACATCCTACTAAAGAATGAATAAGTTAACCAAGAAATTAAAGAGTGAATAAAAAATATATGGAAGCCAGTAGAAATGAAAACATGACAATCCAAAACCTTTGGAGTGCAGCAAAAGCAGTCATAAGAAGGAAGTATGTACCAATCCAGGCCTTCCTAAAGAAGGAAGAAATGTCTCAAATACTCAACTAAACTTACACTTACAGGCAGTGAGAAAAAACCAGCAAATTAAGCTCAAAACCAGCAGAAGAAGGGAAATAAGATTAGAGCAGAAAACAATAATAGTGAACTTTTTTAAAAAAGTAGAAAAGATCAACAAAACTAGGAGCTGGTTCTTTAAAACATTTAACAAAATTGATAAACCCTTCACCAGACTTACCAAAAAGAAAAGGGAATAGACCCAAATATATAGAAAATCATGAATGAAAGAGATCACAACCAACACTACAGAAATATAAATAATAGTAAGATAATATTATAAGCAATTACACGCCAACAAATTGGTAATCTTGAAGAAATGGATAAATTATTAAAAACATACAAAGTACCAAAACTGAAATGAAGAAATAGATAATTTGAACAGACCCATAACCAGTAAGAAAATTGAATCAGTAATAAAACATTCTCAAAAAAGAGTGCAGGGTCAGATGGCTTCCCAGGGGAATTCTACCAAACATTTAAAGAAGATTAATACCTATTCTTTGGCACTGCTCCAAACAAATAGATGGAAGAACTTCCAAACTCATTCTATGAAACTAGCATTACCTTGGTTTCCAAAACCAGACAAAGACCACACTAAAAAGAAGAACTACAGACCAAATTCCCTGATGAACATGGATGCAAAAATTCTCAACAAGATACTAGCAAATCAAATCCAAGAGTACATTAAAGAATTATTCATCACGATCAAGTGGGATTTATTCCTGGGCTGCAGGAGTGGTTCAATATCTACAAATCAATCAATATGATATACCACATTAATAAAAGAAAGGATAAGAACCACATGAATAGATGCAGAAAAAGCATTTGACAAAATATAGCATCCTTTATTGATAAAAACCCTCAAGAAAGTAGGGATAGAAGGAACATACCTCAATATCATAAAGGCCATATATGAAAGACCGACAGCTAATATCCTTAATGAGGAAAAACTGAGGGCTTTCATCCTAAGATCAGGAAAACAACAGGGATATCCACTCTCACCACTGTTTTTTTATAATACTGGAAGTCCTAGCCTCAGCAATCAGACAACAAAAAGAAACAAAATGCATACAAATTGGCAAGGAAGAAGTCAAACTTTCAATCTTTGCAGACAACACAATACTCTATGTGGAAACCCAAAAGACTCCAGCAAAAAACTGCTAGAGCTGATACCTGAATTCCTCAAAGTCGCTGGATACAAAACCAATGTACATAAATCTGTTTAATTTCTATACACCAATAATGAGGCAGAAGAAAGGATTCAAGGAATTGATTCCACTTACAATTGCACAAAAAAACCATAAGATACCTAGGAATAAGCCTAATTAAAGAGGTAAGAGATCTATACACTGAAAACTTTAGAATGCTTATGAAAGAAATAGAAGACACAGGGATATGGAAAAACATTCATGCTCATGGATTGGAAAAACAAATATTGTTAAAATGCCTATACTACCCAAAGCAACCTACACATTCAATGCAATCCCTATCAAAATAACATCACCATTCTTCACACAGATAGAACAATTCTAAAATTTGTATTGAACCAGAAGAGACCCTGAGTAGCTAAAGTAATCTTGAAAAAGAAAACCAAAGCTGGAGGAATCACAATTCCAGACTTCAAGCTCTATTACAAAGCTGTAATAATCAAGACAGTATGGTACTGGACCAAAAACAGACACCTATATCAATGTAACAGAATAGAGAACCCAGAAATGGACCCACAAATACATGGCCAACTAACCTTTGACAAAGCAGGAAAGAATATCCTATAAAAAAAATGACAGTCTCTTCAGCAAACGGTATTGGGAAAACTGGACAGCAACATGTAGAAAAATTGAACTGGACTACTTTCTTACACCACACACAAATATAAATTCAAAATGGATGATAGATCTAAATGTAGAATAGGAAACCATCAAACTCATAGAGGAGAAAACAGGCAGCAACCTCTTTGACTTTGCAACTTCTTATGAGACATGTCTCCAGAAGCAAGGGAGGCAAAAGCAAAAATGAACTATTGGGACCTCATCAAGATAAAAAGCCTCTGCACAGTGAAAACAATAAACAAAACTAAAGTCAGCCTACAGAAAGAGAGAAGATTTACCCATCATAGTTAAAATGTTGAAAGCCATACATTAAGAGAAAATATTGAAAGTAGAAAGAGAAAAATACCTCATCATGTATAAGAGAACCACAAAGATTAGCAGCTGACTCTCATCAGAAACAGTAAAGACTAGAATGCTGTAGGATGACATATTTAAAATGCCAAGACAAAAAACATAAATAACTCTCAACCAAGTAGTTTTTATCCAGCAAAACTATCCTGTAAAAATGAAGGTAAGATAGAAGTATCTATAATAAACAAAAAACAATGGAATTCTTGTGTAGTAGACCTGCCTTAATTAAGGAAATTCTCTAGTATGAAGATAAATAACACCAGACAGTAACTTAAATCCACATAAAATAACAAAGAGTGACACTTAAGTAATTATGTAGTCAATTCAAAAAGACAGTATAATTACATTTTTCTTTTCCTTTCTTCTGTGAGCTGATTTAAAAAGGAATTTCATAAAATGATATGAATAAAATTGAATTACTGGGACATAAAATATAAATGTATTATATTTGACAATCAGAACACAAAGGAATCATGTGGGAACAAAGGTGTATGAGAAAAAGAAAATTACACCATATGCTAAGTGAAGGTAACCAGAAATTGTAGTTAAGAAGGTTAATATAACAAATTCTATAAATATATATTTTCTTTCCTTTTTATGTCCCAGCTAACTTAAGAGTGAAAACATTATATTAAGCAATCATTGTAACAACGGGTCTGTAACATATAAATATAACAGTATAAGTCTTATTTATCTTACTGGTCTTACATTAGTATAAATCTGAAGTAGATTATGATAAAAGAAGATGAATATTATAAGCCCTAAACCAACCACTTAGAAAGTAACTCAAAATATACTGAAAAAGCATTAAAGGTATTAAAATGATACATTAGAAAATATCCACTTAATATCCAAAAAATGCAACAAAGGAGGAATAGAGACAGAAAAGAAACCACACATATCGAAAACAAAAGCAAATGGCAGAATTAAATCCAACTATATAAATATAACATTAAATGTGAATAGATTAAACAATCTACGAAAGGCAAAGGTTGTTCAACATCAACATCATCATTATCATCAAAACAAGATACAACCACATGCTGTCTATAAGAGATGTACTTTAGATTCAAAGACAAAAATGGCTTCCATTCTTGTAAATAGAGAAAGTAATACCATGCAAATAGCAATAATAAGAAAGCTTGAGTGGCTATACTAATATCAGACAAAAGAGACTTCAAGAGGTAAATTGGAAAGGTAAATTAGAAGACAAATTAGAAAATACTTTGAGATGAATGGAAACAAGAACACATCAAAACTATGGGGTGTAGCTATAAGTAGTACTTAAAGGCGAATTTATAGCTATAAGAGTGGAAAAAAAACTTTTGAAATAAACAGCCTAAAATTCCACCTCAAGAAACTAGAAAAAGGAAAACAAGATAAATCCAAAACAAGCATAAGAAGAGAAATAACAGAGAGAAGACTGGACATTAATTGAAACAGAGAACAGAAAAGCAATAGAGAAAACTAGCAAAACCAGGAGTTTGATTCTTTGAAAAGATTTTAAAACAAAGGACATTTCTTTAGTTGGACTGACCAATAATAAAAGAGAAGTTTAAAAAAACTAAGATCAGAATATAGCCAGTGATATTGTAATGTAGATGTAACAAGACAGATGGTAGATACACATGTGGTAAACATGGTATGATATGAGAAGATAGGATTCAGCAGGCAGAAAGGGAAAGATTAAGGCCTGAGGTCCCTGGGTGGGGAAAAACACCTATTTTGGAACAATACCGGGAGTGTCTGATCACAGTAAATCCCCTCAGGTATAAGGTTCCTCTTAAGAATGTAATAGACTCCACCTACTCTCCCTCAGGTTTCCCCCCAAGGAATTTGACAAAATACCTGTATGGGCAGAGACCACCCCTCATACAATGGAAACGAGCCAATCAGGAATGGACAAACCAGCACCAAGAGCTATCAAGCCAATAAGGGTAGAACCTGAAAAGGAACAAGGCAGGAGGAAGGGGTGGGGCGACCAGAACCTTATAAAACAAGGACCCTTGCCTATAGTCCTTGGGCACTCACTTTGAGATGTCCCCTCTCTGTAAAGAGAGCTTTTCTACTCCCTTTCTGATCTTATACTTAATAAACTTTTGCCTGATGTGCATTTTGTGTCCATCTCTTCATTCTTCAAAATGAGACAATGAATACTGGGTATTGTGGTAAAAAAAACCTGCAACAATAGCATCATGTACAAACCTGTCAAATCACTAAGTTGTACACTTGAAACTAATATTGTGTGTCTACTCTACTCAAATTAAAAAAAAAAAGAAAAAGAATACACATTGCAAATACATAATTATATACAAAAGAGAATATGTATTTGAGAGAAAGAATATGAAAATAAATCAAGATAAATTACAAATATTGATATTATATCTTTGTGGGAGACAGAATAATGGCCCCCAAAGATATCTACAACCCAATATCAGAAACATATGAATATGTTTCCTAATGGCTAATGATCTTGCATATATGATTAAGGAGACAGACTCTGAAATGGAGAGATTATCCAGAATTACCCAGGGAGCCCAATCTAATTACATAAATCCTTAAAATCAGAGAAAATTTCCTGGATCTGGTCAGTGAAAGAGATGTGAAAATGGAGATGTGGTTGGTATATGCTATATTGCTGACTTTGAAGATGGAGGAAGGGGCCCTGAGCCAAGGAATGTAGGCAGACTTCAGAAGCTTTAGGCAAGGAAACAGATTCTCCCCTAGCACTTCCAGAAGGCACCAGAGGTGACACCTTGATTTTACCCCAGTGATACTGATTTTGTACTTCTGAATCCAGAACCGTAAGATAATACATTTATATTGTATAAGTCACCAAGTTTGTGATAATACTACAGGAACAATAGAAAATGAGTTATTCTCTTCATATAACAATGATTTTGTAATGTTATTTTTTATAGAAAGAATAGAAAGATAATAAAGTGTTTCTTCTAGCAAAACAACAACAACAGCAACAAACAACATCAACAACAAAACTAAGATCAGTTATCAAGAAGGGGATACCACTACTGACTGTGAAGACATAAAAAGAATTATAGAGTAATACTACAACAACTCCATACCTGTGGGTTTGCCTTCCAGCTATGTCCAGCAAAGCAAAGGACCACAGAAAGGTTTACTCAAGACTCTACAAGTCAAGAGATGTGAGAGGGAGTCTAAGGGTAGTCTCCCTGAGCTGCTCTTAAGCTCCTGTATTTATTAGGCATACATTATAGGGAAAACATTATGCAATCTCAGTGGCTACATGCCAGTAAGAAGGTATAGAAAACATGCAAAAAAGCAAGCATTCTAAAGACTGCAAAAGAGCAGATGCAGAAAGCAGGGTGGATAACAAGATAAGATATTCCACAGATAACATGGTCTAAGGAATTTATGAGCACAGGCATAAATACGAACTAACTAGATACTGGTCAGCTGTTTTCAGCATGGCCACAAAGCAGTGTAATGTGTTCCCTATAACTTCCTTAACCAGGACATAGGTATTTGTTTTCCCATACATAACAATAAATTAGATAATTTAGAGGAAATGGATAAATTCCTATGAAGTAACAAACTACCAAAACTAACTCCAGAAAAAATAGAAAATCTGAATAAACCTTAGCAAGAGAATGAATTGGTAATTTTAAAATTTTCCACAAAGAAAAGCTCAGATGACTTCATTGGTGAATTCTACCATATAGTTAAAGAAAAATTAATACTGATTTCCCACAAATTCTTCCAAATATAGAAGAAGAGGAAACATTTCCCAACTCATTCTATAGGGCCAGTACTATAGACTGAATGCTTGTGTCTCCAAATTCATATGTTAAAATCAAATCCTCAAGGTGATGGTATTTGGAGGTGGAGCTTTCTGAAGGTAATTAGGATTTGATGAGGCCATAAGGGCGGAGCTCTCATGAATGGAATTAGTATCATTCAGACTCACAAGAGAGTTTGCTTCCTCTCTCTGCTTTTCACTTTGTGAGAATACAACTAGAAGTTAGTGGTCTGCAAACAGAAAGGGCTGCTACCAGAACTCAACTATGTTGGACTCACCTCTGATCTTAGACTTTTCAGAAATGTGAGAAATAAATTTCTGTTATTTGTAAACCACCCAATCTATGGCTGGGTTATAGAAACGATAACTGACCACGACAACCAGTACTATCCTGATAACAAAAGCAAAGACATCACAAGAAAAGAAAACTAAAAATACCTTATGATCTTAGAATTAGGCAAATAAAAGAAATAAAAGTCACGCAGACTGGAAGGAAGGAAGGAAGGAAGGAAGGAAGGAAGGAAGGAAGGAAGGAAAGGAACAAACAAAGAAAGAAAGAGAAAGAAAGAAAGAAAGAAAGAAAGAGAAAGAAAGAAGGAAGGAAAGAAAAGAAAGAAAGAAAGAAAGAAAGAAGGAAGGAAAGAAAAGAAAGAAAGAAAGAAAGAAAGAAAGAAAGAAAGAAAGAAAGAAAGAAAAAGAAAGAAAGAAAGAAAGAAAGAAAGAAAGAAAGAAAGAAAGAAAGAAAAAGGAAAGAGGAGGGAGGGAAGAAGGCAGGAAGGAAGAAAGAAAACTATATTTCTAGATATAGAAAAGACATGATCTTTTATTTAGAAAATCCTAAGGAATCTACTAAAGAACAAATAGAACTTATAAATGAATTCAGCATTGTTGCAGGATACAATATAGAAATCAATTTCTATGCACTAGCAATTAGCTATCAAAAAATAAAATCAAGAAAATCATTCTGTTTATAATAGCATCAAAATAAACTGAAACATATGTCCAAACAAAAACTCTTATACATGAATGTTTATAGTAGCATTATTCATAAGAGCCAGAAAGTGGTTGGGGCGCCTGGGTGGCTTAGTCGGTTAAACGTCTGACTTTAGCTTAGGTCATGATCTCACAGTTCGTGAGTTTGAGCCCTGTGTCGGGCTCTGTGCTGACAGCTCAGAGCCTGGAGCCTGCTTCAGAGTCTGTGTCTCCCTCTCTCTCTGCCCCTTCCTCACCTGCGTTCTGTCTCTCTCTCAAAAATAAACAAACATTAAAAAAAAAAAAAAAAGAACCAGAAAGTGGAAACCCATGTGCATCAACTGATGAATTGGGGAAGCACAATGTTGCATAGCCATACAATGGACTATTGCTCAGCAGTGTAGAGGAATAAAGTGCTGTTACATGCTACAATATAAAAACCTTATAAGACATTATGCTAAGTGAAAGAGTCAGTAAAACCACATATTCTATGATACCATTTTTACAAAATATCCAGAACAGGTAAATCTATAAAGACAGAAAGTAGAGTAGTGGTTGCTTATGACTGAAAGAGGGAGAATTGGGGCTTGACTATTAACAGGTATGAGGTATAACAGGCATAATTCAACTATGACTGGGAGTGGGAAAACACAAGATCTTGATTTCAAATTTGGATATATAAGGTACTCTAAGGTATCTTTGAGACTTCCAAAGGAACATATAAAGTATTTGGATGATAGTATCATTAGAAGAAAAAAAGAGAAAGGAAAACAAATATTACCTAAAGCCGGTTCATTGATGTTCTGTATAGATGTCCCACAGTAATCCCTGTGGATTATAAAGGCAGTTTTTAATTGTTACGGCTAGTTGTAGGGGTGAATAATGATTACCTCAACAAAACCCAGTAGAATGAGTATGACTTCATTCTACAGGGAATCCTTTGGAAGCATAGGGGAAATATCTTTCCTTCATTTTCCTTTGTTTTTTAAAAAACAAGTTTGAAAATAGAAGTAATATATATTATCTTCATTCATTTTGGAGTCACTGATGAAAATCAGTGTGCCAGCAATCATTGCCTCATTTCTGCATTTTTCTACATTGCTTCTGAAAACTATCACTTTCTAAATTTCCAATGTATTGTGGGAACTGGGTGAGAGTAGAGTGATTTATACATTTTCTATTTTTCAATTTGTCTTTAGATAACAAAATATCTATGTAAGATATCTATGTAAGAACTTAAAATTAATTCTAGTGAGGCACTGAAATTTTTCTCAACCAGTGATAAAAATTTGAGGGATGGGAGAGGATGACTGACTGTAGAGGAGACATATTTATCACAAAAATTCATTATTAATTAATAGAAAAATGAAGTAAATAGGAAAAATTAATCATGAAAAGAATGATCAATAGCCTTAAGTTTTATTTTATAATGCAGAGAGTTTAGATTTGAGACAGCCATGTAGTTTGTATCTACATTTGTAATTTTGCAGAATGAAGACAATCCTAAACTTGAGTTTGGTGACTGGTCTTTAATACATAGCTCTTAAAATGTCATGGAATCATGAGAAAATAAGATCTGTAATATAGCTCTTATATTATGTAATATACAATATATATATATATAGCTATCACTATCTCCTTTATTCTAACATAATGTTTCTTTCACATTCCTCTTAAGGAAAAAAAATCCCAAAGCTTGCTATCTCTTGGCTTAATTATTATGCTGTATCAATGAAGTAACATTAGAAATATCTATTATTTGGTGATTTGGGTTGCAAATAAAGCAAGGCCACTTTAGGACAAAATTTCCCCTTTGGAAAGAAAATGACATTTCCTTAACATACACATAGTTGATTTTTAGTAAATGGACTCCAGTGAATCATTTTTGGTATATATGTTATAAAAGGGATCCCTGTGGTATGTGTTTAGTAATTTAAACTTATTAATTTTTTTTAGATTAGTGAAGGCGGAGAATAACAACTTGTCATTCTCCCCATTGGTTAAATAAGCCCAGTTTTTAAAATGCATTCTCATTCAACATCACTATGTATTATAAATGTCAAGAGGTATGGCTATAAAATTATAAAATTGATTTTTAAATGAGTAAGCTATTAGTATTCCAACTGTTGTTATTATGTTAAATATATTTTTGTTTCTCTTTCAAGGAAGGTTACACATTCACTCTAAAATATTTGGAAAATTCTATTCTCAATTTCCTTCAGATGTCATTTAAAAGTCACAGAAGAAAGTTAAGCTTGTTACTTCATGAAAATATCACATATTATATTCATAATAGCAGGTTTTTCTGAAAATACTGAAACTGTATAAACTATAAAAATGACTCCTATACTTAGACACCATCTTTAACAATTTCCAAATACTTTTGACTATTTCAAAAACTCATTCTTGCTCTTAATAGTCAAAAGCCTGTTACCAAATATTTACATGGGAAGTAGCCTTAAGAATTAAATATAACTAATAAATATTTCATAGAAATACTTACAGATTATTTAGTCCTAATTTTACGTTAGCGTTTTCAATGCCAAATACTCTTCTTTAAAGGTTACAATAGCATTTTCTTTTTCTTTTTTATTGACATACTTGTGACGGTCCTTTTATATATCTTTCTAGGCACACACATGCACACACACAAATGCAAACACACACACTTAACAAAATTACATAGAAAAGGGCTTATGATATATATTATGTTTTTGTCATATACTTGTGTGTGTGTGGAGGGGTGGTGATGAAGAATCACTCTCCTCTGCTTTCTCTATTCCTGATGCTACATCTACTCCTGCACAAGAAAATCTATGTTAGAAAGTTGGTATATTTTTCCCACATCTTTATCCACACACATACCATCATCATATTTATTTATATGCATAAATTTTTTAATTATATAAATGGGTCCATAAAATTTAAATTTCTTTATATTTTGATTCCCTCACTTAATACATTGATAAAACTTCCCACTGTTTACTGGTACAGCTCAAACAGGTTTCTTTTCTGTTTGAATAATACTCTACACTAAGACTGTACCATAATTTATTCAACTATTCAATTTACTTTTTTAGTTGTGAGTTTTCTTTGTTTCCAGTCCTTGTCCTCATGTACTAAAACATTAAGTATAATGTTTGTACTTTATTCTTGTATATGAATGATATTATTTCTAGAATATATATCCATGACAAAGATTGGTGATCAAAGATTATATAAGTTTCTAATTTTGACAGTAATGTCAGATATAAAAGGCTGTTACAATTTACAGTTCTACCAGTTATAATAGGAAATGCTTCTTCTCTCACTTTCCTGTCATCAGATATTATCTCATTTTGCTTTATAGTTTATCTTTTTTCTGACAAGTGAAAATAATGTATCAATTTAAAAAATATTTCTAATTTTATGGAGGATGAACATTGTTATGCATATTTATTGGTCATGTTGACTTACTTTTCCATAAACAGGTCTGCTCATACTTTCTTCCCCTTCATTCCATTGGGTCATTTAACTTGCATGCACCTAGCTGTAAGAGGTTGTGTGTGTGTATGTGTGTGTTTTATATGTATTAACCCAATACATGCAGAATATGTTACAGAGATTTTCCCAACATATTTTGTCCTTTCCCTTGTTTATGGATTTTTATTTGCAATAAAATTACATGGTTATACCTATGTTAAATTATTAGTCTATTTCTCTCCCGCATGCAATGGTTTTGCATTTGCATCTCTTCCACTTGCAATGGCCCTTCACATGTTTTTAATATTGCCTCAAAATTTGCATGTATTTCAGCTTTTTCCAATTTTAGGATCAGATACTAAGAATTTGTAAACAGATTTACTGTAGGCTGAAAGTTAAACTTTAAAAACTACTAATTAAATGGAAAACAACACTAAGGTACAATTTAATTTGCAAATAAAATGCCACTACTTTATGCTTTCTTTAGTGATTGTCTTTGATACATATTTTCTTATTACAGTGATCAAGTGTGGATATGTCAGAAGGAAACAAGACTCTGGTCACTGAGTTTGTTCTCACAGGACTTACAGAGCGATCATGGCTTCAGTTCCTTTTTTTCTTCATGTTCTTGGTCATCTACCTCATCACTATGGTGGGCAACCTTGGACTTATGGCTCTTATTTGGAAGGATGGCCATCTTCACATGCCTATGTACTTGTTTCTTGGTGGTTTAGCCTTTGCCGATGCTTGTACTTCAACCTCTGTAACTCCCAGGATGCTGGTCAATTTCTTAGACAAGACTGCAATGATATCCCTAGCTGAGTGCATCACCCAATTTTACTTTTTTGCCTCCAGTGCAACCACAGAATGTTTCCTTCTGGTAGTGATGGCCTATGACCGCTATGTAGCCATATGTAACCCCTTGCTTTATCCAGTGATAATGTCCAACAGACTCTGCACTCAGTTGATAATCATTTCATATGCAGTCGGTTTTCTGCATCCCCTGATTCATGTGAGTTTGTTATTAAGATTAACTTTCTGCAGGTCTAACATAATACATTATTTCTACTGTGAAATTTTACAACTATTCAAAATTTCATGTAATGACCCATCTATTAATGCACTAATGATATTTATTTTTGCAGCTTTAATACAAATATCTACTTTAATGACCATCATAATCTCTTATACTTGTGTGCTCTCTGACATTCTGAAAAAGAAGTCTGAAAAGGGCAGAAGCAAAGCCTTCTCCACATGCAGCGCCCACCTGCTCTCTGTTTCCTTGTACTATGGCACTCTCATCTTCATGTATGTGCGTCCTGCATCTGGTCTAGCTGAAGATCAGGACAAATTGTATTCCCTATTTTACACTATTATAATTCCCCTGCTAAACCCATTTATTTACAGCTTGAGAAATAAAGAGGTTATAGGTGCCTTGAGACGAGCTACAAAGAAGTAAACAGCTGTCAAGGGAAATTTCAAATTTCAAATTGTCTATTTTTTCACCCTTTGCATAAACGAGTTCTTAAATCTTGCAGATTAGCCATGGTTCTGCCCTTTCACTCAAGAGCTAGTGGTCAGAGTGGTCACTAAGCAACGGATGAAGGAACCCAGCTTCGCACCATGTTTACTTGGATATGCGTCCAATTAAATTTATGACAGTTGAAATGACTCATACTAATAGTTGATTTATTTAAAAATATTTAATTCCTTTTTATCTGAACACTTAGTCTTTAAAAATTTGATATCTACAAGGGACTCCTCCTCTAAATTCCATTTAATAATTAACAGTAACTGAGGCTGATGTGTAAGTGGGAGTCATTTAGTTCATGACTGATTCTAGCTCACTGAGCTCAACCTGCATGTTTATAAGGCTCTGTGATGTTTTACCACACCATGATAAAAGGATAAAAACTTAGATTATTGGCAGAAAAATGTTTCTGAAATAAAGGGGAGGAAAATTAAGAAAAGTGAGGAGGTTAAAAAAATTGGTGCTTTTTAATAACAACAATTAAAAAAAGAAGTTGACTTGAATTAAATAATGGATCATCAAAATTTAAAACTTTCCATATCTAGAAGCCCACATACTAACTTTCATACAGGACACTGAAATACAATGTTATTTAGGAATTTGCAGATTTGGAAATATCTCAAGGTATAGCTTTCTTAAATATTATAGATCTCCTCTACTCTATTTACAAGAATATTTTGTTTACAGTAGTAAGCCTGGTAAACATTGCACAGAGATTGCATTGCTATCCTACAACAGGTAGATGGCAAAGTAGAGGGCAACGATGAGAAACTGGCTAAGTACATATGGATGTAGGCAAAAAAATTGAGGGGGAGAGAGAGAGAGAGAGCACACATATAGGGGAGGGGCATCAAGAGGCAGAGATAATCCCAAGTAGGCTCTGTGCTATCAGAGCAGAGCCCAACACTGGGCTGGAACTCACAAACTGTGAGATTATGACGTGAGCTGAAATCAAGAGTTGTATGCTTAACTGACTGAGCCATCCAGGCACCCCAAGACTAATTTATTTTAGTATATACTACAATTGACATAGATTCTTCTCTTTTCTTTTCTTTTTTTTTCTTTCTTTTCTTTTTTTTCTTTTCTCTTTCCTTTCCTTTTCTTTTTTCTTTTTTTTGTAAAGACTTTATTATGTTCCTTGAGCAATCTATCTGTTCAAGCACTGCATTTAGGAAAAAAGAATTCATAGGAAATAAAAATTAAATTCAAGTCGTTGAAGCAGGAATGAAAATGGTCCTCTTGTTGAAGTATTTTAAAAGTTATATTTAGGGTTTTTTCTTTAATTCCAAAAAACACCAAAATACTTATCTAAAATGAAGACATAGTATGTATAATAAATTTATCAATTATTTGACTTATAAATATAAATGAAAATAGTCAATTCATTTTTATAGGTCTACAGTTTTATTGCCATAGGTCCCAATGGCAAATGGCTTTTTAAAAAGTTAGACAATTGAATGCATTCTTTTGAAAAGTACTATTGACTGCAGGAAATTCTGATTAGTTTTACTGTTTTGGTGGTTAACAATGACACAGAATATTTTTATTTATAGGTTAGAAATGATTTTTGCATTACATTTTCTTTACTTTGGACTAGGGCCCTGTTCCAATAATTTACCATTATGTTCTTACAATCTTTTAAATTCTTGCTATCATTTTGACAAAAATAAATATTTCCATGCATACATGTCTCAACAGTGTTTTTTTTGTTTTGTTTTTTTGTTTTTTGTTTTTTAGTTTGAGTGTATGGACACATAATGTATCTAATTTCTATAATGATACTTCATGACAGAATTGTTAAAGGTAGAGCCAATTATTAAAAACTTGTTAACCTTTTGAGTATACATAATGCTAACTTTGTTTTGTAACTGCAGTGGAATTATGATACATAACAAAATTAATTGCTTAACATTATTTAATATCAATCTGTGTTCAGTACTTCCGGTTTGTCTCAAAAATTTGTTGTTTCTTTGCTGAATTAGGATTTAAACAAAGTATACCTACTGCAGTTTGATGATGGTTCTTAAATTTCTTTTAATCTATAATAGTTTTCTCTTCCTCCTTTTTTCATGTCATTTATCTGTTGAAGAAACTGGTTTATTTGTCCTATAGAATTTTTCACATTTTGGATCTGGCTGATAGTATCTTTGTGATAAAAATAATAAAGGTAATACATATAACGGTAATATAGGGGCACCTGGGTGGCTCAGTTGGTTGAGCGTCCGGCTTCAGCTCAGGTCATGATCTCTCGGTCGTGGGTTCGAGTCCCGCATTGGGCTCTGTGCTGACAGCTCAGAGCCTGGAACCTGTCTTCAGATTCTGTGTCTCCCTCTCTCTCTGACCCTCCCCTGCTCATGCTCTCTCAAAAACATAAATAAAAAAACATTAAAAAATTTTTAAAAAAGGTAATATAAAGGTAATATATTCTTAGTGAATTGATGATAGAATCAGATCTACAAGCTTGCTTAAATCTAGAACATATTAACTTTATTTTAGTTATTAGCTGTGGATGGCCTATTGTGTGCTATTAAGAATAAAATTCTGATTTTATTTTTAATAAAATTATTCACCTTATCTAGATTTTAAAATTTATTTATCTAGAACTAGACAAAGACTCACATAATGGTTTTCACATTTATGGGTTTGGAAGGTTACTTCCCTTTTATCATTTTTTTTCTCACTTATAAAAATGTAGATTAGCTAGTAATTTTTCTATTTTGTTGATATTTTAAAATAACTAGCTCATAATTTTTAAAATTGCATCTAACTCTTGTTTGCTCTTGTCTAATTCATTAATTTCTCCTATTTTTAAATTTTTTCCATGGGCTCTCCCTTCTTGTAATATTTTGTTTTCCTTCTAGCTTTTATATTTAGAGTTGAATTTATTGATTTCATTTTAGCTTTTTGATAGTCTGTATTCTTTTTTTTAATGCTTTTTTTTTAAATACTTATTATTCGTGAGAGACAGAGAGACAGAACATGAGCAGGAGAGAAGCAGAGAGACAGGGAAACACAGAATCCAAAGCAGGCTCCAGGATCCAAGCTGTCAGCACAGAGCCCAATGTGGGACTCCAACTCATAAATTGTGAGATCATGACCTCAGCTGCAGTTGCTTAACTGATTGAGCCACTCAGCCGTCCTGAAATTGTCTGTATTATATTATAGATTTTCTTCCAAATTGAATTTAGTTGCTGAGTATTTTGCATGTTTTTGGCTTTCTACCTCTTATTGTTCATATGGAATTTCCATTTATGTTAACTTTCTATGGGTCCAACACAAAAATGTCAGTTCTATTTTGAATTTTTGTTGGCCATATAAAATTTCCAAACAGATGAATCTACTAATGCACTGATTCTTTTTGTTTTCTCAGTCTTTATTCAAACGTCCCTCCTATGAACAATTAAATTAAGTCTCTTACACCCATGTCATCTTTGCCATACTGAAAAAGAATTGTGAAAAAGTCTGAAGTAATGTCTTCTCCACAGCAGTGACCATTTGTTCACTGTTCTCCTATTCTCTTACAATGCTCTTTTTTTTAGATATGTGAGTCCTGAATCTGGCCCAGATGAAGAACAGGGCAAAATGCATTCTTTGCTGCACATTATTCTTTGCTAAATCTCCTCTTATACAGGAAAAGAAACAAATTTAAGGTGGATTAATAAAATGATAAAGGAATATATGTTTCTCAAATAAAATGTCCTTACCGTTTTTCAAATTGTATTTAAATAAGCACAAAACCTAAGAGGACATCTTGCACATTGATAATACTCAATGCAATTTTAATTGAAAAAAATGGAAAATGTAAACTTTACATGACTATGTTATAAAAATATGGTTGATGACTTTGAGAAATTATTAAGTCTTTTAAACACTCAATTTGTCAGAATGTAAGATTTGGTTTTCATCTATAGGCAAGAGTGAAGCAATGTTTCAGTTGCATTTACTCTTATATCATCATCTTAGTAGATGATTATTGAATGAGTAAATGCATGAGAGCTCTACCTCCAATGATGGCCCATTTTGGAAACAGTTTGAAGCACTTGTAAAGTCTTCTTCCATAAAACCAAACAATTCCAGCTGCATTATTCTTACTTTGTAAGATTTTATATACAAGAAATCATTTGTACTTAAATAGTATAAAGTTAATGAGTTTTTAAAAACAAAATGTGACTATACACATCATCTTACAGCATTTTAAGGAAATTTCAGTCACTTAAAAAAGTACTTCTAAGTAAGTATCCTCCTTGCTGACATGAAAATATTTGTCTAAGCATATAGACAAATACCTAGCTATAATTTTCATGATAAGTAGAGCTAAAAATTTCTGATAAGTATGATTTCCCTTTTCATTCTGACAGACACTATCAATGAAAAAATCATTATTAGAAGTACTATTTATACAAAATTAATTTTTTTAGTAATTAAAAACCACTTGAAAAATTCTCAATGTTCTAATTGGTCTTCTAATAATGGTGTTTCATTTTAGAGGGTCTGATTAAATTAAAACTTTATTATATCTTCCTAACTCATACTTTTTTTCCTTCCAGCATGATAGCTATTACCTGTCAGAAATTTGGAGTTTTACTATCCCCAACCTACATCAGATTTTTGTTGTATGCTTTACTATGTCCAAGACAGTGAAAGGATAATTTCCTGATTCTTGTTTGTCATTTTCTTACAACCTATGCACATTACTACAGAAAACGTAGTGCTAACCAGTGGGCACTCTCAGGCTTCCACCCTGGTTCCTGAGTCTGTCAGCCTCATCACAAAAGCATGTATGTGCTTGCTGCTCACACAGAGGCAAGGCATGTCACATAGATTCTGATGGGCCTAGAGAGATGCTGGCTGCTTAGCCACTGTTTAAAGAGAACTCCTTACATTCTTACACTAACATTAGAAAAACAGTGGGATAAACCCTCATTTTTTTTTCTCATCAACACTGCACACAAAAGTCATACAAATTATTTTTAGCTTTTTAATTTACTGTAATTTTGATTTTTAACTTCAGCTCCTAGATTCTGTTGTCAAAGAAATAGACTCATTCACCCTAAAAAATCTATTAGCTACAGTGGACAAAAGGTTGGTACAGAGAATGATTGGATAGGTTTTAGAATGAGGAAAAGGATATATAGGCTTTAGGATCTTGATCTCTCTTCTGAGAGCGATCATAATTTATACTTAAGAGTTTATATGGAATCTCCTCCATGGCTGTGAGAACTGTGCTGATCTCAGTGGTTTGGCATTTTATAAAGATGACTTTGGCCCAAATGCAGAGAATGGTAGGAGAAAATATTGGAAAATACACATAGATTATTAAAAGGTTATGTCAGTATTCTAGGCAGGAGATGGAGTTTTCTTGAATTTTGAGAAAAGTGGGTGCTTTCAACAGATATTAAAGAGATAAAAGCCATGGGTTCAAGGGGGAATTCAGTGTCAAGGATGACTCTCAGGTTTCCTTCTTTAAAAATGGGGTAGTGATGATGCCATTAACTGAGAATGGGAAGGCAGGATGAGGCCCACACTTGGTGATAGTGTTTACAAAGACTCTGAATTTGGATCCGTACATTCTGAGTTTTCATGAGTTTTTGAGATGTTTGAAGAAACTATCAGGTGGTTGGAATGTAGCAACATCAAAGAGCAATAAGAGAAAGGAAATTAATATGACCAAAAAACTGCTCAGGGGTAGTTTGTCAAGTTGCCCTCACAGTGAACTCTAATGACACAAAGTGTGCTTCTAATTGTTATATCTGCTTGTCCTGGGTTATTCCCCAATTAGCTTACAATGCCCAGTAGAACACCTTTGCCTCTGTCCTACAGGGAATCAATCCATTGGTAACTTTTACTGAGGAAATTCCATTTTTTTTCTTTTTCATGAATAGATTTGTAAAAGAGTACAAATAAATATCATCTCCCTGCAGTTGAGGTTTCCAAGGAAAATGTTTGCACAAGTAATCACTGCTTCATTCTGTACCTTCCACTTTTCTTCATTTAAAGATTTTAGGAGGATATACAGCCATGGATGTGAAAGCAGCTAGAAGCTTCATCAGTTTGGTGATTCATAAAGATGACTCTGGTCCCAGTGTGAAGTACGATAGAGGGAAATTTACAATTTTTTCCTTCAGAAACCCGTCTTTCCTTCAAGAAACCCATCATCTCTCAATCTCGAAAAGACTTTGAGAAACTGTGTGAGGACACTAGAATCCATCTAATTTTCATTATTTGTAGTTTTTCAATTTTTTTTATTTGATAATGAAATACCCAGGTGAGAAATGAAAATCGTGGTAACCCTATGAGATGTTTCATTTCTCTTCAAGATAGACCATTCTGGATGCCTGTCATAAATACTGTTTGTTGAGTAGACACATATTATAAGATTTCTTTTTAATAGTAAACTTGAGATAATAAAAAAAGGAGACATGATAAAATGATGATAATGACTCAAAAGTTTCATAGGTTATTTCATACTATAGAAACTTTTCCTTGTCAGGCTAAGGACAACTAAATTATGCTGCTTAAACTTCCTTAATTTGTTTATGGAATCATGAAAAGATGAGCAGACGTCACCACTGGTAACATTCTTAAGCCTCTTGATTCCATTGGATATATGTGTGTGCATGTGTGTGTGTGCAAGTAAATACATATATCTCCATATATATACACATATATATGTATATATCTATATGATATAGAGATATAGATATTGAAAAGTTCTAAGCACTTAATAACTCTTGACCTAATTATAAAAAGGGTGTATCATTTATGGGTTTAAAGTTGGCAAGAACCTAGATAGGCTCACTCAGGCCAAAACCTCTACCTTGGAAATTAAACAACTTGTCCTCAGTGTCTATTAAGGGCAATTTTTAGAAGAGACATTTCGGTCAGTCTTCTTGCTGCTTGTGTTGTATTTCCAGGGCTTCTCATGGGTATATGCTTTAAAAGATTAATTTTTTAATGTTTATTTATTTTTGAGAAAGAGAGGGAGAGAGGGGGGAAGGGAGAGAGAGAGGGGGACAGAAGATCTGAAGTGGGCTCTGTGCTGACAGCAGAGAGCCTGATGCAGTGCTTGAACCCATGAACTGTGAGATCATGACCTGAGCTCAAGTTGGATGCTTAACTGACTGAGCAACCCCGCACCCAAAAGATAAATTTTTAAAACTAATTTTGTTTGTTCTATTCTTGAGGAATATGGAAATAACTCCCCATTCTCCCTAATGCTGAACTATTAAGAAAAATATTGTCAATGGACCTATTTTAAAGTTAAACAATACAATTTGGATAAATGGGTAGATTTTTTATTGTATTTTAATCTGCAAGAAGTGTGTATAAAATTGTGTTATTCATTTTATTTTGAGAAACAATAAATTTACACATCAAATTATAGGCAGATTTTTCTCCTTCTAGGTGATCTAAGAGTTGTGCATTCACCTCTAAATACTCTGGGATCTCTTCTTTTGGATTTGCTTTTAGATGACATTTATAGGTGACAGAAAAAATCAAACAAATTATTTCAGGGCTACATCAAATATAAAGAAAGGAACCTGAAAATGAAGAAAATTATTTTAAAAAATTGTGCTTGTATGTCTAACTTTGTTTACAAAAAATCTTTTGTCCGAGAGACAGAGAGAAATCACTCTTGATGGGTGAATTCAGATACAACTGAAAATATTCAAAAGCATATGCTACATAATACAAAAACTTTTCTGTATTTTAAAAAACAGAAAATCTGTAAAATAAAATTTATTTATGATTAATTCCTAATTTTTCATTAAAATATTTATTGCCACTTACTAAGTGCAATAGTATTATTATTCCTGTTGCTCTTCTTTGCTCTTATTTACTATTAAAACTTAAGACTAACCTTAAATATATGTCTTTGACCATATATAAATACCTATAATTATATAAAATAGGATGACTATATATTGTGTTTTTATCACAAAAGCAGTTTGGGAGGTACTATGTATTTCTCTCCTCCTTTATTCTCTCCTCTCACCTACACCAGACAATAATTATTAACAATCTGGGGTCTATCATTTCATACAATCTTTATGTTCTTATGGTTTTTGCAAATACATATGTGTATATGTATTCATAGATCTACAGAGTGGGAATTTTAAGACATTATTGTCTATTTGTTTAATGTGATAATGTTAAATACATTTCTCTGTATCTTACTTTCCTCACATTCTTAACAATTGTGGAAATTTCTTTCAGACAACTGGTAGAGCAATAGTTCATTTCAAGTGACTGCCATAATACTGATTAGTCTGATTATACCAAGATCTGTTCAACCATTGTTTCATCCTGTTGGTTTACATATTATTTCCAGTCTTTTGCCACCATGAACAATGCTGCTGCAGATTTCTCTCCCTATGAAATGATATGTTATTGCTATAGAATGGATAGAAGGCATGGGTCACTGAGTTGAAAAGTATGTGTATTTTTATTTAATTATTAAAAAAATTTTAATGATTATTTATTTTTGAGAGAGAGACAGAGCACAAGCTGGGGAGGGGCAGAGAGAGAGAGAGAGAGAGAGAGAGGAAGACACAGAATCTGAAGCAGGCTCCAGGCTCAGAGCTGTCAGCACAGAGCCTGACATGGGGCTCAAAGTCACAAACTGTGAGATCATGACCTGGGCTGAAGTCAGATGCTTAACAGACTGAATCACCAAACTGTGTATTTTTATTTTTAAAAAATATTCCCAGATTGTTTTTCATTCTTAATAATTTACATTTTTACTAGTAAGTGTGAGTGGCCTTTTCTAAATTCTAACAATCAGTAGATTTTGCTAATCTGAGGAATGAAAAATAATGTTATTTTATTTGCACATCTTGAGTACTGGGAAAGGTGAGCATCTTTTCCCACATTAACTGAATGTGTTGACATATTCTGTGACTTTCCCATTCAATTCCATTTTTGTTTTTCTGTTGAATTACTTGACTTTTCTTACCAATTAGTAATATTTCTTAGCATGTGATAGGTACTAATATTTAGCCTGTTATATTAATTATACATATTTTTGCAACATTTTATTAATCTTTCACCTTGTGAAATATTTCATACATACTCCATTTTCATGCATTTAAACATTACATTAAATATACTTATATCCTTCCTTATAGTCATGCATTTCTTAGTCAGAGATTTTTGTAATATATTTAAATTAATTTCATGAATTTTCTTAGAATGTTTACATTGTTTTTTTTTTACTTTTAAGTCCTTGATCCAGCAGCAATTTTAAAACAAGCATAGAAAAAAAGCCATTCTTACTTTTTTTCCCCAAATTGGCAAATGTAGCCACAATATTTATTGAAGAAACCAACATCTTTCTCAATTGAAAAATCATCCATATACTATACTAAATTCCAATACATATATTTGAATCAGTCTTTGGAGTCTTTATTTGGTTTTACTCTCATAGTTCCCTATTTTCACGCCATATTATATTCTATTAAACGGCTTTATATTGTAACACTTAACAGTGCGCACTTAACTTTGTTACTGTTCATATTTTCCTTGTCTCTTCAAAATAATTTTATTTTATAGAACTTCATGTTTATGCTATCATATTAAAAAGCAATTAGGATTCAGGGGCACCTGGGTGGCTCAGTCAGGTAAGCGACTGACTTAATTTTGGCTCAGGTTATGATCTTGCAGTTTGTGGGATCAAGCCCTACACTGAACCCTATGAAGCCTCCTTGGGATTCTCTCTGTTTCTCTCTCTGTCCTTCTCCTGCTTGTGCTCTGTCTCTCTCAAAATAAATAAATAAAAATAAATAAATAATGTTAAAAAACAACTAACTGAACTTAATTTCTAACTGAAATTAAATTGAATTCTACTGACATTTATAATACTAAGTCTTCTTATCTGAGAACATATTTTGGCTATTTCTTTAGAAATTGTGTAATACTTTTTGGTAAGATTTTACAATTTTATTCACTAACGCCTTATATATTTTAAAAATATTTCAATGTATTTTAAGGTGTATGGCTATTATAATTGATATATTTCCCTTTTATTTCTCTTTCTTGCTTGCTTGCATGGAAAAAAATCTAGTGATTATGTATTCATCCTTCATCTGGTACCTATTTAAGTCAAAACGTTATTTGTTTAATTATAACAATATAACATTAGCAAAAATATAAATTTATCTCCTACAAATTTTATGAGATTTCATTATATCTTTATTATATTATTTTCTTTTCATATATTAGACGTATTCATGTTTCTAAACAATACTGTAAAATAATGGTCAGAGTGAGCATTTCAATCTGTCCTTAATTTGAGGGAGATGCTATATTATTTAGAATGTATGCTGTTGGTTTTGATAACTCATCTTTAGCATATTTCAAAAGCTTAATTCTATTTTTAATGATTTTAAAATTAGAAGATGATTATATTAAATTGCAATTAATTTTTTTCCAAATCAAAAAATAAGCCCACTTCTCTTATACAAGTAATAAATTATATATATATATATATATATATATATATATATATCCCCTAAATTTTAGTAACAGTGGCCCAAACACATATTGTTTGTAAAGAATACTCAAGTATAAAGATAAATGTTCTGGTTAAAAGGGATACGTAAATAAGGAAGATACATGTGTTTTCAAATAAAACATGATTACTTTCATGGTCTTTTATGACTGTGTTCTTCATTTATTCTTTCATTTTAGTGATCAGCTTGAGTGAATCTGATGGAAACAAAACACAGGTGACAGAGTTTGTTCTCATGGGACTTACAGATCTCCCAGGAATGCAGGTCCCCTTGTTCCTGGTGTTCTTGGTCATCTACCTCACTACCATGGTGGGCAACCTCGGACTGATTTTTCTCATCTGGAAGGACCCCCATCTACATACCCCCATGTACTTACTCCTTGGCAGTTTGGCCTTTGCAGATACTTGTTCCTCCTCCTCTGTGACTCCCAAGATGCTGATGAATTTTTTATCTAACAATCACATGATATCCCTGGTTGAATGCATCACCCAATTTTATATTTTTGCTTCCAGTGCAAACACAGAATGTTTCCTTCTGGTAGTGATGGCCTATGACCGCTATGTAGCCATATGTAACCCTTTACTGTATCCAGTGGTGATGTCCAATATCTTTTGCATTCAGTTATTAGGTGTTTCATATATGATAGGGTTTCTTCATCCTATTATGCACATTGGTTTGTTATTTAGATTAACCTTCTGCAAGTCCAATGTAATACATTATTTCTACTGTGAAATTTTACAACTGTTTAAGATTTCCTGTACTGACCCTAGAATTAATATGCTCTTGATTTTTATATTTTCAGCCTTTATACAATCTTTCACCTTTATGACTATTATCATCTCTTACTCCTATGTCCTCTTTGCCATCCTGAAAAAGAAGTCTGAAAAAGGCAGGAGCAAAGCCTTCTCCACGTGCAGTGCCCACCTGCTCTCTGTTTCCTTGTTCTATGGCACTCTCTTCTTCATGTATGTGTGTCCTGGGTCTGGACCAGCTGAAAATCAAGATAAAATGTATTCTGTATTTTACACAATCATAATTCCCCTGCTAAATCCTTTTATTTACAGTTTGAGAAACAAAGAGGTTATAAATGCCTTGAGGAGAATAATAAAATATGAATGTTCTTAAGGCAAATTTTAAACTTGCTCATTTTAAACTTTGCAAAATACAAGGGATCTAAAGTTATGAAAATTAGCCTTGGCTTTAATAATTTTAACAGAAGGCAGTGTCTAGGGCAGTTTCTCAGTGCTGCGTGATGAAAGACAGCTTCACTGGGTTTTTTTTTTTTTTCAACGTAAGGAGATCTTAATATTACACCGAACTGAATCACTGATGATCACTGTGATGAATCACAGACCACCTTTTAAAAACTAAGCATTTAAAATTTGTGGTTTTTGACTCTTTGTAAATTTCCTTAGAATTAGGTATAATAATAGTTTGTAATTTGAATACAGCATATATTTGCATGTTTCTTTGCTTGAGGCTGGTATAACTGAGGCAAACAATTGTCCAGAGCCTGCATATCAGAAGTTTTGCTGCAATTCCAGTTTGCATTCTCATCAAAAGTGTAAAAGTGTTCCCCTTTTTCCTCATCCTCACCAACACCTGTTGTTTCCTGTGTTGTTAATTTTAGCCATTCTGACAGGTATGAGGTAATATCTCTTTGTAGTTTTGATTTGTATTTCTCTGATGATGAGTGATGTTGAGCATCTTTTCACGTTTCTGTTGGCCATCTAGACGTCTTCTTTGGAAAAATGTCTCTTCATGTCTTCTGCTCATTTTTTAAGTAGAATTATTTATTTCTCCCATGTTGTATTGTACAATTTCTTTATATATTTTGGATATTAACCCTTTATCAGATATGTCATTTGTAAATATCTTGTTCCATTCCAAAGATTGCCTTTTAGTTTTGTTGTTTCCTTCACTGTGTAGAAGTTTTAATCTTCTTTTTAAATATTTACTAATTTTTGAGTGAGAGAAAGCATGAACAGGAGAGGGGAAGAGAGAGAGGGAGACAGAGAATCTGAAGCAGGCTCTGCACTGTCAGTACACAGCCAATGTGGGGCTTGAACCCACAAACAGTGAGATCATGATCTAAGCCAAAGTTGGAACTCAACAGAAGCTTTCTATCTTGATGGAGTTCCAATAGTTTATTTTTGCTTTTGTTTTCCTTGTCTCTGGCAACATGTCTAGTAAGAAGTTGGTATGGCCGAGTTCAAAGGGGTTGCTGCCTGTGTTCTTCTCTAGGATTTTGATGGTTTCCTGTCTCACATTTAGGTCTTTCATCTATTTGGAATTTATTTTTGTGTATGGTGTAAGAAATGATCCAGCAATGCACTACTAGGTATTTCCCCAAAGGATATAAAAATACAGATGCACCCCGATGTTTATAGCAACATTATCAACAATAGCCAAATTACAGAAAGAGCCCAAATGTCCATCAACTGATGAATGGATAAAGAGGATGTGGTGTGTGTGTGTGTGTATAATGGAAAGTTACTCAGCCATCAAAAAGAATGAAATCTTGCCATTTGCAATGACATGGACAGAGCTAGAGAGTGTTATGCTAAGCAAAATAAGTAAGAAAAAGACAAATACCATATGATTTCACTAATATGTGGAATTTAAGAAAGAAAACAGATGGGCATAGTGGGGAAATAAAAGAGAGGCAAAACAGGAAATAGATCCTTAACTACAGAGAACAAACAGGGGTATTTGAGGGGAGGTCAGTGGGGAGATGGGTTAAATAGGTGATGGGTTTTAGGAGGGTACTTGTGATGAGCACTGGGTGTTGTATGTAAGTGATGAATTACTAATTCTACATGTGAAACTAATGTTACACTGTATATTTATGAATCTGGAATTTAAATAAAAACTTGAAAGAAAAAAAAAGTCTTGCTGCTTTTCAATTGTTTAGAGATTCAAATGAAGTGATTTCTTTCTTGGAGGAAACTGTCCCTGAAAGAGAAAACTGTCTTTGTATTAAAGAAAATATTTTAAAAAGCATAGAATATAAGAAATTGGTGGATTTTATTGAGTAGACTCTTAATTGGGATAAAATAAAAAGTAGACAATTGAATAAAAGCATGCCTCAACTGTATGAAACTACATAGTACATTTTATCAGGGAAATTATAGGCAATATTGGTATTCAAGAATTTGCAGATACTGGAAGATTTCAGGATATATCTCCTCAGATATTAGGAGTACGCTGTATTTATCTTTTTGTGTTTAATAATGCAGACACACAAATTTTCATAGTTACTGCTCTTATAATATCTTACATGTCAACTATTACTCAAGTAAAAATAATTTACTTCTTTAGTTAGACAATGCAACATATATTAATTTGGGTAAGTGCCACTATGGAGTGTTTTTTATTTCTGAAATGATTGTAAAAACTTTTAATGTAATATTTATTTTTCTTTCATTGGCTACCCTAAGGAATGGGTAGTGACTTCCTCCATTGGACATCTGAATTTAATGGCAATCTAAAGTGGTAAATGTATAATTTGTTTGAATCTGTAATAACTTTGGCTACCTACTGCTGTTGCAAAATCTCCAGGTGATGGCCTGATATTGCTGAGCAGTAGGGAAGAATTAAGAGGAAGTATCATGTATTCAGAAAATCTGATGTATAGACCTAACAGGAATGCAAGGGAGGAGGATACAAGGCTGAGGACTGAAGCCAGCACTGTACATGTCCTCCAGCATGTTTTAGGCAATCTTTGACTTTTTACATGGCACAAAGAGTAAATGAATGTAAAATGGTTACGTCAATTGTTTGGCAATCTAAACAAGGAGGGACAAGAAGAGTGTACACATTGAAGTGAACTGAATTCACACTTTCTACAAATCAAATACAGTATTAGGAGAAAATGGTCCTTGTCATAGAATTGGAGGGACTTAATAGAGGCATCTTGGTGCTGGTGGAGATTTAAATGACTATTCTATGTTTCTGCAAGGTTCTCTGTCCTCTCTTCAACTAGGCATGGGAAAATGTTTAGATTTGTGAATAAGGACACAA
This sequence comes from Cryptoprocta ferox, assembly GCA_028646485.1. Taxonomy (NCBI): domain Eukaryota; kingdom Metazoa; phylum Chordata; class Mammalia; order Carnivora; family Eupleridae; genus Cryptoprocta; species Cryptoprocta ferox. The sequence continues at coordinate 43,251,453 of CM053573.1, forward strand.
TTATTTCAAAATACAAGTGCTGTGAAACCATATAATATTTAAACTAATCAGAAAATTTCACATACTGTAGTGTTTATCTTTTAAGAGTATTTTAGGAAAGAACCTCCTACTGAAGAGAGTCTATGGTGCATTTACAACCTTTCAGCTGGTGACTCTAGAAGTGGCAAGTCAGGATCAGTCTGATATACAGATCATCAAGCCTTTTCCTAGAAACAAAGGAAACCTTGGAATCCCAAGCTAAATAATCCTCAATGGATAGCATTTATCCATTTCCATAAGGATATGTTCTTGGCGAACAGTCTCAGACTCTAGGGGTAAAGAGAATATCTAAAACCTTCTAGACAGAGAGACTGGGTTACTACTAAAGGAAAGATATGTATGGTAACATTCTGTCTGTTGCACTGAGAATACAAAGACAATGGGACAACATTTATAAACTATTGAGGGAAAAACAAGGGGCTCCATGAATAGTATTGTGACAAACTACATGCAGAGGAACTGTGAATGGCTCTGCAGGCTGAAGGCACTGGTTAACTCAGGGGCAGTATTCATGACACAATATTGTGTGGCTGACTGTCTTGTGCATAAGATGCTATAAGCAATGAACCAATAAATGATGATAATGTGACTGATAACTGCATCACAAGCATATAGTTAGAGTTTAAAGACTAAAAAATAAATTAAATAATACCCCATCACACTTTTAGAAGTATTTTGGCAAACATCAGAGGATACTCTTTAAATTAAGAGGCCCTGGGGTGCTGGGAGCCGCATCGGCCTTGCTGGATGACACAGTCACAGTGAGGAAATGGCAGACATTTGCACAGCTCCTGCCATGAGAAGCGAAACTGGTATCTCCTTCTACTACTACTGCTCATGTTGAAAATAAGCCTGTTGTCATTAATTAGTCCTTACAGCGTTCCAAATCAGACCGATATTCCCCACACAGTTACCCCATAAGAAAAAACATTTTCCTGTCCCTGCATAAGAGATTTTCAATCAAAACATTACGTTTGGCAAAAGGCTCTTCTAATGAGCCTTACAGACCCAAAACATAGACTTGAAGGGGTTAAAAACACAAAAATTGGAGATAAGAATTAAAAACAAGGTCAAACACTTAGTCCATTTGAGTCTGGTCCGAAGAGAATTGGAGCCTGAATTGGAGATTAGAAATAGAAGACAAGGTCAGAACATGATCCCTTCCCAAGGTCTACATTCTACAAATATCCTCCCTTATACTGACTTCAGTTATGAGGATGGATAAGAATGTGGGAAACCCAGGTACAAGGCCAACACACATAGGGCCCCCATCGTGCTTACATCAAAGGAAGGGCTTTCTCAAGCAACTTGTTAATAAACATTTTTTTCTCTTTTCTTTTTTTCTCTTGTAGTTTATAAGCCAATCACAATAACTCTTAGCCTATCTATATACAACTTAACCTATGTTTTAATCTTAGCTTTACTAACTTAAATAATATGTATGTTAATCCTGTTTTCTACTAAAAACATCCTGTTATATTCTTGGTTATAAAATTCACTTGACTTTACTGTAAGAACATTACATGATTTGGTTATAAGTTGTTAATTAAAAACAAAGTCATAATTATTGGCAAAAAACCAACCCATACAAAATAAGATACGTTTGTTATTTTCTTAATCTGGGAGACAGGCACCCAGAATGTAAGGGATGGTTCTAAAAAATACTTCTGTAAAACTTGTTTCTGTACACTTTCGATGATTAAAACATCTTATCACTAAGAATTAGTCACTATAAACAATTTCTATTTTCTGATCTCATGTTATTGTTTGATCAATAAAAAAAGACACCAAAGAAGACAGAGCAGAGATGCCTGCCTGGTGATCAGAAAGAAACTGTGGCTCTCTCATCACTCTCTTTTGCTGACACCGTCCATCCTTTCAGGGACCCCTGGACCTGTTGGAGCTGGACTCTGGCACTGGGGCACTTGGGCGGCTCAGTCAGTTGAGTGTCTGACTTTGGCTCGGGTCATGATCTTGCGATTTGTGAGTTTGAGCCCCGCATCAGGCTTTGTGCTGACAGCTCAGAGCCTGGAGCCTGCTTCAGATTCTGTGTTTCCCTCTCTCTCTGTCCCTCCCTTACTCGTGGTCTGTGTCTCTCTCTCAACAATAAATAAACATTAAAAATTTTTTAAAAAATAATGAATTGAGAGGTCTTATGCTAAGTGTTATGTAGTATATACTATATGCTATAACTGACTATGAGACAGTGTTTTCTGCTTTTTCGAAGCCTACAAAAGCAAGTTTCATCATTTCTTTGGTTATTTGTGGACAAACCACAACTTTTGTTTTTTGAGAATGGGTTACTTGAGAGATATTCTGACCAGCTATGATAGCTAGTGTTGAATGGCTCATTCACTGTCAATCACAGACCACACTGCCCATTGATTCCTATAGATTCCCTGCCATAGATACTGTTGATGCTTGCCCATATCTTCTCTAGCTGTATATCTGCATCTGAGGGCTTTCTCTCATGGCCAGCTATTCTACCCTCACTTAAGGCAGACTAGAAGGACTGAGAAGTAATGTTCTTTTTAGAATCTCCTCCAGATCCTCTATAAGCCGATGACCGATGAGAGTTGGTGAGTAAATACCCCCAATCCTTTGTCCTTTGGTTGAAATTCATGCCCAGTGATGTTTCCAAAAAAAGATTAAGCTTGATTGCCCACAGTTGTGACTTTTTTAAAATAAATTACCTTTATTGGCTACATTCCTTTTCCTGTCTCACTTTCTCACTCATCAAATATTCCTAAATAAATTACTTGCACTCAAATAGTGTCTCAGGGTCTGGCAGAACATGAAAATGTCCTTGTTGTCTTAAGGTAGTATTGTATATTTTATACAGGAACCAGGTCTACCTGTACCATCTTATTTCAATATGACACAATTATTACTTGGTATAACATTATTTGAAGATAGATTGTGATTGATTAAAGTGATATACTGTATACCCTAAAGGAACCACCAAAAAAATAGAAAATGCATTAAAAATAAGCCAAATGTGGATATAAAGTGAAATCACAAAAAGTCTCTATTAATCCAAAAGCAGTCAGGAAAAGAAGGAAAGGAGAATGAAGAACAGATGGAATGGACAGAAAAACATCTATCATGTTAGCTAAAATGATAGCTTTTAATCCAACAACATCAATAATCTCACTGAATATAAATAGTATTATATACCAAATATAAGACAGATTGTCTGATTGGATCCCAAAGCAAGATCTAACCATACCCTGTTCAAAAGAAACACATCAAATATAAAGTCTTAGATAAATCAGAAGTAAAAGGATGGAAAACAGATCCACCATGCAAACATGAATCAAAAAAAAAAACAAAAAAGGCTATCAAGCAAATCAGACCTTAGATCAAAGAATGTTACCAGAGATAAAGAGCAACATTGCAAAACTACATAGGGTTCAATTAATTAAGAAGACAAAATAATACTAAATATGTAAACGCTGAATGGAGCTTCAAAATACTTGAAAAAAAAACTGATAAAGTAGAAATGAGAAGTAGACAAATTCATAATTATAAGTTAAGTCTATGGTACTCCTTTTTCAATAATTGATAAAACAAGTAGAGAGACTATCAGTAAGAGTAGAGAAGATCTGAAAAATACTAACATGATATTTATAGAATAATCCATCAAGTAGCAGAATATACAGCATTTTTATGTGTACACTGAACATTCACTAAAATAAATCCTAAATATTTAAATTTAAATATTTAAATTAAATATTTAAACATATTTAAAATAATGCAATTAATGCAAAAAATAAACTATAACAGAATTAAACTTGAAATCAATAAGACAAAGATATCTCTAAATCTTTATATATTTGGCAATTAAAAACCATCCTTCTAGGGGCACCTGGCTGGCTCAGTCAATGGACCATGTGACTCTTGATCTCAGGGTTGTAAGTTTGAGCCCCATGCTCAGTGTAGAAATTACTTAAAAATAAAATCTTAAAAAAAATGCCATCCTTCTAAATACCCATAGATCAAAGAGAGTTACAAGGGAAAGAAGAATATATTTTAAATAAAGTGAAAATAAAAATACAAATGTTTAAGTATGTGGGATATAGCTAAAATAGTGCTTATAGAGAAATTTATATCATTAAATGCTTATATTAGAAAATATAAATGATCGAATTAAGGTTAAAACTTCCACATTAAGACACTATAAAAAGAACAAATGAATCCAAAGCAAGCAAAAATAAATTTATAAATTAAGAGCATAAATTAAATTGTAACAAAAATAATAGAGAAAAATAAATAAAATGAAAAGCCTGGTTCCTTAAAAAAGAACAATAAAACTGATAAACTTTTAGCAAAACTGGCCAAGAAGAAAAAAAAGACTTAAGTTACTAAATGACAGAAAATGCAAATATCAAAAGTTATATCATTACAGATGCTATAATGTTTAAAAGACAAAAATGACATATCTTGAATAGCTTTATGTACAAAAATTATGTCAACTAGATAAAATGAACAAATTCCTTGAAAATATACAAACTATCAAAGCTTATTTAAGAAGCAATAGATAACCTGAACACTTGCACTTTTTTAAATTTGAATTTTTAGTTAAAATCTTCAAAGAAAAGCCCAAGTCTATGTATTTTATATAAAACATATAAGCAGAAGTAGCTAAATCATCTTCCAGGAATTTTGAGGAGAAGTATGTAAGATGTTTTAGGTGTTCTAGAAAAAGATATAAGTGCAGGGCAAAGAAAGCAAAAATATATTTTTATCTGAGCTTTGGTCAAAATAACATATTCTGTAAGTCTTCTTCAACATACAGAAATCCCTTTAGAGACTTCCTTTATCTCTACCTCCCCCAACTAAAAAATATATAATCAAATGGTCCTCAAAACCACAGTGTAGCTCTATCTGCTCATTGGTCCTATCCTCATGCTATAATAAAAGAACTTCTTTGCATCAAAAAAACCCCAGAAAACAAAAAACAAAAAAAACCCATGGGAAATTATGGCCTAGACTAGAGGTACAAGGGGCTTTTTCCTTAGAAGTACAATTTGAATCTTGATTTCTAGAGTGAAAGAAACGGAGCCAAAGAAGAACATGTTACCCATGGTGCACATGGCTGGCACAGGTTGGCCAGACTAAAGCTTGGTGACCTGTTTGAAGAAGAAGTGAAGTAAAGCTGGTCATGTTTAGAAGGGAAAGTCTATGAGTAAGTTTAGTTCTCTGGTCAGGAAGGAGAGAGAGATGACTGGGCCTGTTTTAGGGGAGCATGCATCGGGGGACTACTTGGCATTTCCGCTAAAAGGAGAGAAAAGTAATGGTAAGTAAAAGCTACAGGCCAACCTTTGGATGCTCCATAAACACACCCATGTGATCCTGCCAGAATCTAGTCATTTCATATATCATATTAATATCTCCTTTTATTTTAATAAATAAAATTTCCTAAAAGAGGTAAAAATGAAAGTGCAGAAGGGATCAGAGTAGGGAGCTGAATGCCTCTCTCTAGTACTTTTACTTTTTCCATATTAAGCATGAATAGCAGTTTACAAAACTATCTATACTGCATAATTTCCCTATCTGCAAACATGCAGATGTATGTATGCATGGATGCTATGTACAATAGTTAAAAACATTTGAAAACAGTAGTAAACCAGACAAATAATGTGCAAGACCTATACCCAGAAAAAAAAAACCTTTACTGAAAGAAATTAAAGAATACCTAAATCAATGGAAAGATGGTTTGGATGATTCAGTGTTTTAAAAAATGTCAATTCTCCCTATATGCATCTATAGATTTAATAAAAGCCCAATGAAAATCATAGTAGGATTTCTTATAGAAACTGGTAAAACTGAATATGTTATTTACATGGAAATGTAAAAGATGCATAAATATAGTCAACACAACTTTGAAAAAGAACAAAGTTAGAGGTCTAACAATATCTGATTCCAAGGCTTCATAGAGAACTTCAATATCTAGACAGTGCTGTATTGTTATAAAGAGAGACAAACAGATGAGTGGAACAGAATGAAGTCCAGAAATAAACCCATAAATATATGGACAGCTGATTTTACAAAGGTACAAAGGTAATTTAGTAGAGAAAATCGTTTTTTCAATAAATTATGCAGAAACAACAGGATATCTATATGCAAAAAAGGAACTTCGATCCAGATAATACACAAAAAGAATTGTAGATATAAATACACAATCAAGAACTACAACACCAGAGGAGAGAGGTGAAGATGGCAGAGGAGTAGGGCAACCCTAAGTTTGCCTCATCCCTGGAACACAGTTTGATCAATACCAGATCATCTGAACACCCAAGAAATCAATCTGAGGACTGAGAAAACAAAACTGCACATCTCCAAGTAGAAAACAACCACCTCATGGAAGGTAGGAGCTGCAGAGAGTTGATTTGAAGCAAAAAGCCATGGGTGCTATGGACAGGAGGGAGCCCTGATCACAGAAGAGGAGCAAGAGAGAAAGAGTGAAAAAAACAGTGAAAAAATATGTGCAGGGGATTGCACAAGAACATTCTTCCCCACAACCACTGACTGGGAAAACAAGAGGGATTAAGCCGCAAGTTTTTTAATAAGCAGTAAAGTGAAAAGTCTTAAGTTTTAGAGGTCTGTGCAATGGACAGGGTCCTACACTTGGCATGCTAGAGGTGCTGCCGTGGGGAAGGAGGGTGGATACCTGGGAGCAGACAGTATGCTCTGAGGATCCCCTAGGTCACACAAGGAGAAACAGTTCCCCTTTGTGGAGTACCTTTGGGAGGGGGGCACTACTCTCCATAGACAAAAGACCCTGAGGGCACCATAGAGATGTCTCATGCAGCAGCATAAAAACAAAGATGCCAGCTGAGGGCAGCGAACCTTGGTGCTGGCTTTTTTCTGTTTTATCATAATCTCTGAGTTGCTACACGATTGCAGGACTGTTTCCTAGGACAAGCCAACACTGGCCATAGCAGGGTGAGACCCTCCCCCAGAGGATCAGTGACGGTTCGCACTGTGGGGGTCTCTGAAGTTTGGAGTTTTGAAACCCAGCTGTGCCTGAGATAAAACATGTGATTGCTGTGTAGCCTGGCAGGTGGACGGCTTGATCAACAGACAGGGTGAAAGTGGGGATCTTATGGAAGGGCAGAACCCAGGAGGGGTGACTGTTTGTTCTTTTGTGAGGGCTTTCTAAAGAGTGACACACATGAGCTCCCTACTCTGGAGATAAGAGAACAGGGAACCCTATTTCTCCCCACCCATCAGCATTGACCAACTTCAGTGAGAAACACAGTGCCTCCCAGTGGAGGCTGGAGTTGATTGCACTGAGCCACTCCCCACTTCACCCTAGAGGTGCATCTTTACTAGGGCTAGTGTGCCTTAGAAGAAGCACCACAGGCCCCACACACAGAAACCAACACAAACCCCTCGCACATATTAAGTCTACTGGTGATACAGTGCTTCAAATATTCAACTCTATGGGAAAGAGGATCTAGCTTCCTTTGTTTTTTTTGGTTGGCTGTTTATTTTTTAATCAGAAAAAGGAACTTTTAAAATTAAAAAATTTTTAATTTCTTTTTTATTTTTGACCTCAAAATGACAAGATGAAGAAATTCACCCCAAAAGAAAGAACAGGAAGAAGTCACCACTAGGGACTTAATGCAGGCATAAGTAAGATGCTTGAACTAGAATTTAAAACAATAATTATATGGATACTAGATGGGCTTGAAAAAAGCATAGAAAACACTAGAGAATCCCTATGGCAGAGATAAGAGAACTAAAAACTAGTCAGGCCAAAATTAAAAATGCTATAACTGAAATGCAAACCCAAATGAAAGCCATGACAATGAGGATGGATTAAGTGGAGGAACAAATTAAGGATACTGAAGAAAAAATTATGGAAAATAATGAAGTTGAAAAGAAGAGGTAAAGAAAAGGATTAGATCATAAATGTAGACTTAGGAATTCAGTGACTCCTTAAAGCATAATAACATTCATATCATAGGAGTCCCAGAAGATGAAGAGAGAGAAAGGGAGGAAGACAGGTTATATGAGCAAACTATAGCTGAAAACTTCCTAATTTGGGGAAGGAAACAGACATTAAAATCCAAGAAGCACAGAGAACTCCCATTATATTCAACAAAAACCAACTATCACTAAGGCATATCATAGTCAAATTCACAAAGTACACAAACAAGGAAAGAATCCTGAAAACAGAAGAGAAAAAGGTCATTAACCTACAAGAGAAGACATATCAGGTTGGCAGCATATTTATACAGAGAAATCTGGCGGGCCAGAGGGACTGACAGGATACATTCAATGTGTCTGAATGGGAAAAGTATGCAACCAAGAATATGCAGCAAGGCTATCATTCAGAATAGATGGAGAGATAAAGACTTACCCGTATAAGCAAAAAATAAAGGAATTTGTGACCACTGAAAAACACTTGAAAGAAATATTACAGGAGACTCTTTGAGTGGGGAGAAAAAAAGAACAAAAGCAACAAAGACTGGAAAGGAAAAGAGAACATCACCAGAAACATCAACTTTACAGGTAACACAATGGCACTAAATTCCCATCTATCAATAATCACTCTGAATGTAAATGGACTAAATGCTCCAATCAAAAGAAACAGAGTATCAGAAGGGATAAAAATAACAAGACCCATCTCCATGATGCCTACAAGAGACTCATTTTAGACCTAAAGACACCTGCAAACTGAAAGTGAGGGGATGGAGAACCACCTATTATGCTAAACGATGTCAAAATAAAGGCAGAGATAGCCATAATTACATCAAACTAAGTAGCTTTTAAGCCAAAGACTATAACAATAGATGGAGAAGGGCGTTACATCATAAAGGGTCTATTTATCAAGAAGATCTAACAATTTGAAATATTTTATGCCCCTAATTTGGAGCCCCCAAATATATAAATCAATTAATGACAAACATAAAGAAACTTACTGATAAAAAGTCACTATTTGCAGATGACATGATATGCTATGTAGAAAACTTGAATGACTCCACCAAAAATCTGCTAGAACCTGAATACATAAATTCAGGAAGTTGCCAGTTATATAATCAACATACAGAAATACATTGCATTTCTATATACCAATAACGAAGGAGCAAAAAAGAAATCAAGGAATCAACCCCAATTACAATTACACCAAAAACCATAAAATGCCTAGGAATAAACCTACCAAAGAGATAAAAGATCTATAGAATACCTGTGTAAGAAATTGAAGAGGACATAAAGAAATGGAAAAACTTTCCATCCTCAAGGATTGGAAAAACAAACATTGTTAAAATGTCTATACTTCCCAAATCAATCTACACATTTAATGCAATCCCTATCAAAATGCCAGCAGCATTTTTCACAGAGCTAGAACAAAGAATACTAAAATTTGCATAGAACCACAAAAGACCCCAAATAGCCAAAGAAATCCTGAAAAAGAAAGTAAAGTTGGAGGCGTCGCTATTGCAGATTTCAAGCTACATTACAAAGCTAGAGTCATCAAGATAGTATGGTACTGTCACAAAAACAGACACATAGATCAATGGAACAGAATAGAAAATTCAGAAGAAGACCCATAACAATATGATCAACTAATCTTTGACAAAACAGGAATGAATATCCAATGGAAAAAAGACAGTCTCTTCAACAGATCATGCTGGGAAAACTGGACAGCAATATGCAAAAGAATGAACCTGGA
>CM053573.1:43261676-43287281 GCA_028646485.1 Cryptoprocta ferox
TGCACAAACATGTCAGAAGTGTTATCTGTGGTAGAAAGTAGTGGCATAATGTGCAACTTCAACTGTTAAAACTAGAACTATATACCATCACTTGATGTTTATGATTTCAGAGACTGTAATGCCCTATGGGATACCTGGACTTCTCATACAAATTCAAATCTATAATTCCCAGAAGAACAGCTTAGTTTTTCCTAAAGGGAACCCTTGGGCACTATTAGGGGAATTTTAGCTCTTCACTCCTTCCTCCTCTGGCCTAAACACACAGTTCTACAATTGGTTGACTCTTGTATTCAAAGCAAATTGATATAAACAACATTTTCCTGAGGTTGGTAAATGAAGCCTCCAAAATGAATCAGTATGCAAAGAATTACTGCCTATGCTATTCTTATTCTTGTGTAACTGTGTTTTTATTTTTCTACTTTAGAAAGCCTAACACTGCAAGGATCACCATAATTTTTTTTAACAGATATTGGTAAGAGAGATTGATTTTTTGTAATACTCGTTATTTTTTATAGAAAGTTAAAAATACTGTTAAGTTTATAAAAATTTTGATTTGGTTTATACAACATCCAAATAGCCAGTTGGAAATGGAAAACAAATAATGAATAATCTGTACATTTTACGATTGTGAGTAAAATCTGGGTAAGCAAAATAGCTCTAAGACTGAATTGTACTTTTTAATTATTTAATTATCTGATTAGCAAAATTATAATGGCTCCGGAGTACATTTCTGGTGAAATAGAATGTTAAACAATTTAAAAGAGGGTGTAAGGATTTAGGTTATAGTATTTCCTATGTAAGAAATCTTTCTGATGATTCTGTTCTAAATACTTGTTCCATTTAATTAACCACATTCTATGATTAAGCTTTTAAGTTAAATCACTTAAATATTACCCTATGTATCCTTTCACCCACCTCTGACAATAACTTGAGTATGAAAATGCAGAAAATGTCCCTCCAGTGTTATTTCCATTTTCTGATTTAATAAAGGCCCACACATTGGATTTAAGATTTTTCAATTATTTATAGATTTGAGATTTCATGGAAGGAAATCCATTCCAAATAAATATACACTTAACAATTACAATTATTGGCATTGGTTATTTATATTGCATGCACTAGGTTCCCATTTTTGCCTCAATTTTATTTTGTAAAAAAAATTGGTGGAGAAGAAAGGGCTCTCAAGTAAATGGGAATAGCTAGAGAAAGTCAGTTCTAATCACAGTAAAAACAAAGATAAAGCACTTTTAAATATGGAAAGAACTTTCAGCAATGCTAGTATATTTGTGAGCCATATAAAGTTTCTAGCATAAAATTAAAATGACAGTCTCTGCTTCATATACATTTTCCATGGGATAATAAAATTGGAATTTTTAAAGAAAATAAAGTATTCCCAGTGTTGACAATTTTTAATAAAAAGAAGGATTAAGACAAATATTTACCCCCAATCTCTGAACTTTTTCCCCATTGCATCTTCAGCCTGTCTCTGATACTCCCACTCTCCCTCTTCACTGCCTGGTCTTTCCTACACATTTCATCTATGAATATACTATGGATGCTAATAGTGGGCAGCAGACAAAAGCCATCTACTCTCCACATTCCTTGGAGTATTCATTTCATTCTCCTCGCTTTTGTGCCATTTGTTTCCCATTCACTACTCATTACTCTCTGACTTCAATTCTATCTCAAAATAGAAACTGCTCTCACTAAGGCCACTACTAATCTCTTAATTCTCACATTTAATTATTACTGATTACTTCTTATCCTACCAGAGCACTTACTTCACTTTTGGCACTGTACTTCACTCTCTTTAATTCCACAACACTCAGCTTTAATTCCTTATGTTTCTAATATCACTCTGCTCAGTATCCTTTTCTGGTGTTTCCTTCTCTCCTGTTGTATAAACCAGAGCTCTTGGCTGCAAGAGGGAATGAGTTAATTAAATGGAAATTAGCTTTAACATAGAAATTCTAGAGAAATTGGAGAAATCCACTGGAGAAATGGACGGGAACATAAAGAAAGAAAGACATATTGTCAACAGCCAAAATTATGTTCCTCTTCTATCTAGCTCAAAAAGAGCTGTTGTCCTTGCTGCTGAATGTGGAATGCAATAGCTCACACTGATAATGTCATTGATGTGGGTGTAGGGTACATTTCTGAGGTCTTGATATTGCTCCCTTGATTTAGCAATGAAAATTCCTTTTTTCACCCTGACCTTTGGTCTCCTTCTCTCCATATTCCAAATTCGGGGCAGGTGTTTCACTGGCCAAACCTACATCAAGTCCCCTCATTCTGTGTGCAAGGGGATGGGAAAGTTAGTTTCTAAAACTTTTGGCTTCTAAGCTGGATGACAGCTTTGTCTGCCACCAAGACTCATGTGGTAGAAAAGAGGATCAAATACTATCCATCTAATAAATGATGTACATCCATTTCATAATCTGTTTAATATAACTTCCTGAAGTTACTTTCTATGCCCTCTTTGTTTTTACTTTATGCACACTCTCTAATGGATGGGTCATACATAAGTATGCTTTTAGTCACCCCAATGACTCCCAAGTCATTATTTCCATTAAGATCTTATAAAACAATACTACTGAGTACATATCACCTGGGTGTTCCCAGAATTCTCCTTACAAAAATTGGCCAGTACACTTGAGTTCTTAATCTCAGTTTTTGATGACCATCTATTCAGGCACCAAGTGTCTTCTTCCTTCACTGACCCCTCACATGTAATAGGTTACAGAGTCCTAGTGACTATACAGTCTGGCGTATTTTGATCTATCTCTTTGTCCCACTTATCACTCCCAGTGTCATATCACACATGGGCTAAGAACTTCACAGGCTGTTTAATCAACTGGGGAGCATTTATATAATGCATATTGTTACAACCAATTCATGACCTACCAAATTAATCTCTACAGTAATATCTCAGAATCTGTATTTTGTAAAAAACAAAACAAAACAAAAAAAAACAAAAAAAATCCCTACCTTAGACAATTCGACAATTCTGATGTATAATTTGGTTTGGGAATCAATGAACATTTGTGACAGCTTACCGATTAGTATCCTTAACTCGTTTCCCCTCCCTTCAGCTTATTTCCTACTATCAAACATTTAATTTAACAAATATCTGATGATGTCATTCCCTGTCTTAAAAGTTTTCAGTCCATACCTATTGTTTGAAGAATAAAATTGAAGATGTTTCACGTGGCATTCAACTCTGTGTAATCCAGGCCCTTCTAACATCTTTACTTTTGATGCTGCATCAATGTCCTACACACAGAATTTCACTACCTCATTCAATTGTTACCCCATAAGTTTGCTTATGTTCAGAATGTTTTTCTTGTCTTCTAAATCTGTTTATTCTGTACATATTTGAACTGAAGTAATTGCATTTTTTCCAACATAACAATTTCCCCAAATGGCTTCCATACAGGTGTAAATAAAATTAAAGGGCCTTCAGGCTAGTGTATGGTTTTATTTCAGTTACCCTCACCAAATTTTCTTTTATAAATCTTAACGAATATTCTTTTTACATTTACTGCATTTCATTTCAGATGTCATCTATTAAGAATATGGAAAACAAAAATGCAACAGAGCTACAAGAGTTTGTTCTCATGGGACTTACATATCAACTAGAGTGGCAAATTCCCTTGTTCCTGATATTCCTGGTTATATATCTCATCACCATTGTGGGGAACCTTGGTCTGATTGCTCTCATATGCAATGAGCCTCAGCTTCACATCCCCATGTACTTATTTCTTGGGAATCTGGCATTTGTGGATGCTTGGCTATCATCCACAGTGACCCCCAAGATGTTGGTCAACTTCTTTGCCAAGGGCAAGATGATCTCTCTCTCTGAATGCATGATACAATTTTTTTCTTTTGTAGTCAGTGCAACCACAGAATGTTTTCTGCTTGCAACAATGGCATATGATCGATATGTGGCCATATGCAAGCCTTTACTTTATCCAGTAATTATGACCAATAGACTATCTATGCAGCTACTAGTTGCATCATTTGTAGGCGGCCTTCTTCATGCCATAATTCATATAGGCTTTTTATTCAGATTAACCTTCTGTAATTCTAACATAATACATCACTTTTACTGTGACATCATGCCATTATTTAAAATTTCTTGTACTGATCCTTCTATTAATATTCTGATAGTATTTATTTTTTCTGGATCAATTCAGATGTTCACCATACTGATTGTTCTTGTTTCTTACACATCAATTCTCTTTACAGTCTTAAAAAGGAAGTCTCTAGAAGGCATAAGAAAAGCTTTCTCCACCTGTGGAACCCATCTCTTATCTGTCTCTTTGTACTATGGTCCTCTTCTCTTCATATATGTGCGCCCTGGATCTGGACAAGCAGATGATCAAGATATGATGGACTCACTATTTTACACTGTCATAATTCCTTTCTTAAATCCAATTATCTACAGCTTGAGAAATAAGAAAGTCATAGATTCACTGAGAAAAATGTTAAAGAAAAATGCTTAGATCTCATACTAATATCTATTCTCCTTTCATTAAAATGACAAGATTGTGCAGATTAGATATTGCTATGTGTTGATTAGTCTTCAAAAATTTTTTTTGCAGGTATAATTGCCCTAATATTTTATTTACTTATTTTTAAATGTTTACTTATTTATTTTGAGAGTGTGCATGCATGCACAAGAGCAGGGGAAGGGCAGAGAGGGAGTGAGAGAGAGAATCTCAAGCACGATCATGCTGTCAGTGCAGAGCCCGATATGGGGCTTGCTCGATCTCACAAACCGTAAGATCATGACCTGAGCCAAAATCAAGAGTCAGACGCTTAACTAAGGCACCCCAGTGCCCCATTTTCCCTACTGTTTTAATGACTTAAGGTGGGAGAAGCTAATCATCCTCTTAAAATATTTGTATTTTATTCAAAAACACACAAGGAATTTTAATCAGGCATTCATATCATACTACTTAATTAAAGTAGAAAACAAAAATGAAAACATTTCACAGGCTTGTACATTCTTCAGTGTGACTTTATAAATGCATTAAGTACTAAAATAGCATGGTGCCTCTGAACAGAACTTGATTACTATGTCTTTGATACTTATACAGCTCTACAGCCTGGAGACCCACAATGCATTTAACTTGATAGCGAAGGCAGATTTGTGTTTGAGTGAACAGAGGCAAATGCTAGGAACTCTGACAACCATCAGAGTTTTTCTTTCTGCTTTATTTGAAGCATGGTGAATTTTGCTTCTTGTGGGGGTTCAACTCTCATATCACCAAAAGAAATAAAAAGAAATCGAAGAAACAAGAAAAATGACAAGGATGTTAAGACAATAAAGACAGGGCCAAACTGTAAGAGATACTTAGCTTAGTGTGCTTCTTAGAGGGAGGAAAAGGCAAGCTTCCTCCCACTGTCCATGATGCCTTCTACAGGTCCTTTCTAACTATGTTTGTAGGTGGTTGGGCAATCTGGAAAACTTCACTAATAACCAAAGCTAATAGATTTAACTGAGGATTTAACTTGGGGTAGACATAGAGGGGAAGAGAAAAGTGACTGAATAGGAAGGAAATGGTCTCAATTTTGCTAGACTTAAAAAAAATGAATAATATGTAATTTATTGGAATGTGTTGCTGACAACAAGGGGCTTCAAATGTACATTACCAAATTCCAAGTAATGTTAAGATGATAGAATGTTATAGGGTGCGGTGAATGGCTCAGAGAGACATGAAAATCAACAAGAGTTTAGACATTTTGTGCCTCAAAGTCCACTAATGTTAGTTATTACACTCCATTTGCTAAACATAATGAATGATTCATCTTCAAGTCCACCTCACCCTTCCTCTCTCACCACCGATTCCATACACCGTTCTACTGATATCACTAAGGCTCTCAACCCCCATAATTACCTAGCTCTGTGATTTGTGAAACTCTATAGTTACTTAAGCCCTTCCTTTTGCTAATTCTCTCTTAATTCCCAAACATAGGTGTCACATTATTCTTTGTAAGCATATCTCAGATTAAATGATATCCCTTTACATTTAGTAGAATGTCTTTGCTAATAGGTTATGTGGATATATGGTATATGTATATAGATCTATGTGCATATGTATGCATATATCTGTTTGCTCATGCATAAGTCCAGATTATATATTTCTACATTTATATCTGTATCCATATATCTAATGTTTTTTTTTATTATTATTGAGACAGAGAGAAACAGAGCATGAGCAGGGGAGGGGCAAAGAGAGAGGGAGACACAGAATCCAAAGCAGGCTCCAGGCTCTGAGCTGTCAGCACAGAGCCTGATGCGGGGCTGGAACCCACGAACTGCGAGATCATGACCTGAGCCAAAGTTGGATCCTCAACCGACTGAGCCACCCAGGCACTCCTGTATCCGTATATCTACCAGTATCTTTTTTACACTGCATTTGTTCACCCTGGCATTGAGGCTTTTTAAACATTTTTTAAATGTTTATTTATTTTTTAAGGAGAGAGAGACAGAGTGTGAGTGGGGAAGGGACAAAGAGAAAGGGAGACTGAGAATCTGAGGCAGGCTCCAGGCTCTGAGCTGTCAGCACAGAGCCCAGTGCAGGGCTTGAACTCATGAACTGTGAGATCATGACCTGAGCCAAAGTTGGGTGCTGAACAGACCGAGCCACCCAGGTGCCCCATTTTTTAAAATCTTGGCTTAACTCTGAAGTCCCTTCCCTCCTAATTCTCCTAACAGACCCTGTGTAAAATCCATATAGTTACTGAAAGCTTTTTGGACATACCTCATTCTCTCAGCTTCAACCTTTTTCTCATATGCATCCCTCCATGGAAAATAGAATTCTTCACCCATGCCACAACTACCAATTTTTATTTGCAATTGAAATGTCTTTTCTTCAAGTTCTATCTTAAATGTTACAGCTTCCTTGATGTATTTCCAGATTACCTTAAAGAGGATAGGAATGCATATTCATTTGAAGCATTGTTAGTTTATTTATCCTTAGATCACACTTGGTCTTCAATAGTACTTATTTTTGGTCTACACACTTAGATGACAATTTAGAAGTCCTAGAACTCTTTCTGTCTTGTGCGGTACATAGGACATGACTTATGAACAAAATCCTAAGTAAGTATTTGTGAAATACTTAGGAAATTTAAAAATCTTACAGCTTAAATACATAGAATACAGTAGACTGTGCCACTCTTTTTCAATATGGTTATGTGCTCAGGGAGATTACTAGGTTTGGGATGGCTGCTATTGGCCAACTCCCCTTCCTGTTTCTTTCATAACAATGTCAACCACCATAAACCAATAGTTAATTCTTCTTCTTAACACTAGATTTAGTGCCTGGGATAGAATAACAAAGTATCAGGGAGAAGCCCTTTAATTAGATGCTTGTTTAAAGACATAAAACATACAAATATTTAAAACAAAAGTCATTATTATGTATTTCTGGAAGTGTAGGTCAGAATATTAGAACAGGTCATCTGCCCTCTTTTTGTTTTCCTGAGAGATGCTCTCAAGCCCCAGGAAAGGAAGTGAATGGATTACAGTCCAACTGCTTTTACTCTTTAAACCTGGAGAATTCATGTTATTTCATATGTCTGTAGCTATATTGATTTTTGCTGCTATATAATATTCCCATTGTTCTGATTTTCCTTTTCAATTGTCTATATTTTTCTTGTTCATTGTTATGACCCCAAAGATAAAATAATAATATGAACTACTACTGTGTATTACTTTAGCCATCAGAAAGGTCTGTTTTCCTAATTGGTTTTTTCTTTGAGAAGTTTGACATTCAGCTGTGACTCTATGAGCATGATGTGTTACCTGTCAAGTCTTAGTTTAGGCTAGGTGAGTATGGAACAGACAGTTGGGGGCCTCTCTGGGGCTCAGATTTCCTCTGCAGCCACCTGTTGTATATGTCAGGTCTATAGATTCCTTTGCTCTAGTTTGAACTTCAGTAAAATACCAGCTACTTTATTCCTTTTGGAAATTTACCAAAAGGCTTTGTCCATTGATGTAATCCCACTATCATTTCTGTTATAGATATATTCATTTTGTACATTATTTTTGTCATATAAGTAGGATGTTGGGGAAAAGGTAAAATATACATCTGTGTAAGGCCCATATTTTAATTCTGCTGATTCCCTTAAAAAGAAACCATGAAATTACATATGATTATATAATAGATATTTAGATGTAAAGGATGATATCACAATGCTAAATTCACTTAGTTGTCTGGAACAATCACTGCTGATATGGGATTAAACCATCCCTTGGAAATATAAATAACATACCTGAAGTGCTATTTATTATGAAGGTGCATTCATTTTCTTAATCTGGAGATTTAAAAGAACTCACAGCTCCTATAAAAATCTTCTGTACAGTGAAGAAAACCATCAACAAAAAGGCAACCTACTGAAAGGGAGAAGATACTTGCAAATGATAAGTGGTCAGTATCCAAAATACATAAAGAATTTATACAACTGAACACCAGGAAACCCAAACAATCTGATTAAAAATTGGGCAGAGGACCTAAACAGACATCTCTCCAAGGAAGACATACAGTTGGCCAATAGACACATGAAAAGATGCTCAGCATTACTAATTATCAGGGAAATGCAAATCAAAATGATAATTAGATACCACCTTACACCTATCAAAATGTCTAAAATCAAGCCACAAGAAATAACAAAGGACAAAAAGGAACTCTCATGCATTTGGTGGGAATGCAAACTGGTGTAGCCACTGTAAAAAACAGTATGGAGTTTCCTCAAAAAAATTAAACAGAATTACCATATGATACAGTAATTCCCCTACTGACTATTTACCCAAAGAAAATGAAAACACTACTTCAGAAAGATATATGCAACCCTATGTTTTTGCAGCATTGTTTACAATAGCCAAGATGGGAGTCACTGTGGGAGGGACCCAAGTGCCTATCCATAAATGAATGGATAAAGAATAAATTATAATAGTGGAATATTACTCAGCCATAAAAAAGAATGAAATCTTGCCATTTGCAGCAACACGGAAGGACCTAGAGAGTACCATGCTAAGTGAAATAAGTCAGAGAAAAAAAATACCATATAATTTCACTCATACGTGGAATTTAAGAAACAAAACAAATGAACAAAACAAAGAAAAAAAGAGAAAAACAGAAAAAGCAGACTTAAAAACAGAACAAACTGGTGGTTATCAGAGAGGAGGATGAGTGAAACACATAAAGGAGATTAAAAGTACATTATCATGATAAGCAGTGAAAATGTATATAGAATTGTTGAATCACTATGTTGTACACCTGAAACTAATATAACACTGTATGTTAATTATGCTTGAACAAAAATTTAAAAATAAAATAACTTATAGTTCTTACCTCTTTTAATTTTTCTTATGTTTTTTATTTATTTTTGAGAGACAGAGAGAGACAGCACAAGCAGGGGAGAGAAAGAGAGAGAGGGAGACACAGAATCTGAAGCAGCCTCCAGGATCCGAGCTAGCTGTCAGCACAGAGCCCGACACGGGGCTCAAACCCACGAACCGTGAGATCATGACCTGAACCAAAGCTGGATGCTTAACTGACTGAGCCACCCAGGCGCCCCTAGTTCTTACCTCTTTAAACACATACAGTATACATTTTTCATCACTTACAATACTTTCTATTGTTCAGAAGACTGTTGAAAAAAGTATCTTAGATTATATTCAAAGAAACAACATAATTAGGTTAAGACAAAAATAAACACCAATCAACACCAGAACAGTATGTCTCAACATCTGGGTTGTGGACTAGCTATGGCAAAATCTTACTGAGTATGTGTATTAGGTATATGTCAAAATCTCTCTGGTATAGGATTTCATATTGTTGTTCTTTTAAAATGGTGGTATTTAAACTTTAGTGAACATTAAGATCATGTGGAGAGTTTGTGAAAACATATTGACAGGCTCCACCATCAGTGTTTCTGATTCAACAATTCTATACATTTTTCACTGCTTATTAGGATAAGTGTACTTGAAACCATATTTAGGAAACACTGTTTTAAAATAATCAGTGAAACAAAATTTTTGTAATATTTAGAGACCAGTCAAAATAGAGTCTCTACACATCCTCTGTCTCCTACTTAAACACAATATGCAAATACTCTAGATGTTTCTACCCTCTGGTTTGTACTTTCCTCCCTGCTATGGGAGGGTGGGTCCAGATTTCATTTGTGTTTCTGTTTCAAAGGATGAAGAATTGTGGACCTTTTTATGACTTTCTCTTGGGAGCCATGATTGAAAGTGATGATAGCAAATCAAAACTCCACTGCCTCGTTTGAGTAAGCTTAATGGATGGGACCTCAGTTAATTTAAAAAAATGAATCTTCAAGCTTATTTAAGCAACAAAACAGATGAACATATGGGAAAGGGGGAGGAAAGAGAAAAGAGGGAAACAAACCACAAGAGACTCTTAACAATAGAGAACAAACTGATGGTTGATAGAGGGAGGAGGGTTGGAGTTGGGCTAGATGGGTGATGAGTATTAAGGAGAGCACTTGTGATGAGCACTGGGTGTTGTATGTAAGTAATGAATCACTGAATTCTACTCTTGAAACCAATATTGCACTGTATGTTGACTAACTATAATTTAAAAAAATAAAAAAAAAAACAAAGAAATTTCAAGCTGAATCAACTTTTGGTTCATCGTTATCAATGAAAATTCACAAACAAGATGTTCCAAATGCTGTAATAAAATGATGTTTACCTCTTCTGAGAAGGTACTTTCTAAATGAGACTTATTTGGAGTGCATGGGTGGCTCAGTTAGTTAAGTGTCTGACTCTTGATCTCAGCTCTTGAACTCATGCCCTGTGTTTGGCTCTGTGCTGGGTGTGAAGCCTACTTTAACTAACTAACTAACTAACTAACTAAACTAACTAACTAAAAGACTTATTTGTGGGCAACAGCTAACAGTAGCATCATGACACTTTCTTCTATTTTCAATATAAACCAATAAATTCAATAAATCATAATGAATTGTTTTATTAGTATAGGACTTTCCAGTGTCACAGAATCAATATGATTATATAGATATAGATCTATAAAAAGAAATCTTTATAATATAAAGTTTTTTTATACAATATTGGCTCATGCAATTATGAAGACTGAGAATCTACTGTTTGCAAGCTAGAGACACAGGAGAGCCTATGTTGTAGCTCAAAGGCCTGACCCAGGAGAACTATGGGTTAGATTCCAGGCCAAGTCTGAGTCCTCAAATCAGGATCACCAAGGGTAGGGAAAGATCAATGTCAACCAGCCAAAGCCATCCTCTGTCTTTTTTGTTAATTCAGGCCCTCATCACAATGGTGAGACCCAGCTGCTTTACTTAGACCACCAATTCAATACTAATAACTTTTGGAAATACCCTTACAAACACAATCAGAAAAAAATGTTTAATAAGATATCTGGACATCCTTCAGGCTAGCCAAATTGACACATAAAATGACCCATCACAAGTCTACCTGTTGTCACTTGGTACACACACATAATTGCTTAAATCATATTTAATCCCCAAATAAGGACAACAGCATGGTGATATTTGTGCCTCACATGATAAAACAATGCTGTGTACACCGAAAATGCACTAAATCCTTCCCTGGAGGAGGAGGTGAATTCCTTGAGTAATATTTACTCATCTTCTTGATATCTGGTAACTTAAATATTATAATGTCAAATTAACAATGCTTAATTACTATAAGACATAGGCAATATATCTTATGTTACATGGATAAAGGAATAATAGTGGAAAGAAAACAAAGATATTTGCTACGTGCACACACATATGCACGCACATGTGTACTCATAAAATTAAGGAGGAAATACTCATGGCAATTGCTATCCTCATTTCTGTAACTGATTATGTATATATAGCTAGCATTTATAACTACAGTCTTCTACTACCCATTCCATATTCCCTCTGCCTTCAATAAATACCTCAGCTGGTCAGGTTTTTTACCTGATGGGGTAACCCAAACTTTTATTCTTAAATGGTTTTGGCCATTAGAAGTCCTGCCTACATTAAGTTTTGGAAGTTTTTCATTGACCATAATCACAAGGAATGATACACTAAGAGACACGCTAACTGAACTGTATTCCAGACACATTCATCCTTACCTCTACTGTGGACTAGTCCCATTTTCCCTTGGTAATCAGCATCAACCACCCCACCCAATACGGTAACTTCATTTTTTTTTCTGACCATTCAAGGAATGTAGAACTCAAAGAAACCATGATGATCTTTTTTTTTCTTTCAAAATTTTATTTAAATTCAAGTTAGTTAAAATATAGTGTAGTATTGGCTTCAGGAGTAGAATTCAGTGATTCATCATTACATATAACACCCAGTGCTTATCACAATAAATGCCCTCCTTAATGCTCATCACCCACTTGCCCATCCCCCCACATGCTTCCCATCTAGCAATCCTTAGTTTATTCTCTACAGTTAAGAGTCTCTTATGGTTTACCTCCCTCTCTGTTTTTATATTTTATTTTTCATTCCCTTCCCTTATGTTTATCAGTTTTGTTTCTTAAATTCCACATATGAGTGAAATCATATGGTATTTGTCTTCCTCTGAGTTATTTCACTTAGCATGATATACTCTAGTTTCATCCACACAGAAATGGCAAATTTTCAATTCTTTTGATGGCTGAGTAATATTTCATTGTGTATATAAACTCTCTGCCTTACCCATTCATCAGTCAACGAACATTCGGGCTCTTTTCCATAATTTGGCTGTTGTTGATAGTGCAGCTATAAACATTGGGGTGCATATGCCCTTTTGAATCAATATTTTTGTATCCCGTAGATAAATATCTAGTAGGGCAATGGCTGGGTAATAGGGTAGCTCTATATTTAACTTTCTGAGGAAACTCCACTCTGTTTTCCAGAGTGGCTGAACCAGTTTGCATTCCCCCAACAGCATAAGAGGGTTCCTAATTTTCCACATCCTCATCAACATCTGTGGTTTCCAGGGTTTATTTTAACCATTCTGATAGGTGTGAGGTGGTGTATTGTAGTTTTGATTTGTATTTCGTGATGATGAGTGATGTTAAGCATTTTTTTTCACGTGTCTATTAGCCATCTTTATTCTTCTTTAGAGAAATGTTTGTTCATGTGTTCTGCCCATGTCTTAACTGGACTATTTATTTTTGGGGAGTTGAGTTTGATAAGCTCTTAAAATATTTTGGAAACTTGCCCTTTAACCAATACTGGAAAAGCTCTGCAAGAATTATTAAAGGGGACCCTTTGAGTGGGAAAGAGAGACCAAAAGCAATAAAAACTGGAAAGGAACAGAGTCAGTCTATAGGAACAGCAATTTTACAGGTAATACAATGGCACTAAATTCATATCCATTGATATTTATTCTTAATGTAAATGGACTAAATGCTCCAATAAAAAGACACGAAGTATCAGAATGGATAAAAAAAAATCAATATCCATTGACATGCTGCTTATAAGAGACTTATTTTAGATCCAAAGACACCTCCAGGTTGAAAGTGAGGGGGTGGAGAACGGTTTATCATGCTAATGGATATCAAAAGAAAGGTAGTATGACCAGAAAAAGACCACACTAAAAAGGAGAATTATAGTCCAATATCCCTGATGAACATGAATGTAAAAATTCTCAACAAGATACTAGTAAATCAAATCCAACAGTACATTAAAAGAATTATTCAGCATAATCAAGTGGGATTTATTCCTGGGCTGTTGAGGTGGTTCAATATCCAAAAATCAATCAACGTGATACACCACATTAATAAAAGAAAGGATAAGTACCTTATAATTCTCTCAGATGCAGAAAAAGGATTTGACAAAATATAGCACCGTTTCTTGATAAAAACTCTGAAGAAACTATGGATAGAAGGTCAGGGCACCGGGGTGGCTCAGTCAGTTAAGTGTCTAACTCTTGATTTTGGCTTAGGTCATGATCTTGTGGTTTGTGAGACTGAGTCCCGTACTGGGCTCTGTGCTGACAGCTCAGAGCCTGCTTATGATTCTCTCTCTCCCTTTCTGTCTCTCTGTCTCTGTCTCTCTCTCTCTTAAAATAAACAAATAAACATTAAAAAAAAAAGTAGGAACATACCTCAACATCATAAAGGCCATATGCAAAAAATCCACACCTAATATGGGAAAAACTGAGAGCTTTTCCCCTAAGGTCAGGAACAGGACAGGGATGCCACTCTCACCACTGTTGTTCAATATAGTACTAGAAGTCCTAGATTCAGCAATCAGAGAATAAAAAGAAATAAAATGCGTCCAAATTGGCAAGGAAGAGGCCAAAATTTCACTCTTCTCAGATGACAGGATATTCTACATGGAAAACCTGAGAGACTCCACCAAAAAAAAAAAAAAAGCTGCTAGAACTGATACATGAATTCAGCAAAGTCACAGGATATAAAATCAATGTGATTTTGGTGGCATTTTTATACACCAATAATGAAGCAACAGAAAGAGAAATCAAGATATAGACCATATTTCCAATTGCACAAAACCCATAAAATACTAGGAATAAATCTAACCAAAGAGGTAGAAGAGCTGTACTCTGACAAACTATAGAACACTTATGAAAGAAATTGAAGAGGACACAAAGAAATGAAAAAACATTCCATGCTCATTAGATTGGAAGAACAAACATTTTTAAAATGTCTATACTACCCAAAGCAATCTATACATTCAATACAATCCCTATCAAATCAACATCAGCATTTTTCACAGAGCTAGAACAAATAATTCTAAAAATTGTGTAGAAGCAAAAAAGACCCTGAATAGCTAAAGTAATGTTGACAAAGAAAAGCATAGCTGGAGGTACCACAATTCCAGACTTCAAGCTCTATTACAAAGCTGTAATAATCAAGACAGTATGGTACTAGCACAAAAACACATATAGATCAATGGAACAAAATAGAAAACCCAGAAATGGACTCACAATTATATGATCAACTAATCTTTGACAAAACAGGAAAGAATATCCATTGGAAAAAAGACAGTGTCTTCAACAAATGGTGTTGGGAAAACTGGACAGCAACATGCAGAAGAATGAAGCTGGACCACTTTTTTTACACCATACACAAAAATTAATTCAGAATGGATAAAGGACCTAATGTCAAACAGTAAGTCATCAAAATCCTAGAAGAGAACACAGGCAGCAACCTCTTTGACCTTAGCCATAGCAACTTCTTACTATCTTAATTTCCAGCTCAATGGATCACTGTTGTGTGTCCTGATGGAAGTATTCCTCCCTCTGGCTCCAAGACCTCTAGGCTATCAGAATATAAGATCAAGGGAATATGAAGCAAAAATTATGTTAGGGGATTACTAGGGGGTAACAATGAGTGGTGCAACTCCCATTTCTACCCTTTGATTCCTGGACCCATGGAACCTGGTTATAGGGGAACCAGTACCATGTATTAAATACTGATTCAGAAAATATACAGCCTTCTGCAGATCCATACTCTAACCCTGCAAGGTACTGGCATGTGGTTTTGCTATAAATGAGTCTTCAGAAAGGCCAATCCATTTTTCTATTGAACACGTTTCTTCAGAATGGTAGGGAACACTGCAAGAGCAGTGACTTTCATGATCACGGGCCCATTGCTGCACTTCTTTGTGAAGTAAATTCCTTGGTCAGAAGCAATGTTGTGTGTAATACTATGACAGTGGGTAGGGAATTCTGTTAAGTCTAAGACAATAGTTTTGGTAAAATCAATGAATTCAGGGAGGGCAAATCTATATCTAGTAAATGTCTATTATAGTAAGAGCAAAACATTTCCTTTCTATGATGGAAACTGTCCAATGTAATCAACATGCCACCAGGTAGCTGGCTGATCACTGTACTAAACAGTGATGTATAAGAGACTCATGTTTTAGTTCCTGGTAGACTGAGTACTTAGCAATGGCTGTAGCCAAGATGCCCTTAATAAATGGAAGTCCATGATGTGTACACATGCATATCTTCCTTCCTTGCCACTGGGTGGTGTTGTCTCAAAATAGGTTATTCTATCCACTTTATTATTTAAATCTTTATCTGCTGAGGTTATCCTTTAATGATTGTTCTTTGAGACACAGATATCTTTGTTTTTCACCCTTGCAGAAATTTCTGTTCACATATCTCTTCTACAAATTTCCTTAGTCATAGCTCATGAATTGGTATCCAATCATACATCTGGACATTTCTACTTCCAAAGTGAACAACCAGGTGCACTGCATCAAATTCTGCCACTTTCCATTCACTTCTGTACTTCAGGAATGTCACAGATAAGGGTTGTAGTGTTGCAGCTGTCCACTTTTGGATGATGTCTGCATTTTGTGCAGAACCATCTATAAACCAGGACCCAATTTTTTTTCTTCCTCTGTCAACTGATCCTAGAGAATTCCCCATAGATACAGTTTGGGAGAGAGGTTAGTGTAGCAGGAGCAGGGACTGTGAGCATTTGGGCCACTTCTTCATGTAACTGCTATTGCCTTCAGGGCCTGCTCTGGACCCTACATGTATATACCATTTCCATCTCACAATGAAATGAACCTGTGAATGGCCAACCTAATGTCTTGGTAGATCAAATAACATCCAGATTGTAATGGCAACTTTGGATGCATATTAAATTAGTGGCCCATAGCTAAGCAACCAGGCTAAACTAAGAGCCTATCTGTTTCTTAAAAGAAAAGTAGTTATCCACCGAGGATGGTAGAGCTTTGCCCCAAAATTCTAAAGGACTGCACATAAGGTTCACCTACAGAAGCCTACCAAAGGCTCCAAAGAGCCTCCCTACTTGATCTGCCACTTCAAGCACCACTTGATCTGCTGAATGACATGGCCCAAATGGCAATGGAGCTTGCACAGCAACCAACACTTGTTACAAAGCTGCTTCCGGTTCTGAGCCTGCTCAAAACTAGCATTTTATTTGGTCACTTGGTAAATGGGCCAGTGTAACACACCGCAATGAGGATTATACTCTGTCCCAAATCCACAGGGACCCGCTAGGTGTTGTGCCTCTTCTTTGGTTTCAGGAGGGGACTTATGCAACAACTTATCCTTCACCTTGGAAGGGATATGTCCACATGCCCTATATCACTGGCTCCGTAGGAATTTCACTGAAGTAGGCCTCTTATTTTTTGTCAATTTCTCATCCTCTGTCATGCACATGTCTTACCAAGAAGCATAGCATAGTTGCTACTTCTTATTCACTAGGACTAAACATGTCATTTGTGTAATGAGCCAGTGTGATAGCTTCTCAGAAAGAAAAGGCAATCAAGATTCCTGAGAAATATGTGCAATCACACATCTGTCAATGATTTGTACCCAAATATATATGATGAATTCATAAAACATACTAATTAAAAAATAAATAACTCAATTAAAAATGGAAAAGATTGAATAGACACAAACAAGATATAAAGATATCAAAAAAAGGACACAAAAAGATACTGTATATCATGTGTCATCAGGGAAATACATGTGAAAACCACAAACGGATACCACAACCCACTTGTATAAATGACTAAAATTGAAAAGACTACTCTTACTGGAAGCAGCATTACCTTCTGGACTCGTAGACAGGTAACAAAATGAGTTAAGAGATAATTATACAAAATTGAAGGAGTCAATAAATGTAAGTCAAGCTTTCTTTATGTTAGGGATGTTTATTTCTCCTCTATTTTGGCTTTCGCAGGCAAAATTATAAGGAAGTGAGATAACTGATTAATTGGCCCATGAAAAAGATGCTGTATGCTTTTCTCTATCTTACCAATCAAGTCCCATATGGAGACTGAACTTTTTTTCTCCTCTTTAAATATCAAGTAAAAATGTCACAAATAAGTAAATTAAAATTTATTTTTCTGAATGAAAGTTTACTGACAACATACTTTGCTAATGCACAAAAGGCAAACCTGAGTATGCTACCACCATGTTCAAGTTACTTCATCTCTTTTAAATTGGGATGAAAACAAAGTCTCTGAACTAGCCTCTACGGGCATATGTGATCCCACCCATGCTGGCCTTCCTGCCATCATTTGGTTACTCCTAGCGTGCCCCTTTGTAATTTACCACGTTGTGCTTCTCCCATGACTTAGGCTCTCTGATAATCTAGGCCTTCCAATGATGAAGGCCCTGTGGATGACATATGTCCACAGGCAGCAATCACCATGTTAGACCCCACCCAGACTCACTGACACAGAATCTATATTTTGACAAGATCTCCAGAAAATTCATAGGCATTAAAGTTTGAGAAGCACAGATCTATGGCATCTCTCACTGCAGTTCATCATCTTTGTTCTCCCTTTGTACCTCTCCTGACCTTTGCCTAAGATTTCTCATCATATTTCATCTTAAAGTGTGGAGTTAGGTGTAGGTCTGGGTTGTAAGCTGTAGATTGTTTGAGGAGGACAACTTTCCTTGGGGTTGGCTCTTGAAAGGAATCTAGAACTTTGGCCTCAATAAAATCATGTATGCTTAGCTTAGAGAAGACCATATTAATCAAAGTATTCAGAGCATCAAAATATATAGACAAATTGAAGTTTGAGTGAACAGGTCAGAAGTGTCATTTGTGGTAGACAGTAGTGTCATAAAGTGCAATTTCAACTGTTAAAACTAGAAATGTATACCGTGACTTGATGTTTATAATTTTAGAGTCTGTATCATATAGAATGTAATGCCCTATGGGATACCTGCACTTTTCATACAAATTCAAATCTACAATGCTCAGAACAGCTTACTTTTGTCCTGAGGGGAATCCTTGGGCACTATTAGGGGAGTTTTAGTTTTTCACTCCTTCCTTTTTTGGCAAAAGCACATATTTTTTGATGATTGGCCGATTCATACTCAAAACAAACTGGTATAAACAACATTTTCCTGAGCTTGTGAAGCCTCCAAAGGGAATCAGTGTGCAAAAGTTGCTACCTATGTTACGGTCATTCCATTGCTACTGTATTTTTATCTACTTTAGAAAGCCTAACAATTTGAAGCAATTTCCTCAAATTCTTATAAGATATGGGTAAGAGAGAAATGATTTCCATAATATTCATCATGTTTTTCTATATAAGATTGATATACTATTACATTTATAATAATTTTACATTGGGTTTACAGGTGCCAAAAAGCCAGGTAAATAATGGAAAACAAATAGTGAATAAGTTATATATTTTATTTTGATGGCCATAATCTAGATAAACAAAATAACTGTGAGACTGAATTACTCCCTTTAACAATGCTTTATTATCTCTTAACATATCTATTATGACTTTATAAGTGTGGTGAACTAAAATGTGAAACAATTTAAACTGCATTTAAGTATCACATCTTAATGATTCCTACATAAGAAATCTTTCTGGCTATTCTGATTAAAAGCTCCATTTTGTTTAAGTGATTACATTTTCTGATTAATACTTTTAAAGTAAGTCATTTGCATTTTAAATCTATCCTTTCTTCCACTTCTGACAATAATTTCATTGATTATTTTTTATATATGTAGCAGGAAATAGGCAGTAAGTGTCCCTTTGCAGCTCTAGCATTTATGGTTTGATGGGTACCACACACAAGTTGAACTTCAGAACTTTCAATTATTTAATGATTTGGGATTGCATGGAAATAAGCCCCTTCCAAATAAATATACATTTAATACTTGCAACCATTAGTTTTGGTTATCTATGTCACTTGTATTTCACTCTGGGTTTTGACTCAATTTTATTGTGCTAAAAATAAATGGTGGAGAAAAAGTGCTCTCAAGTGAAATCAGTAGGATTTCTAGAAAAATCAGTTCTAATTTCTGCAATAAAAAATATAAAGCACTTTTAATATGAATAGAACTTTCAGACAGTGTTAGTATATATATGAATAGCACAAAGTTTGTAAAGTTAAACTTAAATCTCTTGCATACACATACTCCATAGGAAAATAAATTTGGAAATTTTAAGAGAAAAAGAAAAGATTGACATGCTGAAACCTTTAAATGAAAACCAAGCTTAAGATAAACTCTAACCCTTTCCCTTTTTGTTGTCCATTGCTTATCTCTGATATGTCCTTCCTCCTCCTTTGTAGTCTTTCCCACACTTATCCATCCATTTATTATTCTCTGCCTATTGCTTTTCTTCCATCTTCTGATCTTTTCACCAGCCAAAATTTCTCCTTCTCCTACTTTTATCTCCTTTCTCTTCTTAATGCCTTCCTCTCCATTTCTCTCTTTTGAAAACTTTTATTAAAACAATATCAGGAGAAAAATGTTCTATTTGTTCACCACAGCAGACATACAACAACTTTCCTCCACATTCTTGGGATGTTCAGTTTCATTTCCCTGTTCACTGCTGTGCAATTTGTTTCCCATTCACTGCTCATTAGTCCCTGTCTTCCACTGCATCACATAACAGAAATTTTGCACTAAAGCCACTAAAAATCTCTTAATTTCCATTCTCAATTATACCTGTTCACACCTTGTTCTAATACAGCATTTATTTTAGCAATTGGTACCGTAACTTTCTTTGTTCTTCCTAAATATCTTCCTCTCTTTTTGCTCATGACACTTATCTATCCTTTTTTCCTGCTCTTCTTGATCATTCTGCTCAGCATCCTTTCCTAATCTCTCCATGACTTTCATCATTGTCAGAGCGATTAGTTTCAACAAGAAATGATGTTTATGAATGGATTTTCTCTAATATAGAAATACTAGGGAGATGGAAGGAATCAGATGGAAAAAATGGGCAGCAATAGAAGAAGGAAGGCAATCTTGTCAACAACAAAAATCACGTCCCACCATTGGCTCCTTGAGGGCTGTGGTCCCCTTGCTGTGTGGAAATGCCACGGTTCACACTGACTGGATCATTGATGTGGGTGCAGGATGCATTTGCTGGAGTCTTCATATTGTGCCTTAGCTGCCTTAGCAACTCAAATTCTCTTTTCCTTGTCCCTTTTCTCCCTCATTCCAAATCCAGTATGGGTGGTTTTCAGTTGCCACATCTACATCTCATGTCCCCTCAGTCTAGTTGTTAGGGGGATAGGAAAGTCAGTTGTAGCTCCTTTGGCTCCTAGGATGGATGGTAGACTTTGCCTGCCACTAAGATTATTCAGTAGAAAAGAGGATCAGATTGGCTATCTAAAATGATACATATCCTCCATAACCACATTAATATACTTTGTCAGTTTAGTTCCTCACCCTTCTCTTTGTGTATTCTCCAATGGATAGATACATACACAGGTGTGCCTTCAGCTACCCCAATGACTTTCAAGTCATTATTTGTAGTAGATTCACAGTACAAAGTATATATCACCTCAATGTTCAGAGGACATTCTCGCTACACACTGGCACTGCATCCTAATTTCAATGAATTTTTAAAAATTTGAATATAGTTAACACACAATGTTACATTAGTTTCAGGTGTAAAACATAGTGATTTGAAAACTTTATACCTTGTGCTATATTCACCACAAGCATAGCTACCATCTGTCACCATACATTGCTATTACAACATCATTGACTATATTCCTTATGCTGTGACTTATTCCCTTATTCATTCCATACCTGGAAGCTTATATCTCCCACTCCCTTAACCCATTTTGCCCACCCCACCTCTAGCAAACAAGTTGTTTTCCTATTTATAGGTATGATTCTGTTCTTTGTTTATTCATTATTTTAGACTCATGAGTGAAATAATATGATATTTGTCTTTCTCAGTCTGACTTATTTCACTTAGTGTAATAGCCTCTGGGTTTATTCCAGTTGTATCAAATGGCCTGATCTTATCCTATTTTTAGAGCTGATAATATTCCATTGTGTGTGTGTGTGTATTATATATTGTGTTTGTGTGTGTGTGTATCACACCACATTTTGCCATTTTGCTTATTCATTTGTCTACAGATGGACACTTACGTTGCTTCCATATCTTGGCCATTCTAAATAATGAATGATGCAATAAACATAGTGGTACATGTAATTTTTCAAATTAGTGTTTTGATTTTCTTTGGATACATGAAATCTATTCAGTTACCAAGTGACTCCTCTATTCTTCACTGACCACTCCTTCACCTCCACTATGTCACAGAAGTAGTGTCTCTACATTCTGAACTTTTTTCCATCTCTCTCTTCATCTTCCCTATCATTATCAATGTGATTTCACTCATGAACTAGCCATATCATATGTATTTGAATCACTTGAGGAGTAAGTCTAAAATGCAGATTATTAGATTTCATTCTTGACCCACTAAATCTAATTCTAAAATAAAACTTAACAATCTATATTCTGCACAAAAAGTTCCTTAGAGAATTCCAATGTGTAAACTGGGTTGAGAACCAGTGGATGTCAGTAACATCTTCCTGACTAGTATTCCTTACCTCAATTTCTTCTCCCTGCAGCCTTATTTTCTACACTACCATATATTCATTAAAAAAGAATCTTACAATGCCACTTCCTTCTCTTACATTTTCAGTGAATGCTTATTCCCTGATGAATAATGCTCAAGTTCCTTCCTGGGCTATTCAATTCATTTTATATCCCAGGCTCTTCAAGATTTTTTTCCCTTCACCCTACATCCACATCCCAGATATAGACTTTGCTTTTCACAGGCAATCCTATCCCATAAATTTAGCACATATGTGCAATGCCTTTCATTTTCCCAATTCTGTTAACTGTGCCACATTTTAAAAATGCAACTGAATTTATTTCCTAGTGCCCAAAAGAAATTTCATCTATTACATAGGTAATACACAGAATTGAAAGGGCGTTCTGATGTGTATCATTTTATTTCAAATTTCCTCCCCATATTTTAACATTATAAATTATTATTGACATATAAAAAACTTATTCCATTTCATTTCAGACAACACCCAGTGAGGACATGGAAAAAGAAAATGCAACACTGCTGACAGAGTTAATTCTCACAGGACTCACATATGAACCACAGTGGCAAATCCCCCTATTCCTAGTGTTCTTGGTTATTTATCTTCTCACCATTGTGGGGAACCTTGGTTTGATTGCTCTCATATGGAATGACCCGCAGCTTCACATCCCCATGTATTTTTTCCTTGGGAGTTTGGCATTTGTGGACTCTTGGCTATCATCCACAGTGATCCCCAAGATGCTGGTCAACTTCTTTGCCAAGAGTAAGATGATCTCTCTCTCTGAATGCATGGTACAATTTTTTTCCCTTGCAATCAGTGTAACCACGGAATGTTTTCTGCTGGCAACAATGGCTTATGATCGCTATGTGGCCATATGCAAACCATTACTTTATCCTGTGATTATGTCCAATACAGTATGCATCTGGCTGTTAGTTTTGTCATTTTCAGGTGGCCTTCTTCATGCCATAATTCATAATGCTTTGTTATTCAGATTAACCTTCTGCGATTCCATCATAGTACATCACTTTTACTGTGACATTATACCATTGTTTAAGATTTCTTGTACTGACCCTTCTATTAATTTTCTGATGGTATTTATTTTCTCTGGGTCAATACAAGTATTCACCATTTTGACTGTTCTTGTCTCTTATACACTAGTTCTCCTTACAATCTTAAAAAATAAGTCTCTACAAGGCATAAGGAAAGCTTTCTCTACTTGTGGAGCCCATCTTTTATCTGTGTCTTTATACTATGGCCCCCTTCTCTTCATGTATGTGCGCCCAGGATCTGCACAGGCAGATGATCAAGATATGATGGACTCTCTATTTTACACTGTCATAATTCCTGTGTTAAACCCAATTATCTATAGCCTGAGAAATAAGAAAGTCATAAATTCACTAAGAAAAATGCTAAAGAGAAATGCTTAATACTCATACTAATATCTGTCCTTCTTCCATTAAAATTACACAAAATTGTGCAGACTAGATGTTACTATGTGTTGACTGGTGTTTAAAGTTTTTGCAGTTATAATTGCCTTAGCATTCAAGTGATTTAAGGTGGGAATACTAATAACCATCTAAATATGTGTGTATTTTATTCAAAATATAGAAAGAATTTTAATCAAACGTCCCTGTCATACTATAATAATTAGAAAAAATATTTTGTATGTTTTCAATGTGGCTTCAGAAATGCATTACACACTGTAATAGAGTAATTCCTCTGAAAATAATTTAAATATAATGTCTTTGACAGTCATACAGCTGTGTAGTCCGAAGACTTGTATCACATTGCACTCCATAGTGGAGTCAGGGTTGTGTTTGAGTGAACACAGTCAAAAACTTATAATGAGGGATCCAATTTCGGTCTACCCCTGCTCTTCCTCTCTCACTTCTAATTCCATATACAACCCTATTGAAACCACTGAGGCTCACACACTAAAACTACTCACATCTGCCTTTTGTCATAGTCTTATTACTTCTCACACATCCTGTTGATATCCTCTTATTTCCCAAACATGGCTTTCAGATTATTCCTCATAAAGAGAAGTCTGACTCAGTAATATCCCTCAAATAACTTTTCAAGAATTGTTGTATTTACCAGTTTATGTGAGTATAGAGCATACATACCTAGCACTCCATATATACATATGTATATATTTTATGTTCACATATATGTACAGATGACATAATATACATTTGATATATATACATGGGTACCTTTTTCTATATATTATTCTGCATTTGTGACCATGGCAGTATTTGAGGTACTTCCCAATAAAATCTTGATTTGATTCTGAAGTCTCTTTCCTCACAATTCTATTGAACTTCTAAGTTACTAAAAGCCTTCTGTACACTTCCTCTTGATATATGTTTTTGTTCATATGGTCTCCCCACAGAAAATCCTTCCTCAAGTGTACCCATCTTCACATACAATTGAAATGGTATCATTTCTTCAAGGTCATTCTTTTTTTAAATTTTTTTAAACTTTCTTTAAAAAATTTTTAATATTTATTTATTTTTGGTAGACAGAACACAAGCAGGAGAGGAGAGAGAGAGGGAGACACAGAATCTGAAGCAGGCTGCAGGCTCTAGGCTGTCAGCACAGAGCCTGATGCAGAGCATAAACCCACAGACTGTGAGATCATGACCTGAGCCACAGTCAGATGCTTAACCGACTGAGCCACCAAAGAGCCCCTTCAGAGTCATTCTTAAATATTACAGCTTCCTTGATGTACTTCTAGGTTACATCGAAGAAGACAAAAATCCTCACTTGTTTGAAACAATGCATATTTTATTTATTCTTTTAGGCCACTAATACAATTACTTATTTTTTATAAGCTTTCATATTTTATTTATTTTTAATATTTTAGTTTTTTTCTTTTATAGTTTATTATCGTTTGTTTCCATATAACACCCAGTGCTCATCCCAACAAGTGCCCTCCTCCATGCTCATCGCCCCCCTTCCCTCTACCCAACTATTTGTTCCTCTTCCCCTCCCCCATGGTTCTCTGTTAAGTTTCTCCTATTCCATATATGAGTGAAAACATATGGTATCTGTCCTTCTCTGCCTGACTTATTTCCCTTAGCATAACACCCTCGAGTTCCATCCACGTTGCTACAAATGGCCAGATTTCATTCTTTCTCATTGCCATGTAGTATTCCATGGTATATATAAACCACATCTTCTTGGTCCATTTGTCAGTTGATGGACATTTAGGCTCTTTCCATGTTTTTGGCTATCGTTGAAATTGCTGCTGTGAACA
>CM053573.1:43287781-43350604 GCA_028646485.1 Cryptoprocta ferox
GGACCGCCCGTCCCCTAATTTCCCAGATCACAGTCACTCACTCAGGCATCTTTGAGGTTGTCTTCTTTCTGGCGTCTGTTTCTTCTTTCCCCCACTTGCAAATCCAAGTTTTATCCCTTCAGTCCTTCTCAGTTCAATCCATACGGGCGTGCGCGGATTACAGAGCTCCCTGCTCTTCCGCCATCTTGTCCTCCTCCCTAGTGCCAGTCTTAACTTCCTGCTCAACTGTTTGTGTGCTGGTGAAAGCATTCCTTCCTTTGGCTGTAATGCAAAGCAGAGCAGAACAGCAGAGCAGAAAAGCATGGGCACAGGAAGTAAGAATCATACTAGTTCATCATTAAAGGTAATAGTGAGTGGTGCCACTTCCATTTCCACTGCCTGATTTGTAGATTCATGAAATTTAGCTAGAGGAGAAACTGTACTGAATACTGGACACTGATTCAGAAAATATACAGCCTTCTGGAGAACACTGCCAAACCCTGTCTAGGTGGTAGAGTAACTGAGTTTCAAAAGATGATTCCATTGTTCTAGCAAACTACCTGTATCAGGATGGTTGGGAAATGGTAAGAAAAGTGCATCGTATTATCAAGGGGCCACACTTTATTTACAGTGAAATGAGTTGCCTGATTAGAAACAATGTGGGTGGATTGCCATGACAGTAGATTAGGAATTCTGTAAATTCACAGAGTGTTTGTAGAAGCACTGCATGCAGTACCGAAAATCATTATCCAGAGTAAGTATCTATTCTAGTAAAAACAAATACTTTGCAACCCATTATCATAATCAGACCAATGTAATCAACCTGCCATGAGGTAGGTGGCTGATTATGCCAATGGAGATACTCAAGTGTTAATCTATGCTGCTGGCAGACTGAGCACTCAATAATGTCCATAGCTGGGTCAGCCATGATAAACAGAATTACATATTATGGAGCCCACGTATAACATCCATTTGTGCCACCAAAGACCCATTTTCATGAGTCCATTTGGTGATTACAGAGTTGGCAGGAGAAATATGTTGACTGGTATTATATGGGTCATCCCACCCACTTGATTAAAATCTTCCACTGTTGAGGTCTTCCTTTGTTGAGCATTTATATGGAACACAAATATATTCATGTGTTTTCTTCATTTAGAGGGATCTATCCAAATACCCTTTCCACAAATTTCCTTGTCATTTTCCAGTCATAATTTTTCAATGTCTCTGACCATTCAGCCAAACCATTTCTCAAAGCCCCTGTACCATTACGTAGCCACATACATGGCTAAGACTCCTAGCATGTAAATGAACAATCAGGTATATGATCAAATTTCTGCCCATTGATAGGATTTTCCTTAATTACTGTCCTTCAGGGAAGTCCCATAGACTGTCAGTAGTGCTGCAATTGTTTACTTTCAAATCGTGTCTGTATATCCTGTAGAACTAGCAGTAAACCAGATCCAGGTCATCCCTCTGTCTACTGTGAGAACTCTTTGTGAGTCTGTAAGTATGGCTAGAATAGAGAAGCTAGTCTGTAAGGTGGGGGAAACATGGGCATTCAGACCATTTCTTCATGTAACTTACTGGTACCTTCAAGGTCTGGGGAGGCTACATCATGTATATACCATGTCATTTGTGGCCATGTACTCCCATCATAATGGCTTGGTGGGTCAGACAACACCCAGTTCATGAAGGGAAGCTCTGGTTTCACAGGAATTTGGTGGCCCATGGTTAAGCATTCAATCTCTACTAAGGCCTAGTAGCAGACCAATAGCTGTTTCTCAAGTGGGGAAGGGTTGTCTGTAGTGATGATACGGCTTAGCTCCAGACCTGAAGTCCTGTGCTGTGATTTACATATAGAGACCTGCCTAAGGCTCCAAAGAGCAAACCTATCTGCCACTGTGACTTTAACCACCATTGATTTTGCTGGATCATATGACCCAAGTGGCAGAGCAGCTTGCATAGCCTCTTAGACCTTTGTAAATTCTTCTCCTATTCAGAGTCACACTTAAAACTAACAGCTTATCTGGACACTTGGTAAATGGGTTGAAATAATACATCCAAATAAAGATGACACTGACTCCAAAATACACAGGGTCCCACTAGCTGTTGTACTTTATTTTTGGCTGCAGGAGGAACAGATGCAACAATTTATCCTTTACCTTAGAAGAGATATCTCCACATGACCCACCAATTGGACCTCTAGAAATTTCACTCAGATAAATGAGCCCTGAATTTTGTTGAATTTATTTCTGAACTTCTGGTATACAAATGTCTACTAATAAGTCTACAGTAGTGGCTAATTTTGCTCACTAGGTCCACTCAGTATAAGAAACATGTGTGATATCTTATCACAGGGAAAAAAGATAAAGATCCTTGAGTGAATATTTGCAAATCATACATCTGATAAAAGCTTTGTATCCATAATATACAAAGAATCTCAAAATTGAAGAAATATATACCTCAATTTAAAGAAAGAGAAAATACCTGAATGATACTTCAGTAAACAAAATATACAGATGTCATACAGAGACACAAAAATACATTCAATATAATTCATCATTGGGGAAATGCAAATGATGACCATAGTGAGATACCATGACCCACCACTGAAAATAACTAAAATCGAGACTACTCAGAGTCATGCAGACTTTTGTATTCATAGATCAGGCACAAAATGAGGTGAGAGATAAATGCACAAAGTTGAAGGGGAAATTTAAATTTAACTCAAGTTTGGGTTGTGTTAAGCTTAACATGCCCCTATTGCTTACCCAATCCTCCTGCTGAGTATTCACAGGGCTTTTCTTTTTATTTATATAGTTTATTTCTCCTCTTTTTTTTTGGCTTTAACAAACAAATTCTAAGGACAAAGAATAACTTATTAATGACTCTACCAAAATACCGTTTGCTTTCCCCCTAGCTGCCAATCAAGTCCCACGTGGAGGTTAAGCATTTTTTTCTACTCTTAACACATCAAATAAAAATACAGATATTTCTTCATTGTCATATTTTGACATATATAATGTCATTATTTTCTGAATGAACATTTTCATTTCTCTTCTAATGCTGAAAGGCAAACATGAACACCTTACCACCTTGCTCAAAATATCTAACTAGCTGTTCTTATAAGTGAGATAAAGAACAACTGCCTGACCTAGCCTCCAGACCCTGTGTGATCCAAACCATGCTGGCCTTTCTTGTCCTATCTGGCTTCTTCTTGCTTCTTTCTTGCATGCCAGCTACATTTACCACTTTTGGTTTTTTGTTCATACAAAGATCTAGTTCTGAGATCATCTAGACCCTCCAATGATGGAATATCATAAAAATGCAAATGTCCAACTCATCAGCTTGTTAGACATTAGACTCTCAGGCATCTTCCCTAACCTATTGAAGGAGAATCTGCATTTTAAGAAAATCTCCAGGAGCTTCACAGGCATTAATGTTTGAGAAACACTGATATATACCATCTCCCAATGTGGTCCTTTGTTTTGTTTTCCCTTTGTTCTTCCCTGGACCTTTGCCAAGTAAGATTTCTCATCTGCTTACAAATTACAGTGGGAAGTTAGGTGTAGGTCTAGAATGTAAGCTGTAGTTTGCATGAGGAGGACAACTGTATTTGGGGTTGGCTCCTGAAGAGAATCTAGAACTTTGGCCTCATTAAAATCATGTATGATTAGTTCATATAAGATCAGACTAACAAAAGCACTCAGAACATCAAAGTTTATAGATAACTTGAAGTTTGAATAATTACGTCAGAGTGTCATTAATGGTGGAAAATAAGGGAATAAAGTGTAATATCTATGATGACTTGATGTTTATGATGTCAGAGTCTGAATCCCCTATGGGACAGCAGGACTTCTCATACATGTTCAAACTACAATACCCAGAAGAACAGCTTAGTTTTGTCCTAAAGGGAAGCCTTGGGTGTTATTAGGGGAATTTTAGTTCTTCACTCCTTTTTCTTCTGGCAAAAGCACATAGTCATACTGTTGGTTGACTCTTGTGTTTGAAACAAGTTGATATAAATTTTCCTAAGCTTGGTAAATGAAGTCTTCAAAGTGAATCAATGTTGCTGTCTGTGTTTTGTCATTCCAGTGCTAGTGTATTTTTTTCTATTTTAGAAGACCTAACACTTTGAAGAGATTTCCTCAATTTCTTAAAAGATATGGGTAAGAGAGAAATGATTTCTATCATATTCATTATTTTTTGTATATAAAGTTGAAATACTGTTAGATTTATAATAATTGTACAATGGGTTTGCAAGAGGCCATAAAGCCAATGAGTAAGAGAAAACAAAAAGTGAGTAAGTTATATATTTTATTTTGGTGGTCATAATATAGATAAGCAAAATAGCTGTGAGACTGAATTGCTCCCTTTAACAATGCTTTATTACCTCTTAACATACCTATGATGACTTTGTAAGTCTTGGTGAACTAAAATTTTAAACAGTTTAAAATGATTTCATAATGATTCCTATCCACATAAGAAATATTTCTGATTATTCTGATTTAAAATCTATCATATTTAACTGATCACATGTTCTGATTAAAACTTTTAAGGTAAGTTATTTGCATATTATTGCCATCCTTTCTCCAACTTCTGACAAGAATTGCACTATTTATATACATGTAGCAGGAAATAGGCAATAAGTGTTCCATCATTGCTCTTTAAAGCATTTATATATAGCTTAATAAGTACCCACAGACAAACAGAATTTGAGAATTTTTAATTATTTAGTAATTTCAATTGTCTGGAAGGAAGTATTTTCTGAATAAAAACACATTAAACAAGTGCAATTATTTTTATCACCTGTATTCCACTTCACTCTTTGGCTCAATTTTATTCTCCTAAAAAAACTGGTAGAGAAAAGTTGTTCTCAAGTAAAACCAGCAGGATCTCTAGAAAAAGTCACTTCAAATCATTTTACTAACAAATGTAAATATTAAAAAAAAACTTTCATGCAGTGCTGATATATTTATGAACAGAACAAAGTTCATGAAGTAAAATTTTAAATGAAAAGTTCTGGCCTATACATATTCTGTAGAAAAGTAAATTTGGAAATTTGAATAAAAAATGAAAGAAAAGATCCCCAATGCTGACATTAAATGAAAACTAGGGTTAACATAAACATTTACCCCCAAACTGTAAACCTTTCCCTTTTTGTTGTCCATAAACTTTCTGATATATTCTGAATCTTTCTTTGTCTTTCCCACATTTATCCACTGTTGTGTCTGTTATTCTCAGCCAATTGCTCTTTGTGCATCTTGTGATCTCCACCCACCAAAACTTCTCCTTCTGCTTCTGCTTTTTTCTCTTGATGCCTCCCTCTCTGCTTCTCTCTTCTGAACACTTTTATTAAATGATACACAAGAAAAATATTTTGTATTTGTCCACCCACAGCGGACATACAAC
Source organism: Cryptoprocta ferox (assembly GCA_028646485.1). Classification (NCBI taxonomy): domain Eukaryota; kingdom Metazoa; phylum Chordata; class Mammalia; order Carnivora; family Eupleridae; genus Cryptoprocta; species Cryptoprocta ferox. The sequence continues at coordinate 43,293,173 of CM053573.1, forward strand.
AACTGTCCTCCACATTCCTGGAGTGCTCAAATTTGTTTCCCTGTTCACTGTTGTGTAAATTGTTTCCTATTCACTTCTCTTTATTCTCTGGCCTCCACTGCATCACATAATGGAAATGGCTCTCACTGAAGCCACTAAAAATTTCTTAGTTTCCATGCTCAACCACATCTGTTCACTCCTTGTCCTACCAGAACATTTATTTTAGTGGCTGGCACCATAACTTTCTTTGTCCTTCTTGAATATCTTCCTTTCTTTGTCCTTCTTGAATATCTTCCTTTCTTTATGTTCATGACACTCATCTGTCCTGTTTCCCTTCTCTTCTTGATCATTCTGCTCAGTATCCTTTCCTGGTCTCTCCCCATCTTTCATTGCTGTCAGTCAGAACTATTAGCTTCAACAAGAAATGGTGTTTTTGAATGGATTTTCTCTAATATAGATATGCTAGGGAGATTGAAGGAACCAGCCAGAAAAAAGTAGGCAGCAAAGAAGGAAGCAAAGCAATCTGTGAACAGCCAAAATCATGTCCCAACACTGTCTGCATGAGGGTTGTTGTCACCCCTGCTGTGTGGGAATGTCACTGTTCACACTGATAGGGTGGGTCACTGATGTGGGTGCAGGATGCATTTGCTGGAACCTTCATTTTATAGCTTGGCTGCTTAGCAACCCAAATTCTCTTTTGTCCTTGTCCCTTTTAATCCCTTACTCCAAATTCCAAATCCAGTGTGGGGAAGTTAGATTTGCCAAACTTAGAACAGGTGCCCTCACTCTAGTCATTAGAGGGATAGGAAAGTCAGTTTGCAGCTCTTTTGACTTCTAGAGTGGGTGGCAGACTTTGCCTACCACCAAGATTATGTGGGAGAAAAGAGGATCAGATTGGCTATCTGAAAATAGCATACATCTTCACTGCCACTTTAATATACTCTGTCAGTTTAGTTCCTCACCCTCTTTTCACACTTGATGTTTTCTCCAAGGGATAGATGATAGATAAATATGCCTTCAACTACCCCAATGACTTCCAAGTCATTATTTGTAGTAGGTTCATACTACAAACTATATATCAACTGGATGTCCACAGACGGGCCACTGCATCTGATTTCTCAATTTTTGATGGGAATCTACCCAGTCACCATATGACTCCTCTATTCTTCACTGACCACCCATTCACCTTCAATGTATCAGAGAAGTACTACATCTACATTCTGAACTCTTTTCCATCTGTCTCTTCATCTTCCCATCAATCTCAATGTCACTGCACACAGGTACTAGGCATGTTACATGTATTTGAATCACTCATGGAGTAAACAGAATACAGATTATTAGCCCTAATATTGACCCACTAAATCAATGTCTACAGTAATATCCCAGATCTATATTTTGAATGAAACATTCCCCTGATAATTCCAATGTGTTATCTGGCTTGAGAACACAAAACAGTAGTAGCTTCTTTCTGACTAGTACTCCTGATTCCAATTACCCAACTCTGCAGTCTATTTTCTACAGTACCATCTATTTATTTAAAAAATAATCTTCCAGTACCACTCCCTTCTCTTAAGTTTTACTGTATTCTTATTCCCTGATGGATAATGTTCAAGATCCTTCATGCAATTCATTTCATTACCAAGGCTCTTCAAACTTCTTTTCCCGTCACCATACACCCACATCCCAGACATAGAATTTCCATGACATACCCATCCTAGCCCATAAATTTAGGACATACTACAATTCTTTCATTTTTCAAATCTGTACTTTGCTGTACATATAAAAATTTGAAATAACTGGATTTATTTCCATGCCCCTGAAATAGATCCCATCGATTACATAGGTAATACATAAAATTGACAGGGCATTCTGATGTGTATCATTTTATCTCAAATCTCCTCTCCATATTTTCATGTTACAAATTCTTATTGACATTTAAAAAATGTATTCCATTTCATTTCAGGAAACACCCAGTGAGGACATGGAAAAAGATAATGCAACACTGCTGACAGAGTTAATTCTCACAGAGCCCACATATGAACCACAGTGGCAAATCCCCCTATTTCTGGTGTTCTTGGTTATCTATCTTCTCACCATTGTGGGGAACCTTGGTCTGATAGCTCTCGTATAGAAAGACCCTCAGCTACACATCCCCATGTACTTTTTCCTTGGGAGTTTGGCATTTGTGGACACTTGGATATCATCCACAGTGACCCCTAAGATGCTGGTCAACTTCTTTGCCAAGAGAAAAATGATATCTCTTCCTGAACGCATGATACAGTTTTTTTCCTTTGCAATCAGTATAACCATGGAATGTTTTCTGCTGGCAACAATGGCTTATGATCGCTATGTGGCCATATGCAAACCATTACTTTATCCTGTGATTATGTCCAATACAGTATGCATCTGGCTGTTAGTTTTGTCACTTTCAGGTGGCCTTCTTCATGCCATAATTCATAATGCTTTGTTATTCAGATTAACCTTCTGCGATTCCATCATAGTACATCACTTTTACTGTGACATTATACCATTGTTTAAGTTTTATTGTACTGACCCTTCTATTAATTTTCTGATGGTTTTTATTTTCGCTGGTTCAATACAGATGTTCACCATTCTGATAGTTCTTGTCTCATATTTGCTAGTACTCTTTTCAATCTTAAAAAAGAAGTCTCTACAAGGCATAAGAAAAGCCTTCTCCACCTGTGGAGCACATCTCCTATCTGTCTCATTATATTGGTGTTCTTGTCTTAATATATGCACGCCCTGTATCTGCACATCAGATGATCAGAATATGATGGACTCTTTGTTTTGCACCAGCATAATTCCTTTCTTAAATTCAATTATCTACAGCTTGAGAAATAAGAAAGTCATAGATTCACTGAGAAAACCGTTAAAGATAAATACTTAGAAGTCATACTAATACCTACTCTCCTTTCATTAAAATGACACAAAATTACAGATGAGATGTTCTTAAGTGTTGCTTAGCCTTCAAAGTTTTTCGTAGGTACGATTGGATTAACATTTTAATGACTAAGGTAGGTGTACAATTAGCTTTCTTAAATATGTATATTATTTAGAAAACAAATAATTCTACCCAAGTGTTCATGTCATACTAAAATAATTAAAGAGGAAAACAAAATATTTTACATGTTTTTATGTTTTTAATGTGCCTTCATAAATTCATTAGCACTGTAATAGTTTAACACCTCTGAATTTGAATATCATGTCTTTGACAGCCATTATAGCCATGCAGCCTGAAGACTCACATCACATTTACTCAACAGTGGAGTCACAGTTGTGTATGAGTGAACATAGGCTAAAATGTATAATGAGTGATCCAATTTCAGTCCACCCATGCCCTTACTCTCTCCTACTGATACCACTGAGGCTCTCATGCTAAAACTACTCACATCTGTCACTTGCTACAGTCTTGTTACTTCTCTTACATTCTGTTGATATTCTCTTACTTCCTAAACATTGCCTTCAGACTATTCTTTATAAACAGAAGCCTGATTAAATAATATCCTTCTTCAATAACTTTTAATGAATTGTCATTGCTACTAGATTATGTGTATATACGGTGTGCATGACTAGAACTCTCTATATACATATCCATATGTTTATTTCTTTATATGTATATATTACATGATATGTAAACACATGTAAATCTATTTATCTTTATTCTGCAGGTTACATATTTGCTGCATTCAACAATTTTAGCAGCTATATATGCCCTAACATTAATGGTGTCAGGTGGGGATAAAAATAAACACCTTAAATGTGTGTGTGTGTGTGTGTGTGTATACATACACACACACACACACACACACAAATATATATATATATATATATATATATATATATATATATCCCTGCAGTATCTCACCATGATATTCCTTAAGGTCCATCCCAACACAATGTTGATTTATCTCTGCAGTCTCTTCCTCCACAATTCTCCTAATAGACTCAGTGTTATCACCAAAATGAGTTACTGAAAGCCTTCAGAACACCTTCTCAGATACATGGTTTTGTTCATATGGTCTCTCAACAAAGAATGCTTCCCCAAGTGCACTTATCTTCATTACAATCAAAATGGTGTCCTTTCTTCAAAGATTTCTGTAATGTATTTCCTAATTACCTTGAAAAGGAGAAAAATGCTCACTCATTTGAAGCACTGTGTGTTTTATTATCTTTTAGGCCACAAATGGCTTTTATTAGTACTTATTTTTGACCCATAAACTTTTTAGATTATAAATCAATAGTCTTAATACTCTTCCAATCTTTTGCCATGTTAGCTTATGCACATGAGGTCCTAAATAAGTACGTAGGAAATATATATACATTTGAAATGAATTTGACAGCACAATACTTCAAATGAAGTGAAAGTGCATTCAATCCTGTAATGAGCCCCAAGAGATTAATGGGCCTGGGGCTGTTGAAGACCAGCTCACCTTCTTGTTTCTTTCAAGACAATCACAAGTATTATACACCTAAAGCAAATTATTCTTATATGGCACAATACCAGAAAGAAGCCCTTTAATTAGATATTTGTTTAAAGATACAAAACACGTAAGTATTTAAAACAAATATTACTATGTATTTCTGGAGGTGCAGATCACAAGATTAGGCCAGGTCATCTGCCCTCTTTTTTTTTTTCCCTTAGGGATACCCTCAAGTGCCAGGAAAGGGACTGAATACATCAGAGTCCAGACACTGATTTTCACTGAGAATCCATGCTATTGCATAGGTCTGTAGTTTAAGTTTTTTTCTACTTTTTATTTAAATTTTAGTTAACATAGAGTGCAATATTGGTTTCAGAGTAGAATTCAGTGATTCATCACTTACATACAACACCCACTGCTCATCACAAAAAGTGCTCTCTGTAATACCCATCACTCATCTAGCCCATTCCCCTCCACCTCCCTCCATAAACCTTCAGTTTATTCTCTATCATTAAGAATCTCTTGTCATTTGTTTCCCTCCCTTTCTTTTCCCCCTTTCCATATGTTCATCTGTTCTGTTCATTAAAATCCACATATGAGTGAAATCATATGGTATTGATCTTTCTCTCATTGACTTACTTCCCTTAGCCTAATACATTCTAGCTCATACATATCATTGCAAATGGCAAGATATCATTCTTCTTGATGGCCAAGTAATATTCCATTATATATATGGAATATTATATATCACTTCTTTATCCATTCGTCAATTAATGGACATTTGGACTCTCTCCACAGTTTGGCTATTGTTGATAATGCTACTATAAATATCACGGTGCATGTACCCTTTCAAACCTGTACTTTTTCATCCTTTGGGTAAATACCTACTAGTGCAATTCCCTACTCATAGGAGAGTGCTATTTTTAACTTTTTGAGGAATCTCCATACTGTTCTCCCGAATGGCTGTGCCACTTTGCATTCCCATCAACAGTGCAAGAGGGTCCCCCTTTCTCTACATCCTCACCAATACCTGTTGCTTCTTGTATTGTTAATTTTAGCTATTCTGACAGGTGTGAGGTGGTATGTCACTATGGTTTTGGTTTGTATTTTCCTAATGATAAGTGATGTTCAGCATCTTTTCATATGTCTCTTAGCCATCTGGATGTCTTCATGGAAAAATGACTATTCATGTCTTTCACCCATTTTTTAATTGGGTCTTTTGTTTTTGGGGTGTTGAGTTTGATAAGTTCTTTACAGATTTTGATACTAACCACTTTATCAGATAAATTGCTTGCAAACACCTTTCCCATTCCATAGGCTGGCTTTTAGTTTTATCAATTGTTTCCTTTGCTGTGCCAAAAGTTTTTATCTTAGTCCCAATGGTTCATTTAAGCTTTTGTTTCCCTTGCCTTCAGCAATGAGTCTAGTAAGTTGCTATAGTCAAGGTCACAGAGGTTGCTCCCTATGTTCCCCTCTAAGATTTGATGGTTTCCTGTCTCACATTTAGGTCTTTCATCCATTTCGAATTTATTTTTGTGTATGGTGTAAGAAAATGGTCCAGTTTCAGATTTCTGCATATTGCTGTCCAGTTTTCCCAACAACATTTGTTTAAGAGACTGTCTTTTGTCCATTGGATATTCTTTCCTGTGTTGTCAAAGATTAGTTGACTATATAGTAGTGGGTCCATTTCTAGGTTTTGTATTCTGTTCCACTGATCTATGTGTCTGTTTTTGTGTCAGTGCCATATTGTCATGATGACTACAACTTTGTAATATAGCTTGAAATCCGGAATCTTGATGCCTCCAATTCCATTGTTCTTCTTCAGAAATGCTTTGGCTATTTGAAGATTTTTGTGGTTTCATACAAATTTTCAGATTGTTAGTTCTAGCTCTGCAAAAATTGCTGGTGGTATTTTGATAAGGAATGCATTAAATGTATAGATGCTTTGGGTAGTATAGACATTTTAACAATATTTGTTCTTCCAATCCATGAGTATGGAATGTTTTTCCACTTCTTTGTGTCCTCTTCAATTCCTTTTGTAAGTGTTCTATACGTTTCAGAGTATAGATATTTTACCTCTTTAGTTAGTTTTATTCCTAGGGGTTTTACTGTTTTTGGTGCAATTGCAAATGGCCTTTAGTATGTTGAGTTATGTTGCCTCTAAACCTACGTTGTTGAGGGCTTTTATCAAGGACTGATGCTTTATTTTGCCAAATGCTTTTTCAGCATCTATTGAGAGAATCATATGGTTCTTATTCTTTCTTTTATTAATGTGGTGTATCACACTGATTGATTTGCAAATACTGAACCCACTCTATAGCCCAGGAGTAAATTCCACTTGATCATGATGGAATATTGAAGTACTGTTGAATTCAAGTTGCTAGTATTTTACTGAGAATTTGTGCATCCATGTTTATCAGCGATATTGGTCTATAATTATCCTTTTTAGTGTGGTCTTTGTCTGGTTTTGCAACCAAAGTAATGCTGGTCTCATAGAGTGAGTTTGGAAGTTTTCCTTCCATTTAATTTTTTGGAACAGTTTGGGTAGAATAGGTATTAACTCTTCTTCAAATGTCTGGTAGAATTCCCTTAGGGAGCCATCTGGCCCAGGACTTTTGTTTGTTGGGAGAGTTTTCATTACTGATTTAATTCCATTGCTGGTTACTGCTCTGTTCAAATTTTCTACTTCTTCCTTTTTCAGTTTTAGTAGTTTGTAACTTTCTAGGATTTTGTCCATTTCTTCCAGATTGCCCTATTTGTTGGCATATAACTTCCCCTCATACTCTAACTGTATTTCTGTGGTGATGGTTGTGTTCTCTCCTCTTTCATTTGTTATTTTATTTGAGTCCATTTTCTTTTCTTTTTGATAAGCCTGGCTAGGCGTTAATCACTTTTATTAATTCTTTCAAAGAACCAGCTCTTAGTTTTGTTCATATTTCTACTGTTTTTGCTACTATTTCATTCATTTCTGCTAACCTTTATTATTTTCCTTCTTCTGTTGGTGTTAGCCTTTATTTGCTGTTCCTTTTATAGCTCCTTTAGGTGTCTGGTTAGATTGTGTATTGGAAACCTTTCTTGCTTCCTGAGATAGGCTTGTAGTGCAATATACTTCCCTCTTATGACCACCTTTGCTGCATCTCAGAGGTTTGGGACTGTCATGTTTTTATTTTCATTGGCTTCCACGTACTTTTTTTTCCCTCTTTAATTTCCTGTTTGACCCATTCATTCTTTAGTGGGAATTTTTTTTAAGCTCCATGTATTTGAGGGTTTTCCAAATTTTTTGTTGTGTTTGACTTCAAGTTTCATAGTGTTGTGGTCTGAAAATATGCATGGTATGATCTTGATCTTCTTGTACTTGTTGATAGTTGACTTGTAACACAGTATGTGATCTATTCTGGAATATGTTCCATGTACACTCGAAAATAATGTGTACTCTGCTGCTTTAGGATAAAATATTCTGAATATATTTGTTAAGTCCCTCCAGTCCAGTGTTTCATTCAAAGCCATTGTTCTCTTGTTGATTTTCAGCTTAGAAGACCTGTTCATTGCTGCAAATGGGGTGATAAAGTCCCCTACTATTATTGTATTATTATCAATGAGTTTCTTTATACTTGTTATTAATTGATTTATATATTTGGCTGCTTCCAACTTGGGGTCATATTTATAACTGTTATATCTTCTTGATGGATAGACCTTTAATTATGATAAAATGCCCTTCTTCATCTCTTATTACAGTTTTACAGTCTTGAGTTTAAAATCTAGTTTGTCTGATATAAGTATGGCTACCCTGGCTTTCTTTTGACATCTATCTGTATGGTAAATATTTCTCCATCATCTCACTTTCAATCTACAGGTGTCTTGTAGGCAGCATATAGATGGGGCTTGTCTTTTTTATCCATTTGATACCTTATGTCTTTTAATGGAGTATTTAGTCCATTTATCATCAGAGTACTTTTTGAAAGATATAAATTTAGTGCCACTGTGTTACCTTGTAGAGTGGTGTTTCTGATGATGGTCTATGGTCCTTTCTAGTCTTCGTTGCTTTTGGTCTTTTTTCTCCTCTCAGAGTCTCCCTTAAAATTTCTTGCAGGGCTGGTTTAGTAGTCACGAATTCCTTTAGTTTTTGTCTGTCTGGAAAACTCTTTATATTTCTTTCTATTCTGAATAGCGGCTTTCCTGTATTGAGTGTTCTTGACTGCATATTTTTCCCATTCAACACATTTAATATATCCTGCCACTGCTTTCTGGCCTGCCAGATTTCTGTGGACAGATCTGTTGCAAATCTGATCTGTCTTCCCTTGTAGGTTAAGGACTTTTTTTCTTCACTTGCTGCCTTTAGGGTTCTTTCCTTGTCTGTGTATTTTGTGAATTTGACTATGATATGCCTTGGCAATCATTGGTTTTTGTTGAATTTAATGGGAGTTCTCTGTGCTTCTTGGATTTTTATGTCTGTGCCTACCCCCAGATTAGGGAAGTTTTCAGGTATAATTTATTAGAATAAACCTTCTGTCCCTTTTTTTCTCTCTTCATCTTCTGGGACTCCTATGATATGAATATTATTGTTTCAATAAGTTGCTGGGTTCCCTAAGTTTACTTTTGTAATCCATTACCTTTATTACCCTCTTCTTTCCTCTTCTTTTCAGCTTAATTACTTTCCATAATTTCATCTTCTATATCACTGATTTGCTCCTCTGCTTTGTCAAACCTCATTTTTATGGCCTTTATTTAGGTTTGCCCTTGGCTACAGTATTTTTAATTTCAACCTGACTAGATTTTGGTACTTTTATCTCTCCAGTAAGGGATTCTCTAGTGTCTTCTCTGCTTTTTATCAAGCTCAGCTAGTATCCTTATAATAGTTGTTTAAATTCTAGTTCAGACATCTTACTTTGTATTGATTAAACCCCTGGCTTGAACTCTACTTCCTGTTCTTTCTTTTGGGGTGAACTTCTCTATCTCATCATTTTGTCTAGAAAAGAAAATAAAGGGGAAAAAACGCAAAAAAACTAAACAATAAACAAATTTAAAAAACAAGAAAAATATAAAAAACTAGATCCTTGGGTGTTTCTGAATGTTAAAAGAATCTAGGTCTTAAAATAAAACAAAACAAAATAAAATAGAATGACAGTAAACAAAAAAATATAAAAAATATAAATATGTAGATAAAAAATAAAATATTTAAAAAGGAACTGAAAAATAAGAAAATAAATGAGAATAATAATAAAAAATAAAGAATAAAAGTAAAAAGGAAGCTAAACCTATTTCCCCTAGATCTGAAGCTTTGTAGTGCTCTATGATCAGTAGACTAGGTGTGAAGAGTTGTTTGCACTTGTCTTCTGGGGAAGGGGGTCTATTGTGCTGATTCTCAGGTGGACTTTCCCTAGTGAAAATGTGCTTCCAGGGCACAGAGGGATGGGGCTTGGTGTAAGTGGCTCCCCCCTCCACTTTTTGCTGCTGTTTTTCTTAAGGATTTTAGTATTGATGGGTGTAATAAATAGCGCCCTGCTCTCTAGCCTCAGAGGTGAAAGCTTGCACCCCCCACTTTTCTGGGAACCCTCAAAGAAAAGCAATCAATCATCCCTCTTCTGTCCTCGGTTTTCATCAGAATGCTGTGTCCACTCTGCCTGTGTCTGAGCTTTTTTATCTCATGCACGTGACTGAGCTTCAAAACTCCAAATTTAAGGGACTCCTAAAGTGTAGACCTGTGCTATTCCTCTTGGATAGGGTCTCACCACACTTTTACCATTTTCCAGTCTGTGCAAAGTAGTGGTCATACAATCCCACAATGGCTGGGAGTTTATGGTGAAACAGAGCAGAATGCCAGCACCCCCAGCTTGCTGCCCTCAGCAGGAGTCCCCGTTCCTATGCCAGGGAATAGTGCAGCATGTTGGCACCATCCATTCTTCTTGTGACTCAGGGGACCCTCAGACCATGCTGTCAGTCCTAGGACTCCACCCTGCTTTGCCATCTAAGCACCTTTAAACCAGGCACATCCCCCTTCTAAAAATTCAGATTTTGCACTGTGCTGCTTATAATACTTTGCAGTAGCCCTCAGTAAGCAGGCTTCCTCCCCACTACTGCATCCACAGTTCTATCTCCCTCAAGTCAACTCTCTGGACTTCCAAAAGTGGTCACTGTTCTACTTACAGACTTAAAATTTTTGTTCTCTCGGATCTCCAATTGATTTATTGGGTGTTCAGAATGATTTGATAACTATCTAGCTGTGTTCAAGGGAGGAGAGAAGCTCAGGATCCCCCTTATCCTCTGCCATCTTAACTCCTTCTCTGTAGTTTGTTAATTTTTGTTGCCTTATAATATTCTCATCATTCTGATATTTCTATAAACTATATAAAGTTTTCCTTAATCATATGTTATGATTCAAAGACTATACTGGTAATATGAACAACTGGTGTGTATTTCTTCTGTAATCACAAAGAGCTGTTTCCATTTCTGAGCTTTTCTTTGAATGGAAAGAATTTGGCATCAGTCTGTGAGTATATGAGTATGCTGTATACACTGTCTGGTCCTACTTTAGGTTTGGCATGTTCGGACAAGCTTTGGGGGTCTCAGAAACTCAGACTTCCTGTGCAGTCTTCTCTTGCACATGTGTCATCTATAGATTTCCCTGCTCTGATGTCTCTTTGGTTAAACTTCCAACTACTTTATCCCTCCCAGAAATTCACCAAAATCTCCTGTTCATTGATGTGTTCCCATTCTCATTTCTGTTACACAATTTTTTAATTTTTACATTTTTGTCATTTCAGTGTCATGTTGGGAAAGACCTAATATACACATCTCTGCAAAGCCCACATTTTAGAGAAGATGTTCTGCAAAGTTTTAAAAAGTAAACTCTGAAGTTACATATGTATTATTTAATGAATATTTAGATGTAAAAGATGATAGCACAATGCTAAGTTCATCCAGTGGTCTGGATGACTGCTGAATATGGATTAAACTACCCTTTGAAAATAATAATAATAATAATAATAATAATATAAACACCCTTTATTATGAACAATTTTCTTAGAGATTTAAAGAATTCATAGTTCCTCACTCCTTGTACATGCTTAATCATATTTTCTCATTTTATAATACCTAGTTATAAAGTCAATATTATCCTAGACTGTGCTCAAAGAATCAACACACTTAGGTAAAAACAAACACCAATCAAATCTAGAATAGTCTTTGTCAATCTGAGTTGCAGACTAGTTAGGGTAGGATCTTGGTAAGAAATATATTATGTACGTGTGAACGACTCTCTAGTATAGACTTTCTTTTTATTGTTGTTTCTCTGTCAAAATAGTGTTTGCAGCCTTTAGTGGCTTCAGAATAAGTTGAGGGCTTGGGGAAACAAAGTTGGATGGGCTCCATTACTAGAGTTTCTTCTTCAGGAAGTTTATGCTGTGAGTTGGGACCACACTAGATAAGTATTCCTTTAAATAATCAAGTGAAGTAAATTTTTAAAAATAAAGATGTTAGAGCTGGAAAATAGAGACACATCTTCTATTCCTTACTTAAACAGCACTATGCAAACATGTACAGATTTCCATTCTCAGTTTTATACCTTCCTCCCATATTTAGGCACCTGTATCCAGGTTTCAATGGGGCATTTGTTCCAAAGGATGAAGTACTGTGGATAATTTTATAACTTTTTCTTGAAAACATACTTGACAGTGATGACAGGCAATTGAAAGCCCACTGCCTCATGTCAGTGAAGTTAATTCCAGGGATATCTGTTTAATAGAGAATCTAATTGTCAAGCTGGCTAAGTTTTGAACCATACTTCTCAATGAAATTTTATATATGATAATAATCATGATATAATAATGTTTAGATATCTCTTCTGAGAAGCTACGTTCTAAGTCAGACTTATTTGAGGACAATGGTTAAGAGTTGTATCATATTTCCCTCTATTTTTCAAAATAAAGAAAAAAGTTCATGAAATGTATAGTTAGTATAGGTATTACTCAGGGTTGTTCTGAGTACAGAACCAATAAGGTACGTATATTTTATTTATATCTGAAGACTTTATTATAAGATAGTAGATCACATGAATATGGAAGCTGAGAAGTCCCATGATCTGCCGTCTGCAAGGCTGCGACCCAGGAAAGACAATGCTCTAGTTCTAAAATGTGAGAATAGGAGAACCTATGGATAGTATGGATTCCATCAAGTCTGAAGTACTGAGAACTGAGGTCGATATCACAGATCAACCAGTCAGGCAGAATGAATTCAACTGTCCTCTGCCTTTTTGTTCTATTCAGCCCCACAATGGATTATATGATGCCCACCAGCATCAAAGAGCACCATCAACTTTACTCAGTCCACTGATGTGATACCAATATCTTCTAGACACACCCTCATAAATACAACCAGAAATGATATTTAACCAGTTATGTAGACATCCTGTAGACTAGTCATGTTGGCACATACAACCATCACAGGTCCACCCACTGTCAACTTGGCACCCACACACAATTTCTTAAACCATACTTAAAATCCAAGTAAGGACAATAGCAAGGTCATAATTCCACATAACATGATATAACTATGTTGTGTAAAACTGAAAATACACTAACCCTTTCTTCAAATATGAGTTAAAATCCTTGAGTGATGCTTACTCTTTTGCTTTATATCTGATAACTTAAACACTATGATGTCAAATTAACAATAATTACCATGATATAAGTTCATTACATTTTATTTTACATGATAAGAGAATATGAGTAAAGGGAAAGCAAAAATGTTTGTTATATATACATGTATGCATATATAAATATGCAAAGATGTTGGTATGTATACACGTGCACACACACACACACAAACACATACACAAATATATTCTGACCAAACTGAGGAGTAAATACTTATGGCAATTACACTTCTCATTTCTGTAACTAGTCATGTAGTCATAGCTGGTGTCACAATTATCTCTTCCACTACCCATTCCACAATCCCTTATTCTATAGCAAACAACTCACTCATTAAACTTCTTTATTTCTTAAGAGTCTGGCTATTAGAAATCCCATCTGAATTAGTTTGTTGGCACTTTCCATTGACGTTAATTACAAGGAATGGCACTACTAAGGAACAACCTACTTGTCCTCATCTTCACCGTGGAGAAGTAGCCCAATTTCTCAGTGGTTTCACCAGCCAGCAGAGTAAATCCCTTCTTTTCATGATGATTCAGAAGAAGGAGGAACACAAAGTGGCCCAGTGCCAGTCTTAACTTCTTGCTGAACAGAATCATTGCTGTGTGTGTTGGTGGAAGCATTCCTCCCTCTAGCTCTAAGACCTTTATACCAGCAGAGCATAAAGGCACAAGAAGACTTGCAAAAATTATGCTAGTGTGTTATTAGTGGTAAGAGCGAGTGGTACCACTCCAATTTTCACTATGTGATTCCTGGACTCATGAATCCTAGCTATGGGACTGTACTATGTATTTGACATTGATTCAGAAAATATACAGACTTCTGGAGAGCCTTGCAGAACTATGCATGGTAATGCCATCTAGGTGGTGCAGTAACTGAGTTTCAAAAGATGATTCCATCATTCTAGTGAAATACCTGTACCAGGATGGTGGGGAAAATGGTAAGACGAGGTAATTTATTATCAGGGGGACATTGCCACACTTTATTTACTATGAAATGAGTTGCTTAATTAGAAGCAATGGACATGGAATATCATGACACTGGATAAGGAATTCTATAAGTCCACAGATAAGGTTTTGGCGGAACCATTTTAGTCAGTACTGCAAATCTATTTTTTTTTTTGTTTCTTCAATTTTCTAGCTCTGAGATCTTCTAGACCTTCCAGTGATGGAAAGCCATGTCCAGAGGCATCACACTTTCAGACATGAAGACTCTTGGCCTCACTCCTGACCTATTGAAGCAAAATCTGCATTTTCAGAAAAAAAAAAACATAGAAGATTCACCTGTATTACAGTTTGAAAACACTGATACATGCCACATCCCACTGTGGTCCTTTGTTTCATTTTGTTTTGCTCTTTTCTTGACCTTTGCCTAGTAAAGTTTCTCATGTATTTTCACATTAAAGTGGGAAGTTAGATGTAGGTCTGGAATCTCAGCTGTAGTTTGCATGAGGACAATTTTATTTGGGGTTAGCTCTTGAAGGGAATCCAGAATTTTAGCCTTATTAAAATCATGTATGATTAGCTCAGAGAAGACTATACTAATCAAATCACTCTTAATATCCAAATTTTAGAGAAACTGAAGTTTGTATAAACTTCAGAAATGTCATCTGTGGTGGAAAATGGTAGCATAAAGTGTAATTTAAACTGTTAAAATTAGAACTGTATACAATTACTTGATGTTTATGATTTCGGAGTCTGTAATGCCCTATGGGATACTTGGACTTCTCATATAAATTCAAATCTACAATGCCCCCAGAAGAATAGCTTAGTTTTGTTCTAAAGGGAATCCTTGGTTGCTATTAAGGGAATTTTAGTTCTTCACTCCTTTCTTTTCTGGCAAAAGCACACAATCCTACAATTGGTTGACTCTTGTACTCACGGCAAATATAAACAACATTTTCCTGAACATTTTTGTAGTTTAAGTCTCCTAAATGAATCCGTGTTCCTATGTTTTGTCATTCCAGTGCTCTTATCGCTTTTTCTACTTTAGAAAGCATCCACCATTTCTTACAGGATGTGGGTAAGAGAGAAATGAATTCTACAACATTCATTATTCTTTATATAAAAATTCAAAATACTGAATAATTTATAATTTTGATTAATATGTCAGATGCCAAAATGGCAAACAAAAAATGTAAAATTCTTAACTATCTGTATATCTAATTTTTTGTGACTAAATCTGGATAAATAAAATACTTGTAAAACTGGAATTTTTACCTTAACATAATTTATTATTATGTTAAGGTATTTCTAACATAATTATAATGACATTACAAGTTTTTGTGAACTAGAATGTTAAACAATTTAAAAGCTGAATTTTAATATCAGATCATGTTTACTACATAAATGTTTCTATTTATCCTGACTAAATGATCTATTCTTTGGATCACATTATGTGATTTAAGTTTTAAGGTAAGTCATATACATATTAACTCCTTAAACTTTCTCCCCCTTCTGACAATTTCATTGAGTATTTAAAATTATACATTCCAGGAGATTTATAGAAAATGCCCCTCCACTGCTCTTCCCACTTTATGCTTAAAAGGTACACAACACAAATTAAATTTGAGAATTTTCACTTATCTAATGATTTTAGATTTCACTTAAGGGAATTCATTCTATATAAAAATATATTTAACAACTAGAATTTTGGCATTGGTTATTTATGTCTTCTGTACATGGTTCCAGAGTTTGGCTCAATTTTATGCTGCTGAAAAAACTTCTAGAAAAAAAAATACTCCAAGTAAAACTAGCAGGATTTCTAGAGAAAGTCAGTAGGTAAGTCTAACTATTCAAACTTAGATCAAGTCCTGTCACGCTAGGTATGATGAGGATGGGAAACTAAGTTTCTGGATCTTCGACTTCTAGAGTGGTAATGTTTGACTGATACCAAGACTCATGTGGTAAAGAGGCTCAGTTTTTAGCTATCTGAAAATAATGTGTATCTACTTTACAACCTCTTTAATGTACTTTCTCAAGTTTCTTTCCATGTCCTTCTTCTTTTTACCTTATCCACTCTTTAGTGGATGGGTCATCTGTAAGTATGCCTTCAGCTACCCAAATGACACCCAAATCATTGTTTCTATTAAGCTTTAGTAGACTCATACTACTAAGTTCTCATACCTGGATATTCAGAGGGCTCTTTCTGCACAAAAAGGCCAACTGCACAAAAAGAAACTGAGTTTTCAAACTCAAGTTTGATGACCATCTACCTGGTCACCATGTGTCTACTCTCTCCTTCACATTTAGTATGTCACCAGTCCTAGGGACTACATTCTAGTTTATTTTTTATCTCTTTGTCCTCTTCATCATTGCCAATATTACATTACACATAAACTAAGAACTTTATATACACTTTAATCAACTAGAAGGGATTTTTCAAATGCAGATTATCAGACTTCATTCTTTACCCACTGAGTCAATACAATGAGTAATACGTCACAATCTGTATTTTGTACAAGAAGTTCCTCAGACAATTCTGATGTGTAATCTGGTTTGAGAGTCACTGAACAACAGTAAGAGCTTCCTAATTAGTATTCCTGACTCTAGTTTCCCCTCCCTGCAGCATATTTTCTACATTACAAAATATTTCATTTAAAAATTATCTTATGATGCTACTTCTTGTCTTAAATTTTTTTGGTGTATCCCTATTGCATGAGGAATAAAGTTTGTCAAGGACCTCCACAAGGAATTTAATTAATTTCATCATAATTCAGACTTCTTTTCCCTACACCCTCAACCATGTTTCAGACACAGAATTCCCTAACACACTCAGGTATCCCCATAAATTTAGTAATCATGTTTAGAATGTTTTTCCTTGGGGTGACTTGCTGGCTCACTTGGTTGAGTGTCTGACTTCAGCTCAGGTCATGATCTTATGGTTTATGAGTTCAAGCCCCATGTCAGGCTCTGTGCTAACAGCTCAGAGCCTGGAGCTCCTTTTTTTCTAAATGTGTTAATTCCTATATATTTTTTGAACTACAACAATTGCATTTTCCATTACCTCAATTTCTAAAATTAGTTTTCATATATTATAGTAGTACTAAATAAAATTAAGTGCATTCTGGTTAGTGTATGGCTTTATTTCAACTACTTTCTTCCATTTTTATTTTAATACAATCTTAGTGAATGTTCTTTTTACTTTTGTGGCATTTCATTTCAGGGATCATCCAGTAACAATATGGATACTAAAAATACAACAATGCTGACAAAGTTTGTTCTCACAGGAATCACATATCAACCAGAGTGGCAAATACCTCTGTTTCTGATGTTCTTGGTGATCTACCTCATCACTCTTGTGGGAAACCTTGGACTAACTGCTCTTATCTGCAATGACCCTCACCTTCACATTCCCATGTACTTTCTCCTTGGGAGTTTAGCCTTTGTGGATGCTTGGATATCATCTACAGTGACCCCAAAGATGCTGGTTAACTTCCTAGCCAAGAGTAAGATGATAACTCTCTTTGAATGTGTGACACAATTGTTTTCCTTTGCACTAGGTGCCACCACAGAATGTTTTCTCTTGGCAACAATGGCATATGATCGCTATGTAGCCATATGCAAACCATTACTTTATCCAGTGATTATGACCTACAGACTTTGCACCTGGCTGTTAGTTTCATCATTTGTAGGTGGATTTATTCATTCTATAGTTCATATAGGATTTTTATTCAGATTAACCTTTTGTAATTCTAACATAATATATCATTTTTACTGTGACATCATGCCATTGTTTAAGATTTCCTGTACTGACCCTTCAATTAATATTCTGATGATTTTTATTTTCTCTGGTTCAATACAGGTATTTACTATTCTGATTGTTCTGGTCTCTTATACACTTATTCTCTTTACGATCTTAAAAAAGAAGTCTCTAAAAGGCATAAAAAAAGTCTTCTCCACCTGTGGAGCCCATCTCTTATCTGTGTCTTTATACTATGGCCCTCTTCTCTTCATGTATGTGCACCCTGGATCTGCACAATCACATGATCAAGATATGATGGACTCTCTATTTTACACTGTCATAATTCCTTTGTTAAATCCAATTATCTATAGCCTAAGAAATAAAAAAGTCATAGATTCACTACGAAAAATGTTAAAAAGAAATGTTTAGATCTCATACTATTATCTGTTCTATTTTTTATTAAAACCATCATAAAATTATGCAGATTAGATGTGACTCTGTTTTGGTGAATATGCTAAGATTTTGCAATTGTAGTTGCCTAGTGTTTAATGATTTGTTAAACATGTTCATTTCATGCTAGAATAACTGAAGCATAAAACAAAAATATTTTATTCTTTGTTATACACTATACTCTTTATTATAGTTTTATAAAATCATTAAGTACTATAATCATTAGTACTAATCATCAAGTACTAAATCATATAGTTTTTCTGAATAGGACTTGATTATGATAATTTGATACTTTTACAGTCATATAGACTGGAGGCTCATATACATTTAACTCCACAGTGGAGGCAGGTTTGTGTTTGAATGAACAGAGACAAATCCCAGGAATTCTGCTAGCCATCAAATGCTATTTCAATCCACTTTATTTGGCCATGATGAATTTCACTTCATGTGGGGATTCAACTCTCATATCACTGAGGTATAAAAAGAAACAGGGGAGCAATGAGGAAAATATGAGAAGGGAGTTAAGACAGGGAGGGTTGAGCCAAATTGTAAGAGATTCTCTTAGCCTAGGGTGCCCCTATGAGAAACTGGATGGGGGATTTGCCTCTCACTGTCTAGGATGCCTTCTACAGGCCGTTTCTAGCTGTGTGTGTATGTTGTAGGGTAATCTGAAAAGTTTCACAAATTCATAAAGCTAAGAGAGATTATAGAATTTAAGTGGGATGGTCATGGAGAAGAAAAGGAAATGGTCAATCTTCCTAGAATTTTTTTTAAAGAATGAAGCTATGAGATAAATAAATCAGTAACATGTAATTTTTTAATATGTTGTTGACACATAGGCTTAAACTGCATGTTTCCAAAATTCAGATAATATTAAGATAATATATCAAAGCACCAAATGAGTGGCTGGGAAAGACAAGAAAATGAACACAATTTTGGATGTTTTCTGTCTTAAGAGTTTTTAAATGTTAGGTTCCTTCTACTCCATACTCTAAGTATAATAAGTGTCCTATCTTCAAGTTAACTCCTGCTCTTCCTTTCTTAACACTGAAATTCCATATACTTTCTTACTGATACCACTGAGGCCCTGACCCTGCTTCTGTGTTTTGCAAAACTCTTCTTATATTTTACATCCTGTTAATACTATTACTTTCAGAACATAGCCACCAGGTTATTCTTCATAAACAACTCTGATTAAATCATATCCCTTTTCAGTAACTTTTAATGGGTTCTCATTGCTACCAGATTCTGTGCAAATGCAATACGTATATATACACATGTGTAAGTTTATCTGTTCAATCTAGACAATATATATATATTTATTTATTCCATATATTTACAACCATTTATTCCTTCTCTCTATGTTTCTCACCCTGGTTTACTCACCCTGGCATTACCTGTGGTCCTTTCAAATAAAACCTCAGTTAACTCTGAAGTCTCTTCCTCTACAATTCTCCATATTCTCCTGTGTTATACCCAAAAATGAGTTGCAGAAAGCTTTCTAACTACTCTTTACTCTTTCAAGTACATACTTTGCTAATACAGGTCTCTCCACAGAGAAATGGTGCTTTTTCTTCAAGGTCTATCTCAAATGTTACAGCTTTTATGATGCATTTCCAGATTATCTTGAAGAGAATAGTAATGCTCACTTGAGACATTTAGTTTACACATTTGAATCATTTATTCTTCTTAGGCCATACTTGGCCTTGTATAACATTTATTTTGGGGCTACAAGCTTTTAAAAATATTATTATTATAAATTAGATGTCCTAGTCTCTATATCTTACACACAAGGTCCTAAATAAGTATTTTTAAAATATATGTAAAAGTGAATTGAATTTGAGAGCACAAACACAGAATGCAGTAAGAGAGCATCAGTCATTTTCAACCTTGCAATGAGCCCTGGCTCATCACTGGCTGATTACCAGGCCTGGGACAGCTGCTGCGGGCCAACTCACCTTCCTGTTTCTTTAGTGATGATTGCAAATGTCACACACTTAAAGTGAATTATTCTTGTTCCTATTGCTAGGTAGGATTGGCTCCTGGGATAGACTTTGCAAAATATCAGGGAGAAGCTATTTAATTCGATGTGTGGTTTAAACATTTGTGTAGCTTAAAAGATATTTTAAAATACATAAGCATTCAAAAACTATAATTATTCTATAATATAGGAGTCTGTGTCATAAGATTAGACCAGATCATCCACTCTTGAGTGATACCCCAAGTCTTAGGAAGGGGAGTAGTGGATAACAGTCTAGCTGTGTTTATGCTTTTCCCTCAGAAAATCCATGTCATTGTATATGTCTGTAGTTTTAAAATTTGTTGCTGCATCATTTTCTCAGTGTACTGATAGCTTCCTTTAATTGTAATGATTTTTACTTGTTCATCCACTATCACAACCCAATGACTAGACTGGTAATACAATAATTAGTATCTACTGCCATCATAACAGTCTAGTTCCCTAAGTGATATTTTCCTTGAATGAGAAGGTTCATATCAAGCTGACTATATGAGTGCAGTATGTTACCTGTCAGGTCTTGCTTTAGGTTTTATGAGTATGGGACAAATAGTTGGGGGCTTCTCAAAGCTCAGATTTTCTCTGCAGCCTCCTCTTGTGCATGTCTGGCCTATGGATCCTTCTATTATAGTCTGACCTTTGGTACAATGTGAATTACTCTGTGCCTTCCAGAAATTCACCAAAATACCTACACCATTGATGTGACCCCATTCTCTGTTATAGATATTTCTATTTTCATACTTCATTTTTGTCGTTTCAGTGGCATGTTGGGAAAGAGGTAAAATATACATCTGTGCAAAAAAAGAAATCCCACAGTTTGAACAAGATATACTGCTGACTCCTTTTAAAAGAAACTATAAGAGGAGGAGTTAAGATGGTAGAATACAAGGGGGATCCCAGGCTTGTCTCATCCCTCGAGCATAAGTAGACCAACATCAAATCATTTTTTAAGTTTATTTATTTTGAAAGAGAGAACACATGTGAGCAGAGGAGGGGCACAGAGAGAGGGGGAGAGAGAATCCCAAGCAGGCTCTGTGCTGTCAATGCAGAGTCCAATGCAGGGCTCGATCCCAGGAACCTGTGAGACCATGATCTGAGTCAAAATCAAGAGTCCAACACTCAACTGAATGAGCCACCCAGGCACCCCAACATTAAACCATTCTGTAAGATTTTTTTTTGAGAGAAAGAGAGTGAGTGTGTGCACAGGGGAGAGGGGCAGAGGGAGAGAGAGAATCTTCAGCAGGCTCCCAATGTGGGGCTCAATCCCACGACCATGCAATTGTGACCTGAGCCAAAATCCAAAGTCGGATGCTCAAATGACTGAATCACCCAGAGGCCCCAACGTTGGTCAAACCATTGAACACCTAAGAAATCAATTTGAGGGTTAAGAGAATAATCTGCATAATTTGAGGGAGAGACCATGGCAGGTATGTGGTGAGGACAGAGAAATGGGGGAAAGAAAAGCCTTGGTGCTGCAGAGGGGTGGGAGCCCTCTTCAATGAGAGGAAAGGGGTCGGGGGAGAGAGCAGTGTGTTAGGTTAGTGCAAGAAAAGTACTCCCCCTGAAAGGAGCTGGAGAGAAGGAAAGAGTGGAAAAAAAAGAGTGAAAACATGCAAACGGGACTGCACAAGAAAACTGTTCACCAAAATCATTGACAGGGAAAAACGAGAAGGTTTCGATACTTCCAGTCTTTTATAAACAGCAGCGTACAGGCTCTGAAGTTTCGGATGTTGGCAGGGCAGAGCCCTAGGAGAGGGCAGCATGGTCTGAAAATTCCCTGGGTTGCACAGGGAGAAGCGATTCCCCTGCTTGGAATGCATTTGGTAGAGGTGGTACAGCCTCTGAGTGGGCAAAAGACCCTGCGGGCACCACTAAACTACTCCATTCACAAGCATAGGAACAAAGACATTGGCTGAGGACTGCAACCCTTCATGCTGGCTGTGTGTTGCGATTTACTATAAACTCCAAGCTGTGGCCTCTCTGCAGTTGCATGACTGTTTTCTGGGACAAGCCGGCACTGCCTACAGTGGGGCGAGACCCTCCCCAGAGGAACAGTGTGGGGTCCAAACCAGTGGGGGGATCTCTAAGAATGGAGATTTTGAAATATAGCCATGGGTAAAAATCCAGGAGGGTGGTGCTGCCTGGCAGGCACACAGTTCAGGGACACAGGAGAAGGCAGGCATCTGATAGAAGCCAGGAAAAGAGGAAGGATGACTGATTGTGCTCTATGAGGGTGCAAACATTCTACTCCATACTACAGAGCAGGCGGGGGGGTGGGGGGGGGAGCCATTTTCACCACTGGCCCAACAGTACTGATCAACCTCATGAGCTAAACACTGCCATCTTTACACTTTACACCAAACCCTGTCCCTCCTACACCCTCCAAGCACATCTCCACTAATGCAAGTCTTTGTGAGAATCAAAGCAGCAGTTCCCTCTAGCAGAAGACCAGCACAAACCCCTTCCATGTGTTACCATCTACTGATCATAGAGTGCTGCAGAGTTTCAGCTCTAAGGAAACTGGATGTTGCTTCCTTTGGATTTTTTTTTTTTTGTTTGCTTACTTTCGGGGTTTTTTTTTTTTTTTTTTTTTTTTTTTGCTTCTGTTTTTGTTTTTGTTTTTTGTGGATAAAGAACAAATTTTTATTCTTTTATCTTTTTTTATTATTTTTTAATTTTTAATTCTTTTCTCTCTTTTTTTTTTTTTTTCTGTTTTCCTATGAAGCTTCTCTTAAAAGCAGACCAAAACACACCTAGGACCTAGCTTACTTCATTTACTTTTTGTTTACATTTTTAAATTTTTATTTTATGGGGTGCCAGGGTGGCTCAGTTAGTTGAGCGTCCACCTTCGGCTCAGGTCTTGATCTCACAGTTCATGGGTTCGAGCCCTGCGTCGGGCTCTGTGCTGACAGCTAGCTCAGAGCCTGGAGCCTGTCTTCAGATGTGTCTCTCTCTCTCCCTCTGACCTTCCCCTGCTCACGCTGTCTCTCTCTCTCAAAAATAAATAAAACTTTGAAAAAATAAATTTTTATTTTATTATTTTTTTCCTGCAAAATAGCAAGACAGAGGAATTCACAACAAAAGAATGAACAGGAATAAATGACAGCCAGGGATTTAATCAATACAGATATAAGAAACGTCAGACTAAAATTTAAAACAACTGTAATGATTCTAGCTGGGCTTGAAAAACGCATAGAAGACACTAGAGAATCTTTTACTAGAGGGATAAAAGAGCTAAAATCTAGTCAGGCAAAATTTAAAATGCTATAACTGAGATACAAATCCGAATGGATGCCATGACAGTGAGAATAGACAGAGCAGAGAAATGAGTTAATGATATAGAAGATAAAATTATGGAAAAATAATGAAGCTGAAAAGAACAAGGAAATAAGGTAATGGATCATGAAGGTGGACTTAGGGAACTCAGCAACTTTTAAAATGGAATAACATTCGCATAATAGGAGTACTAAAAGATGAAGAGAGAGACAAAGGGGCAGAAGTTTTATGTGAGCAAATTAGAGCTGAAAACTTCCCTAATCTGGAGGACACAGACACAAAAATCCAAGAAGCACAGAGAACTCCCATTAAATTCAACAAAAGCCAATGATCACCAAGGCATACCATAGTCAAATTTACAAAATAGCAAGGAAAGAATCCTGAAAGCAGCAAGAAAAAAACAATCCTTAACCTACAAGGGAAGACAGATCAGATTCACAACAGATCTTTCCACAGAAACTTGGTAGGCCAGAAAGAAGAGGCAGGATATATTAAATGTGTCGAATGGGAAAAATATGCAGCCAAGAATACTCTATCCAGCAAAGCTGCCATTCAGAATAGAAAGAGAGATAAAGAGTTTCCCAGATAAACAAAAACTAAAGGAGTTCATGACTACTAAACCAGCCCAGCAAGAAATATTAAGGGGGATCCTCTGAGTGGGGGAAAAAAGACAAAAAGCAACAAAGACTAGAAAGGAACAGAGAACATCATCAGAAACAAACTTTACAGGTAACACATGGCATAATCTCTATCTTTCAATGATCACCCTGAATATAAATGGACTAAATGTTCCATAAATGTTCTAATCAAAAGATATAGGGTATCAGAATTGATTAAAACAAACAAACAAACAAACAAAAAAACAAGACCCATCTATATGCTACCCACAGGAGACTCATTATAGACCTAAAGATATTGGCAAATTGAAAGTAAGGGAATGGAGAACAATGTGTCATGCTAATGGAGGCCAAGAAGGACAGAGTGCTCATACTTATATCATACAAACTAGATTTTATCCAAACACTACAACAGAAGATGAAGAAGGCATTATATCATAATTAGTCTATATATACATTAAGAATATCTAATAATATAAAATATGCCCCCAACTTCAAAGCACCCAAATATAGAAATCAAATGATAACAAACATAAATAAACCCATTGCTAATAATACAATAATAGTAGGAGATTTTAATAACCCACCTACAGCAATGGACAGATCATCTAAGCAGAAAATCAACAAGGAAACAATAACTTAGAATGACACACTGGACAGATGAACTTCACAGATATATTCAGAACATTCCCAACTAAAGCAGCAGAATACACATTCTTTTCGAGTGCACATAGAATATTCTCCAGAATAGATCACATACTGGGTCACAAATCCTACCTCAACAAGCACAAAAAGAATGAGATCATACCATGCATATCTTCAGACCAGAATGCTATGAAACTTGAAGTCAACCACAGAAAAAATTTTTTTTCAAAAGACCACAAATACTTGGAGGTTAAAAATACCCTACTAAAGAATGAAAGGGTTAACCAGGAAATTAAAGAGGAAATTAAAAAGTATATAGAAGCAAATGAAAATGAAAACACAATAGTCCAAAATATTTGGGATGCAGCAAAGACAGTCCTAAGAAGGAAGTATATTGCACTGAAGGCCTATCTCAAGAAGCAAGAAAAGTCTCCAATATAGAACCTATTCTATCACTTAAAGGAGCTGGAAAAGGAAAGCAAACAAAGCCTAAAGCCAGAAAAAGAAGGGAAATCATAAAGATTATAGCAGAAACAAATGAAATAGAAACAAAAAAATAGAACAGATCAACAAAAATAAGAGCTGGTTCTTTGAAAGAATTAATAAAATTGATAAGCCCCTAGCCAGACATACCAAAAAGGAAGGAGAAAGGACCAGAACAAATAAAATCACAAATGAAAGAGGAGAGAGCAAAACCATTACCACAGAAATACAAACAATTATAAAAGAATACTATGAAAAATTATATGTGAATAAACTGGGCAATCTAGAAGAAACGGAAAAATTCCTGGAACATACAAACTACCAAAGCTGAAACAGGAAGAAATAGAAAATTTTGAACAGACCCATAATCAGCAAAGAAATTGAAACAGTAATCAAAAATCTCCCAACAAACAAGAGTCCAAGGCCAGAAGACCCACCAGGGGAATTCAACCAGACATTTAAAGAAGAGTTAATACCTATTTTCTCAAACTGGCCAAAATATAGAACTAGAAGGAAAATTTCCAAACTCATTCTATGAGGCCAGCATTACCTTGATTCCAAAACCAGACAAAGACCCCAATGAAAAGTAAAATAACAGGCCAATATCCCTGATGAACATGGATGCAAAAATTCTCAACAAGATACTGGCAAACTGAATGTAACAGCACATTAAAAGAATTATTTACCACAGTGAAGTGGGATTTATTCCTGGAGTGCAGAGGTGTTTCAGTATTTGCAAATCAATCAATGTAATACACCACATTAATAAAAGAAAGAATAAAAACCATATGATCCTATCAACAGATGCAAAAAATGCATTTGACAAAGTACAGCATCCATTCTTGATACAAATCCTCACTCAACAAAGTAGGTTTAGAGGAAACATACCTCAACATCATAAAGGCCATTTAAGGGAAACACAGCTAGTATCATCCTCAATGGGCAAAAACTGAGACCTTTCCCCCAAAGGTCAGGAATACGAAGGGATTTCCAATTTTACCACTGTTGCTCAACATATTGTTGGAAGTCCTAGCCTCAGCAATCAGACCAAAAAAAAAAAAAGAAAGAAAGAAAAGGCATCCAGATAGGCATCCAGATAGTCAAGGAAGAGGTCACACCTTCATTATTTGCAGAAAACATGATACTTTACATAGAAAACCCAAAAGACTCCACCAAAAAATTGCCAGAAACGATACATGAATTCAACAAAGTCACAGGATATAAAATCAATGTGCAGAAATCTGTTGCATTCCTGTACACCTATAACGAAACAGCTAAAAAAGAAATAAAGGAATTGATTCCATTTGCACTTGTACCATGAACAACTAGATACCTAGGAATACACCTAACCAAAGAGGTTAAAGATCTAGAACACTTATGAAAGAAATTGAAGAGGGCACAAAGAAATGGAAAGCCATTCCTCATGGACTGGAAAAATAGACATTGTCAAAAGGTCCATACTACCCAAAGCCATCTACACATCTAATGCAATCCCCATCTAAATACCATCAGCATTTTTCACAGAGCTTAGGACAAACAATCCTACTATTTGTATGAAACCACAAAAGACCCTGAATAGCCAAAGCAATTCTGAAAAAGAGAAACAAAGCTGGAGGCATCTCTATTCTGGACTTCAAGCTTTATTACAAAGCTTTAGTCATCAATACAGTATGGTACTGGCATGAAAAAAAAGACACATAGATCAGTGGAACAGAAGTGAAAACCCACAGATGGATCCACAACTATATTGTCAACTAATTTTTGACAAAGTGGGAAAGAATATCCAATGGAAAAAGAGTCTCTTCAACAGATGGTGCTGGGAAAACTAGACAGTGACATACAGAACAATGAAAGTAGACTACTTTCCTAGACCATACACAAAAATAAATTCGAGATGGATTTAAAACAACCTACATGTGACATAGGAAACAATCAAATTCCTAGAAGAGAACACAAGCAGCAACTTCTTTGACATTGGCTGGAGCAACTCCTTACTAGACGTGTCTCTGAAAGCAAGGGAAATAAAAGCAAAAATAAATTATGGGGACTTAATCAAAATAAAAAGCTTCTGCGCAGTAAAAGAAACCATCAATAAAACTAAAAGATAGCCTACGGAAGGGGAGAGGATATTTGCAAATGACGTATCTGACAAAGGGTTAGTATCCAAAATCTGTAAATAACTTATCAAACTCAACACCCAAAATACAAATAATCCAGTTAAGAAATTGGCAGAAGTCATGAATAGATGCTTTTCCAAAGAAGATATCAAGATGGCTGAGACACATTAAAAGATGTTCAACATCTCTCATCATCAGGGAAATACAAATCAAAACCACAGTGAGGTACCACCTCACACCTGTCAGAATGGCTAAAATTAACAACACAAGAAACAAGAGGTGTTGGCGAGAATGTAGAGAAAGGGGAACTCTCTTGCACTTTTGGTAGAAATGTAAACTGGTACAGCCACTCTGGAGAAAGGTATGGAGTTCCTCAGAAAGTTAAAATAGAAGTACCCTATGTTTCAACAATTGCACTACTAGGTATTTACCCAAAGGATAAAAAAAAAATACAGATTCAAATGGGGACATGCACCCTGATGTTTATAGCAGCATTTTAAAGAATAGCCAAACTTTAGAGAGAGCCCTAATGTCCATCAATTGATGAATGGATAAAGAAGAAGTGGTATTGTGTATATGTATGTATATACATATATATGTGTGTGTGTGTAATTAAATTATGTCATCATAAGGATGGGACCTTCATGATGTGATTAGTGTCCTTATAAGAAGAAGAAGAGAGAGGAGAGGTCTCTCTCTACATGAGTACTCACCCAGAAAAGGACACGTAAGCATACTGAGAAGGCAACTGTGTATAAGCCAAGAAACAGGATCTCACCATATACTGTATTGCTTATACCTTAATCTTGAATTTCCCATCCTCCAGAACTGTAAGAAATGTCTGTTTTTTAAGTTACCCAGTGTATGATATTTTTATAGCAGCCAAGTAAACTAAGACAAACACTATTTTAAAATAACCAGAGAAACAAAACTGTTATATCAAGATATTTACAGACCAATCAAAATGCAGTTTTCTACATACCTTCTATTTCCTATTTAAATAGCCCTATGTAAATATTCTAAAGTTTTCACTCTCTATATTCTACTTTCTTCTCTGTTTTGGACAGGTAGTTGTAGATTTCAATAGAACATCTATTGTCAAGGTAAAGAACTTGCATATATCTTTTAAGTTTATTTATTCATTTTGAGAGAGAGAGCACAAGTGGTGGAGGGGCAGAGAGAGAGGGAGGGGCAGAGAGAGAGAGAGAGAGAGAGAGAGAGAGAGAGAATCTCAAGCAGGCTCCTTGCTGTCAGTGCAGAGCCTGATGCAGGGCTCAAATCCACGAACAATGAGATCATGACCTGAGCTGAAACTAAGAGTTGGATGCCTAACTAACTGAGCTGCCCAGGTGCCCTGAACTGTGGATATTTTTACAACTTTTTCCTGGGAACCATGATACACAGTGATGGTAGCCAATTAAAACCCATTGCCTCATTTCAATAATAATAGGAGGGAAATATGTCCATTAGAAAAAAATTGTCAAGTTGGATCCACTTTTGTACAATCATTCTCAAATAATTTCATTTTTAAGATATTCCACTTGCTATAATAATGTGATGTTTATCTCTTCTGAGGAGATACTCTCTGAGACTTATTTGACAGCAATAACTGATGATCTTATATTTCCTGTATTTTAAAGAAAAAGAAATTCACTAAATGTACAGTGAGGGTTAAAGAGATTTCAAGATGTCTCAGGTTGTAATTTGAAGCAAAAACCAATACCCAAAACAAGCAAAAAAATCAATACCCAACTATACGAGTTTTCCTACCTACTTGAAATGTAAATACTCAAATAAGTTATAAAAGGATGAGGAAAAAACATAACATGCAAATATTATTAAAAAATGTCAGTATCAACCAACTTTATGTTATTAAACACTTCACCAAACAGCAGCAGAATACATAATATTTTAAAAAGCACAAAATTAACATCTATCGAGATATAATAAATTATTGAATTGGATATGCTACATATACTTTTTGTTTGCTTGAAATATTCCATTGCATTCTACTCTTCTTTGGAATAAATTAAATTGGAGAGATATTTTAAAGCATGGAAAGAATTTTTAATTTGTTATGCCAATTTTTTTCTTAATAAAGAATCTCAAACTCACTATCCTTACTGAAGAAAAAATTACTGAATAAAACCAGACAATTTATGCCTCCCCAAAGAATTTACTTTTACCAGAGTTCAATACCCTAAAAAAAAGGAGTAAAGTTCTAGAGACAGAGCATGAGCAGGGGAGGGGCAGAGAGAGAGAGAGGGAGACACAGAATTCAAAGCAGGCTCCAGGTTCTGAGCTGTCAGTCAGCACAGAGCCGGATGCAGAGTTTGAAACCACAAACCGCGAGATCATGACTGGAGCCAAAGTGAGATGCTTAACTGACTGAACCACCCCGGCACCCCAGGAGTAAAGTTCTTACACTCTTTTTTTTTTTGTTTCTTCCCTTTCTTATCCTTTTCTTCCCTTTCTTTCCTTTTCTTTATTTTATCCCTTCCCTTCTTCTTTCCTTTCTTCTTGTTTCCTCCCTATAATGAGTTATTGAAACTGACAAATTTTTTAAAATTGAAGTCTTTTGAAGGATAATTAACATACAAAACCTATTGGTTTCCAACAACTTTCTTTATGTAGACTTACTGATAACTAGCATTTTATATATGGATTAGATCCTCCAATTTAACAAACTCATGTAACATTTGGAGGGCAAAATAGGGCAGATACCCCCTTTGTATCACAGTGCAAGTGAATAAGCAGGCTTGAGACGACATGAGTGGGGCAGCAGACACCCTCCATGTTCCACTGTCTAGTATCAGCTTTGTGGGAGTGGGAGGGTGCAGTTGCAGTCACCGTGGAAGTGGTGCTAATAGCAGTTTCCTGAC
The DNA here is from genome assembly GCA_028646485.1 of Cryptoprocta ferox. NCBI lineage: Eukaryota > Metazoa > Chordata > Mammalia > Carnivora > Eupleridae > Cryptoprocta > Cryptoprocta ferox. The sequence continues at coordinate 43,323,412 of CM053573.1, forward strand.
CTGTAGATGCAGCAGTAGAGCTGTGATCTTGAAAATAAAGCCAAATGGTCAAATCCTGACTTCTGTTCCTCCAGTCTTTCCAGTGATGTTTTTAAGGCACCTAATTCCCTACATTTTTTTTTGACATTTAAATAGTCAATATTTCTGTTTCCTGCATCAAAATGTGACAGTCTCTTAGAACGCATTTCTATAACTTTATAATACTAGAAAACTTTACAAGAGTCTTATATTATTGAAACTATTTTAATGTCTAAATGAGTTTTTGTTAGAATACATATAAATGTATAGATATACATGTATTTGTACATACACATAATAAGCAAAAATCATAAATATAGATATATAAAATTACAAATTTAGTTATCCAATTGACTATCTTGATTCAACAAGATAGAGAAATATCTGAAAAAGTACAGAGTACCTCATAGTGAAGAAAATTTGCTGTATAAAATCAAGTTTCCTATTGTTCAAGCACAAATTAGAGCACAAATGGATTTTAAGATACCCCACTAGATTAGTCTATAATTAATATGCTGGAAGAAGGTAGTCTTCAGGAACCCCCAATGAATTGCAAATAATACCATCATGTAAGTACCACAGGCTCTAAAAAGCAGTCAGCTAATCAACAAATTACAGCTGCTTAAAATTGATTTTTATCTTATAAATTTTTTAAAAGTTTACAAAATGATAGATAACTAGATTTAGAATCTGAATACCTAGAAATAATTAGTTGTGTGATTTGGGGAAAGTCTAAACAATTTAACCCATCTGCTAAGTGGGAAATAACTGTATCCTTCAAGAACTACTGTTCTTGATAGAGGAGATAACATACGAGATATATATAGAGAGGAGGATATGATATACGAGATATAGAGGAGATAATATAGAGGAGATAATATATGAGAAGATGTTTTGTAAACAAAAATACTACACACTTTTACATTTTATCTCTAGACATTCTTCAACAAAAAATTTTAAATCCACAAATTGCAAAATTCCTATGCAGTGATCTGTTTTGGTCTCTTGAGTCCATAGTTTTTCTCTCTTAACTGATTCTGAGTTTGGCATAGCTAATCAATGGGGGATGAAACTTGTTTTATATAAGCATGATCATTCATATGAGATACTAAACTTGGATAAATTATTCCCTTTTGTTTTTTGCATCAAAGAATACTGTATAATAATATATACCAAAATAAGCAAAACATCACCTCTATTGGTTTAATTATACCCAAGTAAATTTCATAATATAAAGACACTTTTTTCATTGTTTATTTTTGAGAGAGAGAGAGGGTGAGCACACAATGGGGGAGGGGCATAGAGAGAGGGAGACACAGAATCGGAAGCAGGTCCAGGCTCTGAGCTGTCAGCACAGAACCCAATGTGGGGCTCAAACTCATCAAATGCAAGATTATGACCTGAGCTGCAAACGCTTAACCGACTGAGCCCTGCAGGTGCCCCCAATAAAGACGCATTTAACAGAAACTTCTTTTATTTTGTATAAATAATTTTTTCTTCCCTTTGAAGACATTGATGGCTTACATTATTTTTTTCTGAGGTATTTACATCTAGGTAAGTTTTATTATAATATTAAACATCTTAATGAAAAGTTAATAAAATTTACACAAAAAATATACAACTAAAATATTTAGGGATGCCTAGGTGGTCAATCAGTTAAGTATCAGACTCTTGGTTTTGGCTCAGGTCATGATCTCACAGTTCATGGGATCAAGTCACACGTCAGGCTCCACACTAACAGCATGGAACTTGCTTGGGATTCTCTCTCCCTCTCTTTCTGTCCCTCCCCTGCTTGTATGCATTCTCTCTCAAAACAAATAAATAAACTTAAAAAATTTAAATATGTTGATTGTGGAAGATACAGTAAACTTTGAATTGTATTCTATGAAAGTGGCACCTATGAGGGAACCAAGACAGAAAGGAACACTAACAACAACAAAAGACCACTGACTTTTCATCAGAAATAGAGGCCCAAAGCCAGTAGAAACAACAGCTTTAGTGATGAAAGAAAAAAATATATGTCAACTAAAAATTCTATATCTGGTAAAAATATATTTATATATAAAACCACAGAATAAAACAACAGTAAAGATATTTTTAGATATCTAAGTTTAGATATCTTTTAGAAGATATCTAAGTTTAGAAATCTACCTTAGTTTCACTGTGATAAAGGAATTTCTTAAGAATGAGAGGAAATTAGTCTGTATGGAAACTCAGACCTATAGGAAGAAATGAACTCTGAAGATAATAACTCATAGATAAATAGAAATGATTATTTTTTCCATTAAATTCTTTAAAATATACATGAATGTTTACAGCAATATTATGATTTATTTTGGGGCTATATATATGTAGATGTAATACAAATGAAAATTATGCCTTAAAGGCCAGGAGCTATATAAATAGATTTATATGAATGCACATTATTCAGTTTTGTGTGAAATGGTAAATTATTAAATTTAAGCAAACTTTGAAAAAAGCTAAGAATATATTATATATCATAATTATATTATATATTATAATCCTGAAGCAACCATACATGCAAAAATACAAAGCAGAGAGTTAGTATAAACAAATGTTAAAAACATAAAATAGTAAAATGTTAGACCCAAATCCCACCCTATCAAATAAAATATTACTCAGCCATAAAAAATAATGAAAATTTGCCATTTGCAACAACATATATGGAGCTAGAAAGTATTGTGCTAAGTGCAATAAGTCAGAAAAAGACAAATACCATATGATTTCACTCATATGTAGAATTTTAGAAACAAAACAAGCAAAGAAAAAGTAGAGAGAGTAACAGAAACAAAGAAAGAGACTCATAACTGTCGGGAAGAAACTGATGGTTACCAGAGGGGAGGTGGGTGGGGAGATGGGTAAAATAGGTAACTGGAATTAAGGAGTACATTTGCTGTGATGAGCACTGGGTGTTGTATGGAAATGTTGAATCACTATATTGTAAAGCTGAAACAAATACTACACTATATGTTAACTGACTGGAATTTAAATAAAAATTTAAAAAATATATTAAAGAAAAATGGAGACTAAGCACTCCCATTAAACTACAGATTCTTTGAAGAGATTTTTAAAAACCAGGAGATATTTCTGGGAAAACAAGAGTAGAGAGCACTGAAAATCTTTGTCTCTACCAAAACAAAAATTTCAGTGTCAGAATCTAATAGAACATTTTTGAACTCCAGAGTCTGTTGAAGACTTGCAACTCCAGGGAAGGCTTGGACAGTAAAATATGGTTAATTTTTGTCAATTTCAGCTCTTAGCACCCTCGTAGTTACTTATCACCCACTCCATGACCCCAAGGCAGGCAGCTCATATGTTTTTGGAGCAGCTTGCAGACATGTTGCAGAAACCAGAGTAGGCAAAATGGATCCAGTCATCCAAATACTAGGAATTTGTGCACTGATTCCTGATTCTAATCACAGAGATGCAGACAAAGCAGAGTCATCCAGTGTTGTTGCAAATTCCTATCATTGTTGCAGGCTCCTCCTCCCCTAGCTGATGACTTCCAAGTAATTTAAAGGGGTGGTACCCTTTATTCTCTCTTCATTTGTCTTTTTTCCCCCTTTTTGGAGTCAACCCACTAAAGACTGGCATATCCCAAAGCAACCACATAAATGGGAAAAATGAGAAAGTCACCATGTGTGCCCCAAAAAAAGTGCAGGCTCAGAAAAAATACCTGAAAACACAGAAAAAATGTAGCACCTGGGTGGCTCAGTCAGTTAAGCATCTGACTTTGGCTCAGGTCATGACTCACAGTTCGTGGGTTCGAGTCCCGTGTCAGGCTCTGTGCTGATCGCTCAGAGCTGGGAGCCTGTTTCGGATTCTGTGTCTCCCTCTCTCTATGCCCCTCCCCCACTTTTGCTCTGTCTCTCTCTCTCAAAAATAAATACATGTAAAATTTAAAAAAACCACATACACACAGAAAAAATACTTGAAAATTCACACCTCAGGCTGATCGTCAGCACAGACACAGCCTACAGAAATTAAAAAAATACCCAACTCAAAAGAGAATAATCTGGGACTGCTAGAGAGTTTCCAGAGTTACTATGTTATTAGATTCAAATGTCCAGTTTTCAACAACAACAACAACAACAACAACAAAAACTTAAGGCATACAAAGAAACGGGAAAGTATAACCCATTGAAAGGAAAAAGAAATCAACAGAAAGTGTCCTGGTGGGTGGGTGGGGGGGGAATAAGGACATGATGGTAGATTTACTAGACAAAGACAGTTGGCTTAAAGAGCCCCAAAGAACTAAAGAAAGATGTGGAGAAAGATAAGAAAATCATTTATGAGCAGTATGGAAATATTACTAAAAATAAACATAGCTAAAAAAATTTTTAAAAGAACTTCTGGAGGGGTGCCTTGGTGGCTCAGTTGGCTGAGTGTCCAACTTCTGATTTTGGCTCCAGTCATGATCTGTGTTGACTGTGGAGCCTGCCTAAGATTCACTCTCTCTCTCTCTCTCTCTCTCCCTCTCTTTCTCCCTCTCCCTCTCCCTCTTTTTCTCTCTTAAAAATTTAAAAAAAAGAAATTCTTGAGCTGAAAAGAACAAAAATAGAAATAAAAATTCACTAGAGGGATTCAAAGGCAGATTTGAATAGCCAGAAGAATCAGTGAACTTGAAAGTAAGACAATGGAAATTATTGAGTCTGAAAAAGAGAAAGAAAAAATATTTTAAAAATATGAATATAGCCTAAGGGACCTGTGGAATGCCATCAAGAAGACCAACACACACATGTGAGAATTCCAGAAAAAGAGAGACAGAAAGGGGCAGAGAGAATATGTGAAGGAAAAAAATGGCTGCAAACTTCTGTTAATCAATAAAAGACATGAATAGAAATATCCAAGACTCACTGAACTTTTAGTAACATGAAGTCAGAGAGTTCACTCTGAGATACATAATAAAAGTGTCAAAATAAAAAGAAAAGAGAATTTTGAAAGCATCAAGAGAGTACTGACTCATCATATTGAAGGGATTCTCACTCAGATAATCAGTAAATTTCTCATCAGAAACTGTGGAGACCAGAACACAATGGGCTAATATATTCAAAGTATGACGACAACAATAAAATCAAACAAACAAAACAAAACAAAACAATCCTGTCAACCAAGAATCCTGTATCTGGCAAAACTGTCCTTTAAAAGTGAGGGAGAAATTAAGACATTCTTAGATAAACAAAAATTTAGGGAGTTCATTAACACTAGATCTGAACTATCAAAAATGTTAGAGGGAGTCCTGCAGTTTGAAGTAAAAGAACACTTGAAAATAACTTGAGGCTATATGGCAAAAAAAAAAGATTTAAGTAAAGGTAAATACATGAGTAATTATGAAGACTATTACTATTGTAACAATCATGTGTAACCCTACTTTTTTGTTTTCTACATGATTTAAGAGAATAATACATTTAAAAAAATTATTAGTCTAAAAACCAGTATTGTTTAACTTGTTTGTAACTCCACATTTTGTTTACTACATAACTGAAAGGACTAATGCACTAAAAAAAAAATGTTTTTGGACACACAATGTATAAAAATGTAATTTTGTGACATAACCAACCGAAAAGGGTAGGGATGGAACTATTAAAGAAGCAGTTTTTATATGTTATTAAAGTTAAACTGGTATAAATTAAAATCAGAAAGCTATAACTTCAGGATATTAAATGTAGTCTCCATGGAAACCACAAAGAATAGCTAAAGAATATACAAAGAACTAAGAAACAAGTATTTCACTACAAAAAAAAATCAACTAACAACAAAAGAAGACAGTAATGCAGGAAATGAGAGACAAAAAAACCTATAAGGCATATATAAATCAGGTGGCAAAGGACAGAAGTAAGTCTTTCCCTATCAGTAATTACTTTAAATGTAAATGAATTAAATTCTCCCATCAAAAGATCTCCTTGATAGAATGGATAAAAACACAGGGTCTAATTATGCTGTCTAAAAGAGACTCATTTTAGATCCAAAGATTCAAATAAGTTGAAAGTCAAAGGATTATATCTTAATCAGCTTGGTCCGCAATAATGAAATACCATAAACTGGGTGGCTTCTCTACAACATTTCTCATGGTTCTTGAGGCTAAAAGTCAGAGATCATGGTGTCAGTATGACAGGGCTCTGGTGAGTTTCTGCTTCCTGGTTTGCCTTGTATCCTCATATTTATTGTATCCTTCCTGATAGAGAGCAGAGACAGGAAGGAATCTCTCTCCTGTATCTTATAAAAGCATTAATGCTATTTGTGAAGACACCACTCTCATGACCTAATTACCTCCCAGAGGCCCTACCTCCTAAAACACACTGGAAGTTATTAATTCAATATATGAGTTGAAGAGGAGACCACAAACATTGAGTTCATAACATTGGGGGACCATGTGTTCATATGTTATGGAACGTCAATTCATAACAGGGGGAGTCCCTGGACTCCCAAATTCATTTTCTCACATACAAAATATATTCATTAAATCACAACAATACTCACTCCAGCATAATTTATAAAATATAAAGTCCAAAATCTCATATAACTTTCTAAATCATATGTGGATGACTTAAAGTATGATTCAAAATATGATTCATTCTCAGGTACACATACAGACTCAAGGTATAAGTCATCCTGAATCAAAACTCCTTTCCAGTTGGGATCTTGTAAAACAAAATAGGTTATGCATATTATATGTAAGAGATGAATCACTAAATTCTACTCCTGAAACTAATATTAACCATATGTTAACTAACTAGAATTTAAGTTAAAAACTTGAAACAAAAACCAAAAAAACAAAACAAAAAACTCCCAAAAACAAAAAACCCTCCCATAACATATAAACAAATCAAGCCCAGAAATCGAAAGAATTAATATAATCTTATATGCTTATGGCAATTTTATTCCAGATGCAAGACTGATTTAATAATATAAAAATTAATCACTTTAATTCATCATATCAACAAAGTAAAAATGGGATTATTTCAATAGATGCAAAAAATGGATGTGAGAAAATCTAACATTCATTCTTCATTAAAAAAAACTATCAACAGTATATGAATAAAAGGAATTTCCTTAACTTGATAAAAATCATCTATGTAAAACCTACAGGTAATTTCATGCATAATGAGGAAATGCTAAACATTTTGCCCTGAAGTTGGGAAAAATAGAAGAATGTTTACTCTACCACTCCTATTCAATGTTTTACTGGAGTTCCTAGTCATTATAATAATGCAAGATAAATAAAAGGCATAAAGAAAAAAAGGAGCAAAATTCTATTTAAAGAGGACATGATTGTTTATATGGAGAATTCTAAGGAACCATAAAGTAGTGATAACTAAATTAATAGCTTAATTTAGTAAGGTTGTAGCAAAAAAGGTTATTACACATATATACATAGTTAGTAAATAAGATAAAAAGTCCTATACAATATTATAAAAATTATAAATTACTAAGAAATAAATTTTAAAATGGTATAGAGGACCTGTATTCTGAATATTTACAGCATTGCTATGACACTGATGTAAATCTGAATATAAAAAAAGATGGTTTTCATAGATTGAAAGATTCAATATCATTAGAATGTTAATTTTTCCCAAATTTATCTATAGATTCAATGCATTTCCAATCAAAATATTATGATCCTGGGTAGAAATTAACAAGCCGATTCCAAAATTTAAATGAAAATTTAAAAAATCTAGAATATCCAAAGCAATTTTTGAAAAACATATTGAAGGACTTACTGATTGATTTCAATGCTAACTATAAAGCTGTCCTAGTTAATACAGTTTTATATGGAAATAAGACTATACAAGTAGATCTGTGGAAGATCGAGCACAGGAATAGGCTCACACATATGAACAAGCTGATTTTTAACAAAGCCTTGAAAGCATTCCAATGAAGGAAGAAAGTCTTTTCATTATATTATGCTTGAGAAACTATATACCCATTACATAAAAAATAAACCTTATCATATATAATAACTAATTCAAGACTATTCATAGACCTAAAAGTTAAACTTCTATGAGAAAACACAGAATGGTGCTTAGGAAGGACACAGAGAGCAAAACCAGTTTTAAAATGATAAATGAGACCATCAAAATGAAAATTTCTGTTCATGAAAAATACCATAAATAAAATGAATAGGTATGCCCAAAACTGGGAAAGAATATTTGTAAAACTGTAACTGACAAAGGACAAGTAAATAAAATAAATATAAAAAGCTACTACAATACAACTAGAAAAAAACAAGTCTCTCAATGAAAAATGGGCAGAGCCAATTGGCCATTACACTAAGTGAAATGGGAATCAATTGAAGTGTTTTTGAGCAGAGTGGCTTTATATAAACTTATAACCTGACAGCTCAACTGAGGTAAGACTAATACGCATGGGTAAAAGCAGGGAAATTTGTTAGATGACTTTTTCATTAATATGTAAGAAACAGTGGTTTGCATTAGGATGGTAAAAACCATTGAATTTTGAATACATTTTGATAGTAGTGTTATCACTTTTGATGACTAATCATATTTTTTGCCTGAATAACTGAAAAAATGGAGTCACCATTTTGTAAAACAGAGATGACACAGGAAAAACAAAATTGGGGATTGATAGTAGTAAAGAAGCTCAGGGCTACCCATAATAAATTTGAAATGCTTTACACAGAGATGTCAAGTATACATGATGAATTTGACAGTTAATAACTGAAGAACTAGCTTTAGTTTTCCCTGGCACAAAACTTTGTTTTGAAAAGAGAGAGAGAGAGAGAGAGAGAGAGATTTCTACTCCTCTTTCTTAAGCTACACTGACCTCCCTTTAGAGATGATCTCATTTGATCCAAGACAAATCCAGAACAGCTAGCTCTCTCCTTGAAAAAAATTAATAAAACACCCACACAGAGTTCAATATATAGACGGAATGAGTTGAGCTGAATACCAGGACTGAAGAATCTTCCTAGCCCCACTCCCACACCTAGAGACAAGTCAGCAGAATAATGGACAAGAATAGGAGGTAAAGAAAAGCAAGCAAGAAAAAAGATGGAGAGAGAAAAAATGGGGGAAAGAGGGAGAAATATTTAGATCAGGACAAGTGATAAATGTAGATCTAGAGCTTGGGAAAGGGCAGAAGAAGAAATTTAGAAGGGAAGAAAAGAGAAGTGGAAGTCGCTCCATAATGTTTTATACCCATTACAACTATCTATGTCATTAAAAATGGATGAAATAAAGACTTTCCAAAAGAAACTGTAATTTCTTCCCCTTTATTCATTATCTCAAAGTTTACCATTAGACTAGACTCCAAGATTTATACTGATTTTTTTGTGCACTGTAAACATAAAATAATAGTTTCAATGAACCTGATACAGAAAACCGAAAGATTCTTCTCTATGAAACAAAGGAGATGGACTTCTTCACTATTTCTCAGAAATGACCAACATATTTCCCTTTCTGAGACTATCACTAGTCTTTGAAAAATAATCCATCATTTTTTTTTTCATTTTGAGAAAGAATCACTGGGGAGAGTACTCTGGTTAATGCTCTCATTCACTTGTTACCTGATGACAAACTAGACAATTAACATTCTCTGTTGAAGATATATAGTGAATCTGAGACAGGTCTCTAGAGACTCTATTAAAAGTTTGATGCTTAGAGACTGGGACTAGGGAAATTTACGTAACTGTAAACATGTATCTGTAATTCATGTGCAATGTTCAGAGGACATTATTAGGGAACCAATGGGGATTTTGGTGACACTGGTGTCATCAAATGAGAAACATAATTCTCATTTTATATAATATTGATATTATAAATGTGCTTACATTATATTGATAAAACCTAAAAGTCAATGTTGGCAATTAGGGACAGAGATTTTTTTCTGTTCTCTGTCCCTAAAGCCAAATTGACTGCACATCTCCCACCTCTCACTAGCTATTAAGCTGAGGTTAATTCATTAGGGCAAGATACTAATGGTAATGACTGCTCTCTGAAATTTCTTATAACCCATCTCTCTGCTCATTCAGCACCAATTCTTTTTCTCTCTAACCTCTAACTCCATTCTCTATCCCATACCTTTGGGGATTCCTCAGATTTGGTAGTTCTGATTCCTAGATACTCCAAAGAAGTTGTCTCCTTTTCCTAATCTGGATTCAAAGCTGGCCCCAGACTACATTAATAGAAATATGCATCAGTTCATTAGCACATTGGCTCTTGAAAAATGTGAAGGTTAGGGAACTGAGCCCCCACACAGTCAACAATTCACATTTACCTATTGATTCCCCCAAAACTAAACTACTAATAGCCTACTGTTGATGTAAAGTCTTACTCATTGACTAACATATATTTTGTAGGTTACATGTATTATATACTGTATTCTTACAATAAAGTAAGCTAGAGAAAGTGATATTAAAAATAATGAGAAAATGTATTTGCAGTGCTGTAATGTAGTTCTAGAAAACAAACATATAAATGGACCTAATGCAGTTCAAATCCCTACATTGTTCAGGGATCAACTGTATTTCTAATTCCCCCTAAATCTCCTTAAGCTATTCATATAGAAGAAATTGGATACTGGCCTAAATGAAGGCAACAGTATCCTCAATTACTAATGATGGCAAAATAGAGTGGTGATATGCATAAACTCTAAATTGGGAACCTTGGGTTCTGAAGTTTGGCTTTACCACTTACTAGCCATAGAGCCATGACTAAGTCATAAACTCTCTGTGCCTATGTTTCCTCATTTGTAAGTTGAGGGAAACTGGTGAGGAGAATAATATCTTTGACTGTAGAGATTAGTTGTAAAGATTTCTATGAGTAATTATTGTATTTAACACAGAATCTGACACATAGAAAGAACCTAACAAATGCTAGTTAGAATATTATAATTGTCTCAGCAAAATTGAAGTCATGGAATTAGGTGTATATATCTATTCTAGATCAAAGAACATGATCACAACAAATATACTTGACCATGTGGAATCTTTCATTACATTTACATATTAAATGTTCTGGTCATCTTCCAAATGTGAATGAATAGGTTCTTTCACAACTTTCTAGAATGTTGGGGCACTATTTTTTATTTAGATGGCATTTCGTTCAATTACTAGACAAATCTATTCTTTTTTTCTATCCAAGCTTTATTTATATATAACTTATATATACATCATGTAAGTTTAAGGTATAAAAGGTAATGATTCAACGTTTTACATTGCAGAGCGATGCACAGTGAGTCCAGGTAACATCCATCACCATATAAAGTTACAAAAATTTTTTTTCTCATGGTGAGAACTTGCAAGATCCACTCTCCTAGTTACTTTCAAATATGCAAAATAGTATTAATTATAGTCACCATGCTGTATATTACATCCCCATGATGCATTCATTTTATAACTGTAAATATGTACCTTTTGACCACTTTCACTCATTTTTCCCAACTCCTCACCCCAGTTAACCACAATTGGTTCTCTTTATCCATGAGTTTGGGTTTTGTTGTTTTGTTTTAGATTTCACATATCAGTGAGATCATATGGTGCTTACCTTTTTCTGTATGACTTACTACTTCACTTAGCATAATGCCTTCAAGGTCCATACATGTTGTTGCAGATGGCAAAAGTTCCTTTATTTTAGGCTAAATAATATTCCATTGTGTGTGTGTGTGTGTGTGTATCATATTTTCTTTAATGGCTTCAGTGTTTTCTATAGTAGCTATACCAACTTACATTGTTACCAATAGTGCACAAAGGTTCTCCCTTTCTCCACATCTTCACCAATAGTTATCTCATCTTTTCTATAATTGCCATTCTAATAGGTATTAGGCGATTACTCATTGCGGTTTTTGATTTACATTTCCCTGATGAATTTCATTTGGAACATCCCTGATGTTGAATACCTTTTGTACCTGTTGGCCATTTCTACATCTTCTTTGGAAAATGTGTCTATTCAAGTTCTTTGCCCACTTTTAAATAGATTATTTGTTTTTGCTATTGAGTTGTAGGAGTTCCTTATATATTTTGAATATGAATCTCATCAGACATATAATTTGCAAATATTTTCTACTATTCCACAAATTTCAATTTTGTTGATTATTTTTCTGAGAAGTTGTTAGTTTGATGTAGTCCCAGTTACTTTACTTTTGTTGTGTTTTTGTTGTCATCTAAAAAATCGTTGTAAAAACCAATGTCAAGAAACTCTTTCTTTGTGTATTCTTCTAGGACTTTTTCAGTTTCATGTCTTACATTTAAATCTTTAATCCATTTTGAATTAACTTTTCTGAGTGGTCTAAGATTGGAACCAACTGCATTCTTTTGTATGTGCATATCCAGTTTTCCCAGCATCATTTATTCAAGAGACTAAATTTTGCCCATTGAGTATTCTTGGCTCCTCTGTCAAATATATGCCTATATATGCGTGGGTTTATTTCTGGGCTCTTCACTGTTTCAAAGATCTACATAACTGTTTTTATGCCATTACCATAGTGTTTTGATTTGTATAGCTTTGAGTATAATTTAAAACCAGTGTGAGGTTCCCAGCTTTGCTCTTCTTTCTCAAGACTGCCTTGGTCATTTAGGGTCTTTTGTGGTTTCATATGAATTTTGGATTTTTCTTCATGTTGGTATAAATGTAATTAAAATTTTGATAGGGATTGCATTGCTTTAGATAGTATGGATATTTCAACAATATTAATTCTTCTAATCAATGAACATGGAATATCTTTCCATGTATTTGTATCTTCTTCAATTTATATCATCAGTGTCTTGTAGTTTTCAGTATACAGATCTTTCACGTTCCTGGTTAAATTATTCCTAAGTATTTTACTGGTTTTGATGCTACTGTAAACAGTATTGCTTTCTTTATTTCTCTTTCAGATGTTCCTTGTGATTGTATTGAAATACAACTGATTTTTGTATTTTGATTTTGTATCCTGTGACTTCACTGACTTTGATTAATTCTAACAGTTTTTTTAGTGGAGTCTTTATAGAGTTTTCCATATTATAACATCATGTCATTTGCAATTTTATTTCTTCTTTTCCTATTTGGATGCCTTTTATTTCATTTTCTTGCCTGACTGCTCTGGCTAGGACTTCCAGTACTATGTTGAATAAAAATGGTTAGTGTGGGTACACTTGTCTTGTTCCTAGTTTTAGAGGAATAGGTTTCAACCTTTTAACACTGAGTATTCTGTTAGCTGTGAGTTTGTTATATAAGGCCTTTACAGGTTGAGGTATATTCCTTCCATACCTATTTTTTAAAGAGTTTTTAGAATTTGGGGCCCCTTGATGGCTCAGTTGATTAAGCATCCAACGCTTGGTTTGGATTCACGTAATAATCTCACAGTTTAATGAACTTGAGCCCCACATGAGGCTCTGTGCTGACAGCGTGAGGCCTGATTAGAATTCTTTCTCCCTCTCTCTGTCCCTACCCTATTCATGCTATCTCTGTCTCTCTCAAAAATGAATAAACTTAAAAAAAAGAGTTTTATCATGAAATGTTCGATTTTGTCAAGTGATTTTTCTGTATCTCTTGAGGTCGTATAGTTTTTGTCCTTCATTCTATTGATGTGGTATATTGCTTTTATTGATTTGTGTATGTTGAAATAATCCTTGTATCTCAGGGATAAATCCATTTGATTATGGTGTATGATCCTTATAATGTGCTGTTGAATTTGATTTGCTACTATTTTGTTGAGGACGTACACAGATCATCTATATTCAGGGATATTGGCCTGTAGTTTTCTTTTCCTTTAGTGTTTGGTATCAGGGTAATATGGCCTTATAAAATTAGTTTGGGACTGTTCCTTCCTCTGCAATTTTTTGGAAGAGTTTGAGAACGATCAGACTTAGTTCTTAAATGTTTGGTAGAATTCACCAGTGAAACTATCCAATTCTGGGCTTTTCTTTGTTGGCAGGTTTTTCATTGCTGATTCAATCTCCTTACTAGTAATTATTCTGTTCAGATTTTCTGTTTCTTCATGATTCAGTCTAGGTAGGTTTCAAGTTTCTAGGAATTTATTCATTTGTTCTTAATTATCCAATTTCCTGGCTTATAATCATTCATAAGTTGTTTTCTTATGATCCCTTATATTTCCATGAGTTCAACTGTAATGTCCCTTCTTTGTTTATAATGTTTTAGTCCTCTTTCTTCTTTTCTTGATTAATCTACCAGAAATTTTTTAATTTTATATGTGCTTAAAAACAGGTCTTAATTTCATTGTTTTTTTCCTATTGTCTCTTCAGTTTCTATTTCATTTTTTTCTGCTCTATTATTTCCTTCTTTCTATTTACCTTAGGTTTAGTATGCTCTTCTTTTCTATTTCTCTGAGGTATAATGATGGATTATTTATCTGAGATTGCTTTTTCTCTCAATGTATGCATTTATACAGTTACAGACATTCGCCCTAGGACTTCTTTTGCTGCATCCCATGAGTTGTTCAATGTGTTTCCATTTTTATTTGCCTTGATTTTTTAAATTTCTCTTTTATTTTTTGATCTACTGGCTGTTCAGAAGCATGTTATTTACTTTCCAGGTATTTGTCAAAGTTCTTACTTTCTTCCTGTTATTGATTTCTGGTTTTGTACCACTGTGGTTAGAATAGATACTTGATATATTTCTATCTTCTTGAATTTGTTGTGACATGTTTTGTGGTTGAGACAAATAATCTATCCTTAAATGGTCTATATGCACGTGGGAAGAATATGTATTTTGTTGCTACTGGATGTAATGTTCTGTATAGAACTGTCAGGTCTCTTTGGTCTATAGTGTTGCTCAAATCCACTGTTTCCTTACTGATTTTCTTTCTGGATAATCTATTCATGGTTGAGAGTTGGGGGTATTAAACTCCCTATTATTTGTATTGCCATCTATTTCTCTTTTTAGTTCTGTTAGTATTTGCTTTATATATTTAGGTGCTATGATGTTGGGTGCATAAATATTTACAATTGTTATATCTTCTTGATACATTTACACCTTTATTATTATATAACCACCTTCTTTCTCTCTTGTGACCATTTTTAGCTTACATTCTATTTTTATCTAAGTATAGCTACCCCTGATTTCTTTTGTTTACCATTTGTTAAGAATATAATTTTCCATCTCTTCACTTTCAGCTTATGTGTGTCCTTAAAGCTAAAGTGAGCCTCTTATAGGCAGCATATTTTTGGGTCTTATTTTTTATTCATTAAACTCTTCTATAAGTCTTTTTTTTTTTTGGAGAATTCAAGCCATTTACATTTAAAGTAATTATTGATTGTTAAGGCTTACTACTGCTATTTGTTAACTGTTTTCTGACTATTTGTAGCTCCTTTGTTTCATGGTCCCTCTCTTGGCTGACTTCTTTTGTAATTTGATGACTTTTTGTGATAACATGCTCTGACTCCTTTATTATAATCCTCTGGTCTAACATATAATCTATCCTAAAATGCCCTATATGCACTTGTGAAGATGTATTCTGTTGCTATTGGATGGAATGTTCTGTATTTAACTGTCAGGTCTATTTGCTGTGCATTTACCTCTGATCAGTCAAGGTCCCATGCTGTGTTTCCTGGCAGGGTAGTGCCACTGGTTGTATTCTGTTATTGGGCATGGCTGTGAACCATGATCCACAATCACTGCTGGTCAGTATGAGCCTCAGGCTGTGCTCCCCAGCTGGAATGTGTCACTGCCTGGACTCCACATTTATGGGGAGGGGAGGGTCACAGGTCAGGTTTTGCAGTCAGATAAGCACTAAAGGCTGTGCTCTGTAATCAGACAGGCATCGAGTTGTGCCCTGAAGTTGGGCAGGCTGCAAGTTAGACTTTATGATCAAGAAGATTATTACTGTGCTCTGCTGCTGGGCCACATTGCTGGTTTGTCTTTCTGGTCAGGTGGGGCCTCCAGCTGTACCCTACATTTGGGTGGCACAGGAGACTGTGCTCTGTGGTTAGGCAGGGTGACTGTCCAGGCTCTCTGTCAGGTGATACTTCAGGCTATTCTCTGCAATTGGGTGGGGTCACTGGCTGGGTTTCCTGCCTGTGCAGGCCATAGGCTGTGTTTAGCAATTGGGCATGGCCATATGCTGAGCTCCATTGCTGGGTGGGGTTGTAAGCTGGGCTTCACAGCTGGGTTACATTCTAGTCTGGGTTCCAAGGATGCTCAAGCTCACCAGTAAGTTTCTCTGGATATGTGGAGTCAGAAGTTATGCTCAATAGCTAAGCAGAGCTGCTGGCTTGGCTCCCTGACCAGGCAATCTATAGTATATGCTCTATGACTGGCAGGACTCTGTGGCCATGCTTCTTACAGTGGCGACTGCTAAGCAGTTGAGTGCAACTGAGAATCTGTTTTCCTCCCCAGACAGCCAGCCAGCAGGATGTGCTTCATGACTACGGGGTATAGACAGACCCATTCTTAAAGAAGCCCTTGGTTCAGGCCATTGTGAATTGGCTATTGCAGTGTCATCTTCAGGTCAATCTCAATAAGTAGTATTTAATTTCTATTTCTAATATAAAAAACAAGAATTGTAAATACAATGCATATGAAAAGTAAATGAAGAAAAAACATATAACGGTGAATTATAAGGGAGTGAACACCCATGCAATAATCATTAAGATCAGAACATGGAATACTGGATTCACTCAAGATATTTCCTGTGTATATTTTTCAATCACAACCTCCTTCCTTGCCCTCTCATCTATTAATAATGACAGTTTTCTTTCTTCATTTCTGATTCTTTAACTTTTATTTATTTTTGTCCTTGTTTTTTTTAAAGAAACTGGTTCTAAAATTTAGATAAGCAAAGGAGGCAGAACAGACAAAACAATTCTTTAAAAAGAATATACATTTGATTTTAAGACTCACTCTAAAGCTGCAGTCATCAGTGTGTTATTACAGTAAGTAAATATACTATATGTGTGTGTGTATAAATTTTACTCCCTTCATGCCCAGAAGTGAATTAAAAATGAAAAATGGACTTAAAACGTAAGAGCCTAAGTATAAAGGTGAGGAATATTTTTTAATGGGACATAAAAACCATGAAAAATAAAAGAATAAATGGTAAACTGGTCTTCATCAAAATTAAAAATTTTGTTTGTTGAAAAATTCTGCTAATATCCTGAAAAGTCAAGTCACAGATTATAAAACATGTATCTGACAGTGGACTTATAACCAGAATTCATAGAAAAACTACCCCTCAATAATAAAAGATAAAATAACCAACAATAAGAGCAAAGGAACTGAACAGAGACTTCACAAAAGAAGATATGAAAGTCCTACAAACTCATAAAAAGATCTTCGACATCTTGTTCATTAGGACTATGAAAATTAAAACCACCACTAAATATCGTTTATACACACACTTAAAAAAGCTTAAATTAAGGTTTGATAATACTGTTGATATGAATGTGGAGAAATCAGAATCTTCATATATTTCTGGAAATGCAAAATAAGACAGTTACTTGGCAAAACTACAAGCCACTTTTTAAAATACTAAATACACATGTACCACACAAACCAGAAATTTCTCTCTTAGAAATGTAAGCATGTTTCCACACAAAACTTGTATCTTTATATTCACATTAGCTTTATTCGTAGTAGTCAAAAACTGAAAACAATTCAAATTGTTCTTCAACTGGTACATGGATAAATAAATTGTGGTATAGCCATATAGGACAACATACTATTGTAACCTGTCAGAATCCAATCAGAGTAAAGGAAACATAGTAATCTGAACAGGGAGATTTTACATCATAACTGATCACACAAGTTAGCCACTAACAGGGAATAAAAAAGAAGCTAAAGAATATCTCAGGGCTGAGGGACAGTTCCTAAGGAGAGAACAAACTTGGAAAGGTAAGGGAGTCTCCTCTTCAAGGCTGTGACGTAGGCCTCTCTGGAGAGGGTATAACTTATATAACTACCTACTGAGTAGTGAAGAAGTTTGCTGGGTTATGCAAACCACAGCTGGTCACAGCCAGTGATTGTGGTTAGTGGGCAAGGAACTATAGGCTGAGACCAGCTAGTAAGAGCCTTCTTTCTAGGGTGGTTGTAGTTTAGAGAACCATCGTTTGGTTTCCCTAGGAAACCATGGGCCAGTGTTAGCAAGAAAAGTTGCTGGAAAGTGAGTGTCCCACATGCATTTCAATTGAAAATATGCCATAGGAACAAAAGAGGAAGCTTCTCATAATGCATAAGAAAAGTCCTTTCCTCCTAAAATGTCCCTTAAGTGACTTCTACTGATAAAGCTTAAAATTGTGCAATGTGGGAAAGGAGAAATGTTTACCAGTTCCAGCTCCAGTATCATAAAGCAGAGAAATTAATGCTGGATTTAGAACTGAGAGGCTAGTCCATCCTTTTCACCATTCAGCTTCCATATGCACCTAACTATATACCTGAACTTCCGTAAAGCAACAACACAACTCTAAATTCCTACCTGACAAGATTCAATTATCCTTCAAACAACCGAAGAAGTTTTCTTCATTTTCTCAAAATGAGGAGATGTATTATCCCAACAGCTATTGTATCTATTACTAGTTCTATTACTAACCCCTCAAATTCAGTCACATTCCCACTGAATATTCTTATGCCTAAAGAATTATAGAGTTATTTTTAAACAGCTTTTATATAAATTATTAACAAACAGAAGAAAATATTTAGGATATACAAATAGACACATACATATAATGTGAGACAAAATATATAAAGCTGCTATATCCTTCATTTCTGTAATTAGTCATATGGTTATAGTTTGTATCTATGGCCTTTTTCCTTCAGTATACATTCCATATTTTCATTGCCATCAATCAGAACATCAGCTGGTTCAGAGTCTTTTCATGGTGGAGTAATGTAAACCTTAATTCCCAAAGTGTCTGAGTTCTTGATAGTCATGCATTTGTTTGGTTGCATTGGTATTCTATTATAATTTACTATGGGGATGGAGGTGCTATGAGAAGCCACAGAGAATCCCTTGCATTACCGAATAGCTATCTTTGTCCCTATTGTAAAGTTGCAATCCAATGTTCCCTGGTAATCAGGACCATTTATTCAATCATACCCATAAAGAACCCAAAATGGACAAATAGCAGTCTTATTTTCCAGTTCAATAAAAACATTGTTTTTTCACTGGTGGAAGCAGTCCTTGGGGAACAAACCCTTCAAAACAGCAAAGCCTAGTTGCCAAAAGAAGAATCCAAAAATCTGTGAGTAGATTATTTGGTAAAATAGTGAGGGAAGCTCACTAGTGAGGTTAGTAGTGTCACCCATTAATTTCTAGACCCATATAGTATGGCTATGGGGAAGTCACTCCATATAACAGGATCTAATTCAAGGCTTATATTGAATCCTGAAGACAGAATACCATACTTTTGAGCTATTGTTCTCCAATTTATTATGTAACTAAGTCTTCAGAAAGTCACTTTTTATTTCAAGTAGGCCAACCACTTCCAGGAGATGGAGTGTGACAAGTTAACCATACAGTAATGAGCCCACTGCTTTATTTTCTTTGCAATTTTTATCCTTAATCATAAGCAATCATGTACAAAGTGCCATTCTGCTTGATAAAGCATTTTATGATACCACAGATGGTAATGCTGTCAGAAACATCATGGGCAGGAATGGTAAATCCATATTCAGAACATCTGTCTGTTCTAGTAAGGATGAATCCCTGTTCCCTCAATAATGGAAGAGGTCCAATGCAGTGGAACCCAGGTAATTATGCCAAATCAAGAGCTCAGCATACTATCTACTTTAACTGGAATAGGCACTCAACAGTAGTGTTCCAGGGACACTGGTAGTGAACCTCCCAGCCATAATGCCTAAACAATTCTGTTGGCACAGGGACAAGACAGCTGTCCCCACGAAGGTCCTAAAGGGACCTATACTCAGCTTCAGCCCTCATAGTTGCAGTCTACTAGAAGAACTGATGGCCCAGGGAATGAGCAGAGGACACTACTGGCTGTACCCCCCAGAGATCGTAAAAGAGCCTTATACGCAGTTCAAGCCCTTTCTAGCTACAGTCTGTGAACAGTCCTGGTAGTTCAGGGACCCAGCAGGGATCTTTCCATCTGTACTTCTAGAGATATTGAAAGACCCTATACTCAGCTCCAGCCCCCTCAGCTATGGTCAGAGTCCACTCTCCCTAGAAACTCGCAGCAGACATGTCCATCGATGCATCTAGAGCCAGATCTGCATATCTCAATGCTGGCTGTAGAACATGTAACAACTCTCTGGCTCAGTCATTTCCAGCCCCTCTCAGCCATGGTCCAGGGACCCACCCAGGGACTTATCCAGTAACCAGGCAGGAGCCCTCCTGGGAACATGGTGGGACCTACATTTTGGCTGCACACCTGGTAATGGGCCAACTGTTTGAGGACCCAGTGAACTTCACTGAACAAGGCATTCCCATCTACCCAGGTACCAGACACCCTCCTGAATGCCTGATAAAAAGACTGCCAGCCATGATCCCCATTGCAGGCCCAGCAACAGGCTCATAACTGGCTACAAACCAGCACAACTGCAATTCTGTGGGTAATCCTATTGTCCTGGGAAACCAAAAAGGGAAGAAATGTTTACCTGACAAAACAGTCAGTAAAGACTGGAAGAGGTGTGTGTTCTCCCAAATCAACAGATACTAATGCAAAGTTATACAGATCACAAAGAATCATGCAAATATAACACCATGAAAGGAAACTAATTAAATCAGTAACTGACTCCAAAGACATGGAGTTCTAATGTCTGCCTGACAAGGAATTCAAAATAATAAAGAAACTCAAAGAAATGCAACAGAACAGAAATAACTAAATGAAATGAGGAAATAATATATGAACAAAATTAGAAGTTTAATAGAAACATAGAAACCATGAAATATAACCAAAAAGAAATCCTGGAGCTGAAGAATATAATGACAGAACTGGAAAAATCCAATAAAGAGTTTAACAACAGACTTGATCATTCAGAAGAAAGAATCAACAAACTCAGATACAGATTATATGAAATGAGCCAGTTAGAGGAACAAAAAGAAAACAGAATGAAAAACAGTAAAAACAAACAAGCAAACAAAAAACCAGTCTATGTTAATTATAGCATATCATGAAGTGACTGAAAGTTCACTTCATTGGAGTTCCAGAAAGTGAAGAGGAGAGAAAAGGCCTGAAAGATTATTTAAAGAAATAATAGCTGAAAACTTCCCAAATCTTGGGAGAGATACAGATATCCAGGGATAAGAAAACTCAAGATCAACCCAAAGATTACTCTGAGACACATTAATAATCACAATGTGAAAGTAATGGACAAAAAAAATTTTTGAAAGCAACAAGAACAAAATGACTTGCAACTTACCAGGAAATCCCATAAGGCTATAAGCAAATTTCTCTGCAGAAATATTCCTCCAGAAGGAGGAATAATTATCTAGTCAAAGTACTGAAGGGAAAAACCCCTGCCAACTAAGAATGGCATAACTGGCAAAATTGTCTTTCAGAACTGAAGGAGAAATAAAGACATCTCAGACAAACAAAAACTAAGGGATTTAATCACCACTAGACTAGCCTTACAAGAAATGCTAAAAGGAGTTGTTCAGGAGGAAATGAAAGTACACCAAGCAACAATATGAAAACATACAGAAGTATAAAACTCACCTATAAAGGTAAATGTGCAGACAAATTTTGAATACCCTAATGCTGTAATGGTTTGTGTAAATCACTTTTATCTCTAACATAAAAGTGAAAAAATAACTATATAATAAATAATAAAAAAAACTATAGCTACAATAATTTGTTAATGGATGAACTAGATGTAAAAAGATGTAAAGTGTGACATCAACAGCATAAACTGTGGGAACAGAAGAACTAAAGCTGTAGTCTTATATGCATTTAAAGTTAACTTTTATCAGCTTAAAATAGACCATTATATCTATAAAATATTTTATTTAATCTTCATGGTAACAGCAACAACAAAAAACCTTGTAGATACATAAAAAATAGAAAGGAATTGAAGCATACTACTATAAAAAATAAATCACATAGGAGGACAGCAAGAGAAGAAGAAAGGAACAATGGAACTAAAAAAAGAGAAAACATTAACAAAATGGTAATAGGAAGGCCTTACTTATCAATAATTGCTTTAAATGTAAATTGACTAAATTCTACAATCAAAAGACACAGAGTGGCTGAATGAATAACAATAAAAACAAAAAACAAGATCTAACAATATGTTGCCTATAAGAAATTCACTTTAGCTTTAAAATAACACATAGAATCATAAAAATGATAACCAAAGAAAGCAAGCGTGGCTATAGTGATATTAGATATAATTGAATTTCAGCCCAAATCAATTGAAGAAGGCAAAAGTCACTTTACAGTCATAAAGGGGTCAATTCATCAAGAGGATACAAAAACTATAAATATATATGTGTCCAACATTGTAGCACATCAATATTTAACACAAATATTAACAGAAATGAAGGGAGAAACAGACAGCATTACAAAACAGAAGGGAACTTCAATACTTCATATTCAGCACTGGATAGATCATCCAGACCAATAATCAATAAGTAAGCAGCAGACCTGAATAACACAACAGACCAAATGAATGTTAAGAGCCATATACAGAGCATTCAATTTACTGGCACCAGAGTATACCTGTTTCTCAAGTACACATGGAACATTCTATAGGATAGATTATAAATTGAGCCACAAAGCAAGCCTTAGAAATTTTAAGAATATTGGAATCATATTGAGTATCTTTTCCAACCACAATGGTAAGAAAATACAAATTAGTAACATGGAACTGAAGTTAAGTTATCAGAGTAGTAAGGGGATCCTAGTCTTGCCTCATCCCTAAAACACAGATAAATATAAAAACATTCCAAACACCCAAGAGATTGAGCTGAATGGTGAGAGAACAAACTGCAGAATCAGAGAGAGAAAAGAAGCCACATCATGGAAGGTAGGAGGTACAGAGACATGATTTTGGGGAGGAAAAGAATTACAGGTGCTGCAGAGGAGAGGGAGCCTTGATCTCAGAGAGAGAAGAGAGTCTGGAGATAGACAAATTGAGAGAAAATGGCATGCAGGGATTGTACCAGAGAAACATTTACCCAAAACCACTAACTGGGAAACTAGAGTAGCTAACTATTGCAAGTTTTTACAGGCATTGGAACCCAAAGTCTGAAGTTTCAAAAGTATGCACCACTTCTGGGTGGAGCCTGGTGGGCATAATGGTGCTCCTATGGGGAAGGAGGGCAGAGATCCAGGAGCAGACAGCATGGTTAGAGAATCCCCTGGGTCACATGGGGAGAAACAGTTCTCCTTCCTAGAATGCACTGGAAGAGGTGGCATGCCCTCTCAATGGACAGAAGAGGTGGTGGGTGCCACTGTGCAGCTCAAATTATTAGCACAGAAACAGAAATACCTGCTGAGAGCAGGCACCAGCTTTTTGCTGCACTAAACCATGGACTCCAGCTACCATAAAATCCAGACAATTGGGCTAACCAGCACCAGTTGCTGTGTGGTTGGACCTTCTTCCAGAGGATCAGCGTGGGTCCACACAGGCAAGGTCTCTAAAATTTGGAGTTGGTAGTTTTGAAATGAAGCCACACACCTGAGATAAAACACAGAAGTACTCTGCCACCTGGCAGGCTGACAGCTCAGACACAAACAGGGTGAAGAAAGGGATCTGATGTAAACTGGAGACACAAGGTAGGTGAATGTTTGCTTTTCTGTGAGGGCTTCCTGAAGAGTGGAGGGCTGAACTCCCCATTCCAGGGAGGAGAGAGCAGGGCAACACCACTTCCGACCTCCACCCCAACACACACAATGCAGACCATCAGCACTGACTGAATTCAGCTAGCAACACACAGCACCACCCAGGGGAGGCCCATGCTGCTTACACCAAGACCCCCCCCCCCCACCTCCACCATGAGCTCTGCAGGGGCATCTCCACAAGGGCAAGTCCCTTTGAAAATCAAAGCAGCAGGCTCCTTCCCCACAAGGCCAGCACAAACCCCTCACACACACCAAGTCTACTGATCAATAGAGTGCTATAAAGCTTCAGATCTAGGGGAAATAGGATCTACCTTTTTTTTTTAACTTTTATTTGTTTTTGAGAGACAGAGAGCAAGTGGGGGAGGGGCAGAGAGAAAGAGGGAGACACAGAATCCAAAACAGGCTCTAGGCTCTAAGCTGTAGCTGTCAGCACAGAGCCAAATGCGGGGCTCAAACCCACAAACCATGAGATCATGATCTGAGCCAAAGTCAGACAATCTACTGAGCCACCTAGGAGTCCCCCTTTTTTTTGACCTCTTCTTAATATAGCTATTACTCTCAGGAGCAGGAATATAACAAGCTTTCCTAATAATCACACAAAGAAACAGTGACCAAGGCAAAATGACAATATGGAAAAATTCACCTCAAAAAAAGAACAGGAAGAAATAAAAGCCAGGGGGTTAATCAATATAGATATAAGAAAGATGGAAGTAAACAATACATGAAAGCAAATGAAATTGAAAACACAACAGTCCACAATGTTTGGGATTCACAAAAGGAAATCATAAGAGGGAAGTATATTGCAATATACTACAAGAAGCAAGAAAAATCTCAAAATACACACCTAACCTTACACCTAACAGAGCTAAAAAAAGGGGTGGGGGGGGAATAGCAAATAAAATCTAAACTCACCAGAAGATGGGCAATAATAAAGATCAGAGCAGAAATAAATGATACAGAAACAAACGAAACAGATAAAGAAGCTAAGAGCTGGTTCTTTGAAAGAATTACTAAAATTGATAAACCCCTAGCCAAACTTATAAAAAGAAAAGAGAAAGAACACAAGTAAATAAAATCACAAATGCAAGAAGAGAGATTGTAACCAACAACGACAGAAATATAAACAATTGTAAGAGAATATGAGGAAAATTTATATGCCAACAAACTGGCCAATCTGGAAGAAATGGACATATTCCTAGAAACATACAAGCAAAATTGAAACAGGAAAAACTAGAAAAATTTGAAGAAACTCATTACCAGCAAAGAAACTGAAACAGTAATCACAAATCTTCTAAAAAAGAGGAGTCCAGCACTAGATGGCTTCCCAGGGGAATTCTACCAGATACTTAAAGAAGAGTTAATATTTATTCTTCTCAAACTAGCCCAAAAAATAGAAATGGAAGGAAAACTTCCAAACTCATTCTATGAGAACAGCATTACAGTTTTGATTCCAAAACCAAAGACCACACTATAAAAGAGAATTACAGGCCAATATCATTGGTGAACATGGATGCAAAAATTTTCAATAAGACACTAGCAAATCAAATTCAACAGTACATTAAGAGAAGTACTCACCATGACCCAGTGGGATTTATTCCTGGGCTGCAGGATTGGTTCAATATTCACAAATCAATGTGATATGCCACATTAATAAAAGAAAGATAAAAACTACGCAATCCTCTCAATAGATGCAGAAAAAGCATTTGACAAAACGCAGCATCCATTCTCAATCAAAATCCTCAACAAAGTAGGTTTAGAGGGAATATATTTCAACATCATTAAAGTCATTTAAGAAAGACCCACAGCTAATGTCATCCTCAATGGGGAAAACCTGAGAGCTTTCCCTCTAAGGTCAGGAACACGACAGGGATGTCCAGTCTTACCACTGTTGTTCAACATAGTGTTTGCAGTCCTCGCCTCAGCAATCAGACAGCAAAAAGAAAGAAAAGGCACCAAATTGCCAAGAAAGAAGTCAAACTTTGACTATTTGCAGATGACATGATATTCTATGTAGAAAACCCAGAAGATTCCATAAAAAATTGCTAGAACTAAAACATGAATTAAGCAAAATTGCAGGATATAAAATCAATGTGCAGAAATCTGTTGCATTCCTATATAACAAATCAGCTGTAAAAGAAATAAAGGAATCGATCCCATTTGCAATTGCACCATGAACAACTAGATACATAGGAATAAACTTAACCAAAGAGATGAAAGATCTGTACACTGAAAACTATAGAAGCAAATGAAAGAAATAAAAGAAGACACAAAGAAATGGAAAAACATTCCACACTGATGGATTGGAAGAACTATTGTAAATATGTCTATACATCTCAAAACAATTTATACATTCAATATAATCCCTATCAAAATAAGACAAGCATTCTTCACAGAGCTGGAACAAACAATTCTAAAATTTGTATGGAACCACATTACAATTCAGGACTTTAAGCTGTATTACAAAGCTGTAATAATCAAGACAGTATGGTATTGACCCCAAAACGGACACATATATCAATGGAACAGAATAGAGAACCCAGAAATTGACCCACTAATGTATAGCCAACTAAACTTCAACACAGCAGTAAAGAGTATCTAATGGAAAAAAGACAGGTTCTTCAGCAAATGGTGTTCAGAAAAATGGACAGTGACATTCAAAAGAATGAAACTGGACCACTTTCTTACATCATACACAAAAACAAATTCAAAATGGATGAATGACCTATATGAGCGATAGGAAACCATCAAAATCCTAGATGAGAACACAGGTAGCAATCTCTTTGACCTTGGCTGTAGCAACTTCTTACTAGAAATATGTCCAGCAGTAAGAAAAATAAAAGAGAAAATGGGACCTAATCAAGATAAAAAAAAAAAAACACTTCTGCACAGAGAAAGAAACAATCAACAATCAACAAAACTAAAAGGCAACCAATGGAATGGGAGAAGATATTTGTAAATGACATAGCTGATAGAGTTTGTATCCAAAATCTATAAAGAACATCCCAAATTCAACACCCCCAAAACAAATAATCCAGTGAAGAAATAGGCAGAAAACATGAACAGACACTTTTCTAAAGAAGACATCCAGAAGGCTAACAAATGCATGAAAAACATTCAAAATCATCATCATCAGAGCAATACAAATCAAAACCACAATGAGATACTACCCCACACCTGTCAGAATGGCTAAAATTCTCAGGAAACAACAGATGTTAGCAAGGATGAGAAGCTTGCACTGCTGGTGGGAATGCAAACTGGTGCAGCCACTCTGGAGAACAGTATGGAAATTTTTCAAAAAATGAAAAATAGAACTACCCTATGACCCAGCAATTGCACTACTAGGTATTTATCCAAAGGATACAAAAATGCTGATGTGAAGGGGCACGTGCACCCCAATGTTTATAGCAGTGCTATTTTTTATAGTTTATTGTCAAGTTGGTTTCCCTATAACACCCAGTGCTC
>CM053573.1:43358390-43402018 GCA_028646485.1 Cryptoprocta ferox
ATCTGTAGTAACAGCATTTAATATTTTATTCCTTGAAAGACATTTGTGTGTTTTTTTTGCTTTTTTAAATTTTTTTATTTTTTTTATTTATAGTTTATTGTCAAGTTGGTTTCCCTATAACACCCAGTGCTCTTCCCCGCAAGTGCCCTCCTCCATGACCATCACTCCCCTTCCTCTTTCCCCCTCCCCCTTCAGCCCTCAGTTTGTTTTCAGTATTCAAGAGTCTCTCATGATTTGCCTCCCTCCCTCTCCCTAACTCTTTTTCCCTCTTCCCCTCCCCATGGTCCTGTTAGATTTCTCCTGTTAGACCTATGAGTGAAAACATATGGTATCTGTCCTTCTCCGCCTGACTTATTTCGCTTAGCATAACACCCTCGAGGTCCATCCACGTTGCTACAAATGGCCAGACTGCATTCTTTCTCATTGCCATGTAGTATTCCATTGTATAGATAAACCACATCTTCTTGATCCATTCATCAGTTGATGGACATTTAGGCTCTTTCCATGATTTGGCTATTGTTGAAAGTGCTGCTAGGAACATTGGGGTACATGTGCCCTTATGCATCAGCACTTCTGTATCTCTTTCTCCTGGTGAATTTGATTGCTCTGGTAGCTGAGAGCGACCAAAAGGAGGGAATTATAATGAGGGAAAAGCCACAAAGGAGCCATTAACTATAGATGTTCATGCCATATATACTTTTTAGGTAAGATCACAAATTCTCAAAAAATAACCAATTGTGTTCATAAGTTTATCTCAGGACAGACTAGTCTCCCTGACAGTAACTGGACAACTAGCTTGCTCAAGGAAAAATTTAAGTTTCACAGTTTACATAGTTTTTTTTTCTTTTGTAAAGCTTGCCTTGCCTTTGTTCAGTGAAAATCTATAAATGATTGATTTTCCTTTACAGATGAGCAAATTTCAGTGATTCTATAAATGATTGATTTTCCTTTACAGATGAGCAAATTTCAGTGATTCTTTGAAAGGGAACTGGGTCAACTGTTATGTGTCAGACATGGTATGTGAAATATATTGAGAAACAAGATGGAATTCTGTACTTGCAAGTATGGGTAGTGACTTCCATGCTCATTTCTTTGTTTTCAGCCTTCATGGTACATAGTAGTTTACATGTGCTCAGATAAATGACTTAACAGATTATCTTTTCTAATTTTAACTCAACTTTTCTATGAAATATTCAGGTGACCCAAATATAATTCTGTAGATAAATGTTCAAAATTAATGTTATTATCTACATATAAGCTAAGAAGAAGAGGAGGATGTGGAGGAAAAGGAAGAAAATGGTCAAACTGACATTCCTCTTAAATTCCTCATAAGCATTTTATCAGTTTTGGAGGTAAAACTAGTAATTCTAATGTCATCTGAAAAAGGTGAAAAGAAGATATCAAAATTATCAAGAACCTCTTTAGAAATCTGAGTTTTTATCTACTATCATTAATAGTGAAACTCCCCCTGAAATATGCCTGGTGATATCAGCCATTGAAAACAGAACTACTGGGGCACCTGAGTGGCTCAGTCATTAAGCGTCCGACTTCGACTCAGGTCATGATCTCACGGTTGGTGGGTCTGAGCCCGCAACAGGTTCTGTGCTGACAGCTTGGAGCCTGTTTCAGATTTTGTGTCTCCCTCGCTCTCTGCCCCTCCCCCACTCGTGCTCTTTCTCTGTCTCAAAAATAAATAAAACAAAAAAAATTAAAGAAAGAAGAAAACGGAACTATTGCTCTTACTACTACATAAACATTTTTTAAAATGCACCTGGGGCATGAAAAATATGAGATTTTTTAAAAGTCTGTATTTAATATCATTTAACATAAAACAATGTAATATGGTAATTAGGAGTAGGACCCGGGGCTCTAGAGTCAAACTTACTGGGTTCAAATCTTACAAATATTGTAACTATAGGGTATAGAACCTGGGGTGATTACTTGACTTTACTTGGTGTCTGTGTGTCTTAGCTTCCTCATCTATACAATTGAAATCATGATATAACCTACCTCACAGGAGTGTTATAAATTTTATGAGTGAGAAGAGTACCTAAAGCAAAGCAGCTGATCAGTGATTGCCAACTATCACTATGCAATCCTCATTCCCTTACTTTATAAGTTTAATTAAATGATAAAAATTAAGAAGCCCTATTGAGGTTACTTACTTAAAAGTAAAAATGTGGGGTACCTGGGGGGCTCAGGTCATGATCTTGCGGTCCAAGAGTTCAAGCCATGCGTCGGGCTCTGTGCTGACAGCTCTGTGCTGACAGCCCAGAGCTTGGAGCCTCCTTCAGATTCTGTGTCTCCCACTCTTTCTCTCTGCCCCTTCCCCGCTCATGCTGTGTCTCAAAAATAAACATTAAAAAATTTTTAAGTAAAAATGAAAAGTTATACATATAAATTCTGACTTATGATAGTCTGACTTGTAATATTTCAAGTTTAGGAAGATATGAAAGTGATACACAGTCAGTAGGACTTGCATATCGAGTTTTAGATTTTGTTCTTCTCCCAGGCTAGGGATATGAGGTGGGATACACTCTCGTAATGCTGGGCAGCAACAGTGAGCTGCAGCACCCAGTCAGCCATGCAGTCAGGATACTAAAGAACCAATACATTTACAACCATTCTGTACACATGCAACCTTTCTGATTTTCATTTTCAGTACAGTTTTCAATATATTCCATGATATATTCAATACTTTATTATGAAATATTATAAAATAAACTATGTTAGCCCAACCATAGGCTAATTCAAGTGTTCTGGTTACATTTATGGTGCGCTACGCTAAGCTATGATGTTCAGCGCATTAGCTGTATTAATGCATTTTTGACTGAGGATATTTTCAACTTATGATTTTTTTTCAACTTATAATGAGTTTATCAGGATATAACCCCATTGAAAATCGAGGAAGATCTGCATATCACTGGTGAAATGCTTGTTTCTCTTTATGCAGTAAAAATATCTGCACTGGGTTAAAAATTGATGGAAATAATATAGAAAAACAATATAGCAACAAGGTAAAAAAAAATCCCTTTAGAATTAAAAACTATTGCATGGTGAATCAATGAATTAGAATATAAGAAATGCCACTCCATTCAAAAATTATTTTCATCATAGGCAAGCTACTGCAACACAGAAGCTGAAGCAAACAGTGCAAAAAAGATACAGGGTGTCATTAACATAGTTAATTTTTATGTAAAGGATCTTTAACATATGAGACTCTATATGAAATCTTTTTTATTGATATAATTAATATATAGTATTAGTTTCAGGTATACAATATAGTGATGCAATAATTTATATATTACTCAGTGCTCACCACTGTAAGAATAATCTTAATCCTTTTATCTATTTCACCCATCCCTCCGCCCACTTCCTCTCTGACAACCACCAGTTTGTTGTCTATATTTAAGAATCTTTTTTTTCATCTTTATATATATATATATATATATATATATCTCACATCTTCTTGGTACATTCATCTATGGATGGCCACTTAGGTTGCTTCTGTATCTTGGTTATTATAAATAATGCTGCAAATAGGGGTGCATATGTCTTTCTGAATTAGTGTTTTCATATTCTTTATGTTTTTAAATTTT
Source organism: Cryptoprocta ferox (assembly GCA_028646485.1). Lineage (NCBI taxonomy): Eukaryota > Metazoa > Chordata > Mammalia > Carnivora > Eupleridae > Cryptoprocta > Cryptoprocta ferox. The sequence goes on from CM053573.1 coordinate 43,361,990, forward strand.
TTTAATGTTTCAAGTTTTTATTTAAATTCTACTTAGTTAACATATACTCTAATAATAGTTTCAGGAGTAGAATTTAGTGATTCATCACTTGCATATATCACCCAGTGCTCATCACAAGTACCCTCCTTAATACCTATAATCCATTTAGCCTATCCCCTGTTCACCCCCCCTTCAGCAACCCTGTTTGTTCTCTATAGTTAAATGTCTCTTATAGTTTGCATCCCTCTCTTTTCCCCACTTCCCCTATGTTCATCTGTTTTGTTTCTTAAATTTCACATATGAATCAAATCATATGGTATTTGCCTTTCTCTGATTTATTTTGCTTAGCATAATATTTGGAGAGATATCCAATAGTAAAATTACTGGATAATATGGTAATTCTATATTTAATTTTTTGAGGAACTTCCATACTGTTTTCCACAGGGGTTGCACCAGTTTGCATTCCCACCACTAGTGTACATGTTTTTCTCCACATCCTTGCCAATACTTATTATTTCTTATCTTTTTGATCTTTATGAACTCTTAAAATGAGACAAGTGACCATGTAAAGTTTAGAGGTTCACTGTGCATCATGTTAAAAGAGTTGCTGAATTTGAGTTATATATTTTTCTGTTAATAAAAGACAAGCGTTCTAAATTTGCTGCTCTGTTATCTGTTAAGTCCGTACTCAACAAATGTTTTATCAGTCATTACCATCTTTATTTTGTCCTTTGATATAAATGTGATATTTAAGTAAAAAGCAACTGCTTTTCAAAAGGAAGAATTTTGAAAATATATTTGGGATGTTTCCATATATCCTGATATGATTTTCTTGGCAAGTTATGTGAATAACATATTTAAGTTGTTCATATCTGCATATATTTTTTAAAAACTTGGAAATAGAATTTTCTTACCTACATGAAAATATTCCAAAGAATTTCAATGAGGTTTATGCCATTTTAAAAATAAATAAAAATTAGGCACAGGCTCATTAGTTTACAGGAGCAGCTGATTACAAGGGAATATGGAAATTTACTAGCTAAATATTAGGAAAATCCTTTTTAAAATAAGCAGTTAGTTTTTAAAACAAAGTGTCATAATTTTGTAAATATACTCAAGGATGCACTCTTTATTTCAACAAATGTGATTTGTGAAGAAAGGAGAATCTAATCCAAAACATGCCAGGGGGTAGAGGGGAAGAGATGTAGAAATAAAAAATGTTATCACAGAAGCCTGACTAGGCAATGAGTTTCAGAGTGTAGTCAATAGTTCCATATCATATAGTTAATTAAGATAATAATTGACAAATGTTAATAATGTTAAGATATAATAATGTTAAGATAATAATAATTATTAAAATTATTTATATATTATATATATTATATATTTATATTTATATTTAATATATATTATATATTAAAATAAAAATATAATGTTAAGATAATAATTGACAAATTTGGTGATTAGGAGATGAGTCTGATCTTGGTGAGAGATTGGGGTCATCAAAATGGAGGGGGCAGAAGCAGAACCAGTTACAACTTGAAACTCCTACTCCTCTTCCTATCCTAGAATGCATCCAGACTGCCGGGATGCCTGGCTTACTCTCCATTCCTTAAATATGTATGTATTTTGAAACTCTCATACTTTTATCTTTAATCATGCTCTTCCTTCAGCCTACAAAACCTTACAAAACATTTTCTGATTATTGAAATCTAATTTATCCTTCAAAAATCACAGGAAATGTCATTTCTTTGTAATGTCTTCCCCTAGTCTTCTAAGTTATGTTCTACTTTGTGTTCAAATATACCTTGCTTATAGTTCTATTTGGATATTTAACTTGGTCTGAGCTGTTCTATATACATTTGCATAAGTGATTTTGCTCTCTAAATTGGTAGCTCCATGAGGATAAGATTATTTCTTATTTATCTATGAAGCTTCCTTCCCAACTCTGCCCCTACTGTGGGCTACTCTCAACTCAATGCTGACTCAATGACTTGTTTATTATAATAATCACTCTATAAATGTTGAATTTAATTTAATTGAAATTTCTGCAACCAGCTTAATAAGCATTCTTTGAAGGCCTACATTATCTGGAACTATAAGAGACAAGCAGTATGGAAAGTCAAAAAGAAAACTAATCCACCTGAGAATAAATAAGATTTTCATATGAAGAATAGCTGGACAAATATACAAGGGAAACTTGGTTAAGAGCTCTTTGTGTTATAAAAACAATAAGTATTTTGCAGATCAGAAAATTAAAGATGTCTTCATGCAGAGAATCAGACCTCCTATAAAGGCTGAATAAGACTTGGATAGGGGAGTAGGTCAAAGAGGGCAATTTAGAAAAGAAGTCAATTCTGAATAAATATTCTAAGTCAGGATGTAGGTTTAGTGTATCAGTGAATAGAAAAGTGATAAGTATGTCTCTGGAGATAGATTCTTAGAGGCATATGGTAGAAAATAAAGTCATAGGTGATATAAACCCACTCTATGAAGTCCTTGGAATACTGAGACAAAAGACAAAGATTTGGTTTGGAGAGTAACAAAAAGCTAAAAACATTTCTAGTCCATAAGAGCACATGTATAATAGAAAAAGATGGATATGTAAAACAGTTAAAAAGTACTCTTAGGTGGGGTGCCTGGGTGGCTCAGTTGGTTAAATGATCGACTCTTGATTTTGGCTCAGTTCGTGATCTCACTGTCTTGAGATGGGGCCCCACATTGAACTCCATGAAGTGGAGCCTGCTTAAGATTCTCTCCCTCCCTCTCCTTGCACCTCCCCCACTCATACTCTCTCTCTTTCTCTCTCTCAAAAAAAAGTTCTTTTATGCTGCATAAGTGAAATGAAACAACACAATGTCTGAGTTGTTTCAGAGGATAAATCTACAGGATTTGGTCAGATTCATCAAAGGGACTGAAGAAGAATGCAACCCTGATTGATCACATCACATTTTTGCCTCTTTTCCACAAATCCAAATCTCTCTCCCATGAATCCAAATCTCTCTCCCAATCTTGGATTAACTCCTACTTTGTCTATTATATGATCAACATGATTTTTTTTCTCTTCACTATTGTTTTCAAGTAAAGAAGATTTAAAAACAGTAAGAGATCCTGTGAAAAATCTACAACATTACACTTAAGCTGACTTTAGTAATGTCCTTTTTATTTAACTTCAGAATCCCAAAGGATATCCATCTTTAATTGATGCCTTTTGGTTTACCTATGTTTTGGGAACATGTCTCTCAGGTTAAGAGTCTTTGCAGAAATACCCTGATGCCAATGCCAAGGAAATCCCTTTAGAACCAATGGAAAACTTTAACTTTGCCCTAAGGCTAACATAATTATTGTCACTGACCTACTGGTAGAGTGTCATAGATCTTCATAATTTATTCCCAAATGTTTTAAAGAGCAAGGTTTTTATTCTTAATTTCTCTAAAAACAAATATCACATGGCCAATCAGCTACTATAAAATGTGTCAATGAATTCAAAATATGAGAACTGATTTCTAATTTAAAATATTAAAATGCAAAAACACACATTTCCCTAAAATATGTCAGCATTTTAATTGGTGATGCATTTTATCTACTTAATAATTTTTCATTTGTCTCTGACTTGAAGATACTATGGAGAGTCCTAATGAGACACGGTACAGTGGACCATTCTGACCAATTCTGACTTCAAAAGTACAATTTTGTTATCAGTAAATATACAGGTAAGGCTACAAATGACTCTGTAATATAATTCTGGGAGATAGAATAAAATTGATTTCTAATTTAGTTTCATAATTTACATTTTAAACTGAGGGAGATAAAATGAGTTTTCATTCATTATTACTGTAATTCAGTATCTTCTCTAGAAAATAGTGATTCTCAAAAACTAAACCAGATTCCACATAAGTTCTTTCAGTTGATTTACCATTAGATGTTGCTAAAATAATGATAAAAAGCTGCCTTTGAATATTTTTACTAAGTTTTTCCAAAACACTATAATTGTGAATTTTTTTACAGTGTTATAGACCTAAAACAAAAAAGGCAACTTATTTTATTCATTTGATTATAACCCTTTAGTGATAAAATTCCAGAAAACCTACCATACCAAGTAAGCAAACAGAAAAATAGTATATTAAATTTAGTGTAGCAAAGGATAATAACTAGAAAAAAAGGCTAACTAAAAATATCTTTAAAATAATATACTTTGAAGAACCTACAGGCTCTTCTTCCAAAACTGTCTATCTGAAAAATGATGAAGCAAAAGACTTCTAACAATCTTTGGAAGAAAAGAAAAATTATTTTAGCATTATTTAAGATGCATGTTTCTTATAATATTATGGTTGCTAAACTATAAGAAGTATAAACTTAGTGATCATTGAATTTTAATAAATTTATAGATTAGGATTAAATCATGAGTTTATAAACACGAATAATCATATATGTAAAATCTTCATGAAATTCACAAAAACAAAAATATTAGTTTTTATAGAAGAAGTATAAAAGGGTACAAGATGGGTATTTATCATAAGAAATATAAACATTGTGAATGGAAACTTGGCAACCAAATCTCATAATGTTAGACATCCATGTAAGACACTTAAAACTAGAAAGTACTAGGATAAATAGATAATTAAAAATAATAACTTCTTGGGGGAACGTGTCATGCCAATATAGGAATAGGATCTAGAACATGTTGAAACAAACATAAAAATAGTATCAAAATTGGGGTACCTGGGTGGCTCAGTCGGTTAAGCGTCCAACTTTGGCTCAGGTCATGATCTCATGGTTTGTGAGTTCAAGCTCTGCATTAGTCTCTGTGCTGACAGCTGAGAGCCTAGGGCCTGCTTCAGATTCTCTCTCTCTCTCTCTCTCTCTCTCTCTCTCTCTCTCTGTTCCTCTGTCTGTGCCCTGCCCCTGTTCATGGTCTGTCTCCATCTCTCAAAAATGAATGTTAAAAAAAATTTTTAATAGTATCAAAATTAACTCATTAAGAAAAAATTTAAATAGACTATATTCTTACCCTGTCTTAAAGGATGAATAGGTATTGCTTTAAAATATCTCTTGGTAAGCTTATCTGTGAAGGAATACTAAGCTAGAGAAACCATTTTTAAGTGTTTATTTTGTTTTTAGAGAGAGAGTGAGCACACAGGAGCATGCAAGGGAAGGGCAGAGAGAGAGAGGGAGACCCAGTGTTGAATCTGACACGGGGTTTGAACTCACGACAGTGAGATCATGACCTGAGCTGAAATCAAAAGTCAGACACTTAACTGACTGAACTACCCAGGCACCCCAAGAAACCATTTTTAAAATCCATTGTGAGTCTATGGAGTTTTAAAAATAATACATTTAGACATTTAAAATGTCTACAGTAATTTATTTCCAAACATCACATCAATTCCATAGTATCTAAAATGTTTATTTTTTCTTTCCTTGGATAAAAAGATACCATAAGAAAATGTCTTCTAATTTTGGAAATGCCAAATTATATATACTGACCAGGAATTTGTACATTAACACTGGATAATTTAGGCAGAAAAAGCCTTTCAGTCCTGGGAGTTCACACTGGACATTTTTAGATGATCTCTGTGTACACAATCTGTTATACTTTTTTTCCTCACAGACTTGACCTACTGTGCATGTGCTAATTTGTAGGAAACAGTATAGGATGATTTAAAAAGAGTTTCTTTCCATTGTATATATATGTACCACATCTTCTTAATCCATTCATCAGTTGATGGACATTTGGGCTCTTCCCATAATTTGGCCATTGTTGATAGTGCTGCTATAAACACTGGGGTGCATGTGCCCCTTCAAATCAGCATTTTTGTATCCTTTGTATAGGAGTGTAACTGCTGTGTCATAGGGCAGTTTTATTTTTAATTTTTTAAGGAACCTCCACACTGTTTTCCAGAGTGGCTGCACAGTTTGCATTCTTACGAACAGTGCAATAGGGTTCCCCTTTCTCCACATCCTTGCCAACATCTGTTGTTTCCTGTTAACTTGACAGATATCATATGATTACACTCATATGTGGAATTTGAGAAACTTAACAGATGAACATAGGGGAAGGGAAGAAGAAATAAGATGAAAACAGAGAGGAAAGCAAACCATAAGAGAGTTAAACACAGAGAAAAACAGGATTGATGCAGGTAGGGGGATGGGTTAAATGCGCGATGGGAATTAAGGAGGTCACTTTTTGGGATGACCTCTGGGTGTCATATGTAAGAGATGAATCACTGGGTAGTATTCCTGAAGCCAAGACTACACTGTATGTTAACTAACTTGGGAAAAAAACAAAAAATAATAAAATAAAAGAGCTTTTTTCTTTTTGTATATGGGGAAATTAGAGGGGAGAATAAATATACTCTAATTTAAAATTTCATTTATTTTCAATTTATATCTCAGCTGAGAAGCCAGAAATGGCTAAGGAAAATAACTCTTTGACAACTGAGTTTATCCTCATAGGATTTACAGATCACCCAGTGCTGAAGATTCTTCTGTTTCTGGTGTTCTTTGCCATCTATCTGATCACCATGGTGGGAAATCTTGGCCTGGTGGCATTGATTTTTACAGAGCGTCATCTTCACACACCAATGTACATCCTTCTGGGAAACTTGGCTCTAATGGATTCCTGTTGTTCCTGTGCCATTACCCCCAAGATGTTAGAGAACTTCTTTTCTAAGGACAGAATGATTTCCCTTTATGAATGCATGGCACAGTTTTATTTTCTCTGCCTTGCTGAAACTGCAGATTGCTTTCTTCTGGCAGCAATGGCCTATGATCGCTATGTGGCCATTTGCAGCCCACTACAGTACCACACCATGATGTCAAAGAAACTCTGCATTCAGGTGACTATAGGAACCTTCATAGCTAGTAACCTGCATTCCATGATCCACGTAGGGCTTCTATTAAGGTTAACTTTCTGCAGGTCTAATCAAATTGATCACTTTTTTTGTGATATTCTTCCACTCTATAGACTCTCCTGTACTGACCCTTATATCAATGAACTAATGATCTATATTTTTTCAATGCCGATTCAAATCTTCACCATTGCCACTGTATTGGCCTCTTATATTTGCATCCTTTTCACAATTTTCAAAATGAAGTCCAAAGAGGGGCGAGGTAAAGCCTTTTCTACCTGTGCATCCCACTTTCTATCTGTCTCAATATTCTACATTTGTCTTCTCATGTATATTAGACCATTTGAAGAAGGGAATAAAGACATCCCAGTAGCAATTTTTTACACAATTGTAATTCCTTTATTAAATCCTTTTATTTATAGCCTAAGAAATAAGGAAGTGATAAATGGTCTTAAAAAATGTATGAAGAATTATAATATTCTTAAATAAACTTCTATAGAAAACTGATTTTAATTCATTAAAATGTTTTATAGAAAAGAGACAAAAAGAAAGCTGTTTTTATATGAAATGTTAATCTCTAAATCATTAGACTGTGTTTGCTAAAAGATATATGAATGTTAATTTTAAAGTTTTCTAGAAAATCTTACTGTAAATTCCACAATTACCAGAGTAAATCAGGAGAAAACCCAATGATAACTTTCATTACCAATTGTTATTACTCTCACTGAATTGTGTCAGGCTCTTGTTCCAAACCATAATAAATAAACATAGCATAAATTTAAGTGTCTAAATGTATAGAAGAGTCACCTTGATGCAGCTTGTCTAGTTAATGGAAGACATTATATCTGATCCTATGTAGAATGTTTGAAATATTAAAAATTTCCTAGCAGGAGAATAAAATAATAATTTCCATTCATAAAACTGACCTGGGAGATACATGTAGGTTAGTCTGGGAGAGTAACATATACATTTTGTAGAACAATTAACAATATATAACAAGTTAGCTATAGTAGATTAAGATCTACTTTAATCTTTAGTATGATTAAGGTTCTTTACTTTTTTAAAGAATCAATCATGTTATGTAATATGGAATACAGAACAGCAAGTTACAGCTCTCTGAGATGGAGATGTGCATCTAAGAAGTTTGTAGGAGAATGTTCTCAGGTTCAATAATTATTGATGGGGCGAAGGAAGTAAGATTGGGCAGAAGGTTAACTATAGTCACAACAAAAACCTTAGCCAATCTGGTGGAGGAGAGGGGGTTTGGCATATCCCTGCAAAGTTCCCATGCCTAAGACAGGGACATGGAATTTATACTTTCCATGGATCAGTCGTTAAATGTAGGCTGCCTCCAAGTAAGGCACATGACCTTCATAAGACAATCACCTTCAGCTAAGGATACTTCCTGAAGAGGGATACAGCAGAGAACTATCAGCTACTGGCACTTTTACTCCCGGGGAAATACAGTGGATCTGGGCTGTGAACCACAGATCATTTACTGGCCACCTTTTATACTATTCAAAGCTACTTATTTCTTATAATAAATTATGAGGAAAGCACCACCAGGATTTGGGTCTTTTTCTTGTCCTGGAGAATCGTACAAGGTGAAGGTTAATGGGACACCTGCAGTTCCCACTGTTGCAGGTTGTCTCATGGGCACACTAATGTCCACCTTCTCCCTCTTGATTCCCTTCACCTTTACCTAATACCTCTACTGGTCCAACTGACTAATATGGTGGCAAGATCCAGAATCAGATCCCCAGGGAATCTGAGCCTTTCAGCACCATGCTTTTTTCAGTTCTGGTTGTTGTATTTGTCTATTTACTGTCAAATTGAGCAAGGGAGCACTAACAGATGCCTATGGACCACCTCAATGCCAAACATATTTTTCCTGATCCTACTGCATAATAGCAGCCTTATCTCTCCTGATAACGGATCAATTACTCCTATAATCTTTATGGACTCCTTTCCTTGCCTGTGGGTCTGTTGGAAAAAAAAGAATCTAAAGTGACTAGGTAGCAGCTGAAACCTTTCTGTATAATGAGATTCTTGTCACATTCTCTAGTAAGACCATATCGCCTCTGAGAATCATGACCTCTAAACCCATACAGCTCAGATGTGGAAACAAAAATGCAAATTCCCCAAGCGTATCACTTGAGGAGGTCCTGGATTGAGGTATTCAACCGACTGAGGACATGACACCATATAGTGGTCACTGACTTCTGATGGAGAGTGAACTTTGGAGGACACAGTCTTGACATCTTAATTATATCTTTGAAAGGTCATTTCATCAACGCATTAAGCCAGCAGCTTCTAGGGGATGTGAAACAGAATAGACCAGTGTGTCATTCACTGCCCAGTACCACACTGTCTTTATTGCAAACTATCCAACGCAAAGCTATGCACCATTCTACCAGCCCCAGAGAGTGATTCTTCCTGAGCACTTACAGATTAGAAAGATAACCCATACTTAGGTTACGTGGATTCCAACCCAGATGAATTCTGCCCCCTTCAGAGAGGAAGAAGTTCCATAGTAGCAAATGCCACCTTGTGGCTGACTGATACTTTTGATGGATGTTGTCATACTGGGGGCTCCATAATGATCTCTAGTTTTGGCAAGTCAGAACTTGACAAGAAAAGTAGCTACATCAGCCTTGAAAAGTTGAAGCTTCTGCCATTAGGCACATGCATGCCTCCATCCCAGCCACTATAGCACTTCATTCATGTGCTTATTGTGTCAGCACTGGGGTGGCAGATGAATGAAACTGGATGACCTCAACTAGCTGAGTCATTCTGTGTACTTGGTTGTTTAGTATTCTCTTCCATGGTATACCTTTCCTGGTATACCTTTACATGTAATACGAAGAACTCCACACTTCATATCCATTCCAAGAGATCCATTTATATACCTCTTCCTCAGATTTTCTGGTCACTGACCTTTTAATTTGTCTCCCTCCAGGCCACTGACCAACATCCAAGATGTTCACCTCTTCTATGAATTTATATATTCTCACCTTGGATAACTTTTTCTATACATGGAATAAGGTAATCAGTCTGCTGCTCTATGGGAGGATGTCCCCCTATTCAAGGTCACCCTAGGTGGAGCTATAGTTTAGCAGCAATCCATCTTGGTTTGCATTAACATACCAAGCTGACCACCCAAGAACCAACTTGGCCTTTGAAGCCAGACATGAGAGATAAGGACAAGAGATCAGTGCAATGGTGTAGGATGATGTAGAAGTCTGGGTTACCTGCCTGTGCAGCCTATTGTATTCTTTATCCCTGCTCATGTCAGATCCTTGGATATGCCACCTTCATCTTCTAATGAATTACTCCTGAGCCTGTTAAAGCTTATACTTGCTAGTTTGACAAATTCCCGCTCATGAAGGCAATTCTGGCCTCTTTGTCACTTGATGTCCTAAAGTTAGGAGCTCTTCATCTAGCATAGCACAGAAGGAAGTTATTTTTTGAATAGTTCATAACTCTCTGCTGCAGAAAGCAAGGCCTAGCTCCAAGGCCATAAGAGTATATGTTATGATTCGACTATTAGAGTTTTCCATACACTTCCCATTAGCTTCACATCTCTTCCCACCTCAGATATCTTTACTACTACTGGCCTGCTGAGTCATTTGGGCCAAATTTCAGGGCTGCCTACCCCACAGTGTGGACCTACTGAAGAGTCCTTTCCTATTCTGAGACCCACTCAAAACTTGCATTGTTCTCCCATTTGGGCAGATGTAACTGTGTGCAGAATCTTTTCAACTGTGTAGGATATTAGATGTTTGGAAGGAAGTTTAAGCAAGTGCTTGTACTGCTGTATCACAGTGCTAAGCTATGATTTAAATAATAAGCCATTTATCACATTCTGTTTTTTTTAATCTTTATTTATTTTTGAGAAAGAGAGAGACAGAGTGCGAGCAGGAGAGGCGCAGAGAGAGAGGGAGACACAGAACCTGAAGCAGCTCCAGGCTCTGAGCTGTCAGCACAGAGCCTGACGCAGGGCTCGAACTCATGAAACGCGAGTTCATGACCTGAGCCGAAATTGGACACTTAACCGACTGAGACACCCAGGTGCCCCACATGTTCTGATTATAAGATTATTATTTAATAATAGTGTTAGTGGGGAGTAAACAATATTTTAATACCATTAATACATAAAATTAAAAATTTTAATATCATTTCTCTTATTTAGTCTAATTCTTTTTAAATTTCTATTTTCATGTTTTATAATATATACTATTTTAGTATAATAGTACATCTATATATTTGTAGGTAAGAATGTATATATTTAGAACATACTCCAAATGATCTTATTTGGAGTGTACAAACCATGAATGTACACCATGGTTTGAAATATCTCTCCTAGTAAAACTATCAGCAAATGAAAGATGGTTGAAAACAAAAGAGTAGATGAGATAACATGGGGAAATTTCTAGAATGAAAGAAGAGTGAGGCCAAGGATACAATCAGGGAGAATGAAAGCATCATTAAGGACAAAAAGAGAAACATGACCCAGTATCAAAGACTGAGATGGAACAATCAAGAAGATAGAAGCAGGGGCGCCTGGATGATTCAGTCGGTTAAGCGTCCGGCTTCGGCTCAGGTCATGATCTCATGGTTTGCGGGTTCGAGCCCTGCGTCGGGCTCTGTGCTGACAGCTAGCTCAGAGCCTGGAGCCTGTCTTCAGATTCCATGTCTCTCTCTCTCTCTGACCCTCCCCTGCTCACACTGTCTCTGTCTCTCAAAAATAAATAAAAAACATAAAAAAAAATTAAAAAATTAAAAAAATTTAAAAAAAAGAAGATAGTAGAGAGGGTTTTCAAACAGGCCAGAGAAGACTTTCAATAGTACCAAACACTATACTTGGTTAGGAAAATAATTAAATATTTTGGAGTTGGCATTTAGAGTTGGTTGTGGCTTTAGAGAGGGTTTAATGAACTGGCAGGAGCAGAGAAACTAAATGTGAAGAAATCAAATAGAAAATTTTCTAATCTATTTCCCACTCCCTTTATATTATTTTTTGTGTCTCCTTAGATCATGTATGAGTAAGCTTCAGTCACTCTAGTTTACTACTCACCCCCCCTTTTTATAAATTAGGTCTTGCTCTTTTTTTAAAAAATTTTTTTTAATGTTTTTATTTATTTTTGAGATAGAGAGAGAGACAGCATGAGCAGGGGAGGGTCAGAGAGAGGGGGAGACACAGAATCTGAAGACAGGCTCCAGGCTCTGCGCTGTTAGCACAGAGCCTGACGCAGGACTCGAACCCAGGAACCATGAGATTATGACCTGAGCCCAAGTTGGATACTTAACCAACTAAGCCACCCAGGTGCCCCTAGGTCTTGCTCTTTTAAGAGTCCAGGCTTTGAAGGGTGCCTGGGTAGCTCAGTTGGCTAATTTTCTGACTTCGGCTCAGGTCATGATCTCGCAGTCCGTGGGTTCGAGCCCCGCATCGGGTTCTGTGCTGGCAGCTCAGAGCCTGGAGCCTATTTCAGATTCTGTGTCTCCTTCTCTCTCTCTGCCCCTCCCCCACTCATGCTCTGTCTCTCTGTCTCAAAAATAATAAACCAAAAAAAAAAAATTTTTTTTTAAAAAAGAGTCCAGGCTTTGGGATTCCTGAGTAGCTCAGTTAGTTAAGTGACTACAGCTCAGGTCATGATGTCACGGGCCCTGCATCAGATTCCATGCTGACAGTACAAAGCCTGCTTGGAATCCTCTCTCTCTCTCTCTCTCTCTCTCTCTCCTCTCTCTCCCTCTCCCTCTCTCTCTGCCTCTCCCCCAAGCATGTGCTCTCTTTAAAATTAAATAAATAAACTAAAAAAAGTATCCAGGCTTTTACAGATGGTTCCCTCAGTCTGCTTCTTTTCCTCATGTTCTTCACCAATTATTATCCCGCAAAGTTATCTGAAATTATACTTCCATTGGGAAATCTTTCTTTCTTCTTCTAGGTCACCATTCACTTCCTTTACTATATTTTTATATAACACATTTACACTTTTTTATACCACAGTCTAAATTGCACACTAAATTGTGCACATAGTGTTAAGTGCCTTTCTTCCCATTAGATTATGAGCTTCTTGTCAGGTGCCATATCTAAAAACTAAGAACTTACCCCTGCCATTCTCACATCCTGTGCCCACACTTCCCAATGTCTTTTCCAATACCCTGCATATTGTAAGTACTCCATAAAGGTTAAATATAATGGAAATCTTAGCAATCAATGAAGTATGTATTGTGGATCTAGTTCAGTTTATTGTCAGGTGCTCAAAAGATTTATGACTTGATTGGTTATTTAAGAATATTTAGTCAAGACTTTTACAATCAAGACACATATGAGTCACACTTGATAAAGTGGTGAATGTATTATAAAAGCAGGTAAGTATCATGTAAATCAGGAAAAGAACAAATCAATTCTATTTATTTTTACTGAGTATATTTTATTTAAAAATTTTTTTCCAAGTTTTTATTTAAATTCCAGCTAATTAACATGTATGTTTTTTATAGTTTATTGTCAAGTTGGTTTCCATATAACACCCAGTACTCATCCCAACAAGTGCCCTCCTTCATGCCCATCACCCCTTTTCCCCAGTCCTCCTCCCCCATCAACCCTCAGGTTGTTCTAAGTATTTAAGAGTCTCTTATGCTTTGCCTCCCTCCCTCTCCTTAACTATTTTCCCCTCCCCCACCCCCATGGTCCTCTGTTAAGTTTCTCCTGTTCCACATATGAGTGAAAACATATGGTATCTGTCTTTCTCTGTCTGACTTATTTCACTTGGCATAACACCCTCGAGTTCCATCCATGTTGCTACAAATGGCCAGATTTCATTCTTTCTCATTGCCAAGTTAACATGTATGTTAACAGTATTAGTTTCAGCTGTAGAATTTGATTTATCACTTACATACAACCTGGTGCTTATCACAGCAAGTGCCCTCCTTAATACCTATCACCTCTGCCCACCTCCCCTCCAGTAACCATCAGTTTGTTCTCTGTAGTTAAGAGTCTGTTTCTTGGTTTTCCTCTCTTCCCACCACCACACCCATGTTCACTTGTTTTATTTCTTAAATTCCACATATGAGATTAGTGGATAAAGAAGAAGTAGTATGTACACACACACACACACACACACACACACACAGTGGAATATTACTCAGCCATAAAAAAAGAACAAAATCTTGCCATTAATCAGTTAATTATCTTTAAAGGACCTAGGAAAGTCCTCATGGAGATCTGATTTGAGCTCACGTATGAATAGTACTGGGATGGAAAGAAAGGGATAAGGAGTTTTAAATTTTTTTATTTATTTTTGAGAGACAGAGAGAGGGAAGGGGAGAGGGAGAGGGAGAGGGAGAGGGAGAGAGAGAGAGAGAGAGAGAGAGAGAGAGAGAGAGAGAAAGGGCAGGAGAGGCAGAGAGAGAATCCCAAGCAGGCTCTGTACTGTCAGCACAGAGTCCAGTGCAGGCTCAATCTCATGACCGCGAAATCACATGAACCAAGATCAAGAATCAGATGCTTAACCGACTGAGCCACCCAGACACCCCTACCTCAAAGACTTTTTAATAAGTTAAAAAAATTTTTTGAACAGTTTTGAATTTATAGAAAATGATAAAGATAGTATAGAGAATTCCCATATACCACACACCCATTTTCCCACATCATTAATATCCTATATTAGTATGGTACCTTTGTTATTATTATTATTATTTTAATGTTTTGTTTTTGAGAGTCAGAGACAGAGTGCGAGTGGTGGGGGGAGCAGAGAGAGAGGGAGACACAGTATCCGAAGCAGAATCCAGGCTTTGAACTGTCAGCACAGAGCCCGACATGGGGCTTGAACTCACGGACTGTGAGATCATGACCTGAGCCGAAGTCAGCACTCAACTGACTGAGCCACCCAGGAGCCACACCTTTGTTATTATTATTAATGAGCCAATATTGATACATTATGATGAAGTGAAATTCATACTTTATTCAGATTTCCATAATTTAATCCTGTGTCCTTCTGCTCCAGAATCCCATTCAACATATCACTTTATATTTGGTCATCACATCTCATTAGGCCTCTCTTAGGATACATATCTGTGACAGTTTCTTAGACATTCCTTGTTTTTGATGTCCTTTGTAAGTCTTGAGAAGTACTAATCAGGCATTTTGTAGAATGTCCCTCAATTGGGATTCTTCTGATGTTTTCCTCATGACTAGACTGTGGTGATCCTAGCTTTTTAGGAGGAAGACCACAGAGATAAATTGCCATTTTCATCACATCCTATCAGTGGCAAATACTATCCTCATAACTTATATAACTTTTGATGTTGACCTTGACCATCTGGCTAAAGTAGTGTTTGCCAGGTTTCTCTCTTCTAAAGTTGCTCTTTCTCTACCTTCCCTTACTGTGTTCTTTGTCAGTAAGTCACTATCTCCAGACCACAACTAAACAGAGAAAAGAAATGGACCACCTCCCTGGGGCAAAGTATCTATATAAATTGGAATTCTGCACAGATTTGTCTATTCACCTCACTTATTTATATATTCAATCATCTATTTATATCAGTATGGATTAATGTATATTTATTTTATACTTTGATATAATTAAGTACTACTTTATTAATTTTGCTGCTCAAATCATTCTAGCTTTGACCATTAGGAGCTGTTTCCATTGGCTCTTGTGTCCCTCTGACATATACCATGACTGCATATGTGGGGTAGGATCTTGTTTGTTTGTTCAGCCTTTTTTTTTTTTTTTTTTAACTTTCTGGCATTACAAGATGCTCCAAGATCATCTTATAGATTTATTTCCTGCCCTCGTCATTGAATCAGCTATTTCTCCAAGGAGCTGTAGCTCCTTTGACTGGACAATGGTATTAGAAACCAAGATCTGGGCCATAGGTATGCTAATTGTTTCTGCAATGCCATTGCTCCTAGGCCCTGACAGCTGGCAGGAGGAAATGTGAGTGTGTTCTTGTCATTCCATACTCTTGCCAGCAATTGGTTGGGTTTATTTTTTTTTTTTAATTTTATCCATTCTTTTAGGTAGGGCATTATTGTTTTAATTTGTAGTTCCCTAATGACAAATAATGTGGAGCAGTTTTTCATATGCTTATTTGCCATCTGTATTTCTTCTCCGGTAAAGTGCTTCTTCAGACCTTTTGCCCAATTTTTACTAGATTGCTTGTTTGCTATTTGTTGATTTTTTTTTTATCAACAAACAACTTAGAGCTCTTTACACAAGTCTTTCATTGGTAATGTGTTTTCCTTGTACTCCCACGTGCATATGCTGAGACATTTAGTGTCATTATTTCCCTCAGGCTTGGCATTTCTCCTCATTCTTTTTTTTCTGCATCCTCTGGATTGCATACTCTGTTGATATAACTCAAATTCCCTGATTCTTCCATCAGTTTAAATCTATAGTGAGCTTCCAAAGTGAATATTTTATTTCAGTTGTACTTTTCAATTACAGAATTCCATTTAATTGTTTTTTATACTTTGTATCTCTTTACTGGCAGTCTATTTCACATAACACAGCATTCATACCTTCCTTTACTTATTTAATCCTGGTTTCCTTCAGTTCCGTGAACACATTTATCACGATTAGTTTTAATAATGTTTTGTTTCTTTTTTTAAGATTTTAAGATTATTTTTAATAATCTTTCTTTTTTTCTATTAAATCCAATATATGATCACTCTCATAGGCAGTTTGTGTTGCCTGCTAATTTCTGGTGTACGGGTCACACGTTTTGCCTGTCTCATGACTTTTTTGTTGGGAACTGGACATTTAAGATAATATATTTTAGAAGTCTGGATGCTCATTCATCCTTAGGGTTTGTTATATCCTTGTTTATTTGTTTAGTGACTTTGTGTGTGTGTGTGTGTGTGTGTGTGTGTGTGTGTGTGTGAAGTCCATTTCCTCTGCAGTGTAAAGCCTCCAGAGGATGCAACATGCACACAGTCACTTGGGATGACCATGGTTTTAGCAGAGGTCTTTTTATCTCTTTCTTTGATCATACCCAGCTGTTAGGCCCCACCAACTCCCAGCAACAGCACAAGCTCTCTCTCTCTCTCTCTTTTTTTTTTAATGTTCTGGGGAATAAGTTGTTCCACATTTATAAGCAATTAAATTTGGGTCTCCTTGAAGCATGGTTTTTGAGGATAATATTTGAGGCTTGTTCTAACTTGAGGCAGGCTCCTCCCCACTTTCTCCTACCCTGCATCTTTCCAGGCAAACCAGTTGGCCTGAAGTTTCACCAGTGATTCCACCAATATCCTGTTAATCTCCTTCTGCCAATAAAGTCACTTTCTTTAGGGATACCTTTGAGGTCTCTGTTCCTAAGGCCTTTCTTCCCTTTTGGGTAAAATCTCTAAGACTCAATTCCCAGACATGGGAGTAGTAATAGTGACCCACTTTTCTCCATGTAATACCCCAGCTTTAAGTGTGGGTCACAAGGTAGGTACAGCAAGCAGCCCCTGATCTCAGCTTGCTCCTTCCAGTCTGGAACAACTGACTTACAAATGAGCTGGGCCCCAAGATGATCAGGGCCTGGTATTTTTGTTATGTCACACCTAGAGCAGAGTCTCTACCTTATGAGTGTGGACTAGGTGGAAGAAGGGATCCCCAAACTCTTGATCACACTCACCTAGAATTTAATCTCCATGACACATAGCTGGAAGGAGGTGAGAAAGGCTGTGGCCTGGCCCTCCTGGAAGGTAATATAGTCCACTACTGGTACGTGGGAGAGATATGGGGAGGGAGTTCTGTGTTCTTGGTTGCACCTGAGTGGAGTGGACCTTTTGTCAGACCGAGCTGGGAAGGCACAGGCAGAGAACAGGTTATGATTCAAAGGCTGTAGTTTCTCACTGTTCTTACCAAGTTTAAATATATTTTCTTAAATGAATGTTTCTTCACTTGCTGCATGCCCTTAGCACAATTTCCACAGATCTCTTTTTCTTTTTCTTTTAGAGGGCATAGGTGCCCACAGCCAGGAACATCATCCACTTGGTGCCAAAAAACCTGTGGGCAGTGGGAGGGATGCTGGCACCCTGAGCCTACCCAGACTGCTGTGGCCTGAAACCAGAGTGGCCACAGCTGCAGGTTCAAGCTCATGAGGCAGTATGAGGTGGGGAGCACTTCCTGGCCTTGGAATCAGGGGCCCTAGGACAGAGTAGCAGAGCTACGGACTTGGTAGTGGTCTCAGGTGAGCTCTGTGTCCAGACACCTCAGTTTTCACAGGTTAATGTGGGCACAGAGCCCAAACCACAAGCCTCTCATGGCCACTGATGAGCACAGGTATGTAGAGCAAAGCAGCAATGAGCATCACGTTGATGCCCATCAGCATCTTGTTGTCCATGTCAGGCAGCCCCATGTTGCCATACTTCACCTTGTGCTGGTTTCATCAAAGTGGAGATCAGCAGCATCTACAGGAGGCCCAGGTAGATGCCCAATGTCCACCGCGCGAGCTGCCAGCATGTTTTTGAGCACGTCCAGGCAGTAGTAGAGGTCCAGGAGCTCTCCCTCCTCCTCTTTGTAGTTGGGGTGCATGCCCACCAGCTCATCCAGCAGAGCCCCGGGCCTGTCACAGACCCCGAGCTGGTCCTCATCACCAGCCAACCGCCAACTGGTAGAGCGGTGGCACCACCTCCATGGTCCAACCCCACTGGAGCACTCGGGTGGCCGCCCCCATTTCCCAGAGATTTTTAACTAGTGTTTTTTAATATATAATTTTCACCATTTTTGCTTCTTTTGGGGAACTGGGCCACGACACTTATGCTGCCATTCTGAAGTGGACCTTGGCTGTAACTGTTTCAAAAATGTTGTTCATCAAGTCAAGAATTTCCCTTCTAGCCTAGTTTATGGACTAGTTTTTAACTCTATTCTAGTTCTCCTCTAAACCTTAACTGTATATGAATCCAGGTTGTCACTTATTATCTGTGGCATATTGGGCAAGCTAATCCTGCTCTTAGTTCAAGTATGTATTCATTAAATACTTCATACACTTATTTGAAATCACTTTATCCCCCTAAAACTTCACTTTTTAATGAAGAAATATCCCCACACCACTTTCAACTCTTTTATCTATGCTTTTGTTAAACATGTCCATATTTTAAAATCATTTGCTTATGTTGCCATTTGTTAACTTTTCAGTTTTAAAAATTAAATTCATACATTGAAACATGAAAATTTCCACACTTAATTCTTCACATTCCCTCACCCTTTCAATACTGCTATATTAGAATTATCTTTTTATCAATATTCATAAGACTGCATGAATTTTGTTCATAGTAAGAACATATAAGGGTAGTATATGATGTTTCCTTTCTTACACAAAATGTTCCTTCCTAATAACCACTTTGGGTTTTTTTTATTCACATTTTTCTAATTCAAAAGCAAAATTTTCTAGATGTCAAATAACCTATAAATTCCAGGTTTTTCTTGTGCATGTTTCACCAAAGGCCCCTGCCCTTCTTCCCCAGTCTGTACTGCTTGTTCTCTGGGACTGTGATTAGTGACCATGAAACCTAAGGGAGGGATAGCATGGTGGTGGGGCTATATAGGTCTTTAAGCTTTGATATGCTTTTCTATGGTCAATTCAAAAAGTAAAAGAAAGAAGTACAGTTTCAGATGAGTACCAATATGCACACCTAAAACATTTCCAGTCCTTCTAATTCTCATATTTTTTTCCTAATTATACAAAATTATACTAAGAATCATCTGGAAGAATAAGTGCTTGTCACAAACGTTTAGCACACAAGGCAATATAGTAGGCTGTCAAAATATACAAGTAGATATATATGGAACTAGATAAAAGTGCAGAAATAAAAACCCAAATTACTTTGAAAGTTCAAAATATATTGGTGTGCCTGGGTGGCTCAGTTGGTTGAGTGTCTGACTCTTGATTTTGGCTCAGGTCATGATGTCACTTTTTCATGGGTTTGAGCCTGCATCAGGCTCTGTGCTGACAGGATGGAGCCTGCTTGGGATTCTCCCCCTCTTTCTGACCCTTCCCTGCTCATGCTCTCTGTCTCTCTCAAAATAAACAAATAAACTTAAATAAAATAAACTAAACTAAAAAATAAAATAAAATAATAAAATAAAATAAAATAATTTCAAAATATCTTAAAGGTGTAATTTCAAATCAATTGAGAAATGATTGTGTTGGGAAAACTAGCCTGTCATTTAGAAATAAGGTTGGATTTCTGTTTAGATCTTATATCAAATTATATTTCCTATGAATGAAATATGTAAGAATCCAAACTGAATACAAATAGAAGAAGAAGTAATCCTGAGAAAGGACTTTATTACCAAAACACCAAATCTAGAAATCATAAACAGAATAACTGAAGTAGGAGATATTCTTCTGATCGTTTGTGTGTTTGCCCTCAATCCATTTCCCAACTTCTCCAGTATTTTGTTTCATAATCAAATAACCTCTCTAAACTCTTGTTTCCCAGACTCCTTTCAAGTAGCTTCTGGCTAGATTTGGACAATGGGAGGTACTGATAAGAAATTAAAGAGTCTGGGGAAAGAAATCACAATATTTCTCCCCTCTTTCTCTGCCGCAGGCAGTGTCTCCAGCACAAGCTGCACCTCTTCATTAATTCCAGCTCCTGAAGGAAAACTCTGCATGTGGCCAGAACTGTGGATTCTGTTAATACCACTCCTCCCCATCAGAACTTCCCACCAGGAGTAATCTCTGGGTTACCTTACTATTCCATGTGCGACTTTTTTGCTTTTGCAACTCTTTGGAGCTGTTTACTGAATTAATTTTTTTTCCTTTTAACTATGAGGCAAGAACACTGTTCTCCTGGGTAGACCATTTTACAATGACTATGTAAAACTTTAAAACTTGTATATCATTAAGAAAAAAACAGAGTTAACAGCCAGATAAGATTACAAGAAAAATATTTAAGACATTTATGAGATTAAAGATTAACACCTTTAAGATATAAGGAGCTTTTACAATTGCTATGAAAAAGGCAAACATCTAAATAGAAAGAAGGGCCAATAGACATAAAAAAGAGAAGAAATACAAATAGCGAATAAATTTAAGAAACTACGTTTAGTTTATTTAAGTTTAAATTAAGGGGCACCTGGCTGGCTCAGTTGGTAGAACATGTGACTTTTTAAAAAAATATTTTTCTAGTGTTTATTTAATTTTGAAGGAGAGAGAGACAGAGAGTGAGCTGGGGAGGGGCAGAGAGAGAGGGAGACATAGAATCCAAAGCAGGCTCCAGGCTCTGAGCTGTCAGCACAGAGTCCAATGCGGGCTCGAACTCACAAGCCATGAGGTCATGACCTGAGCCGAAATCGGACACTTAACCGACTGAATTACCCAGTCACCCCTGAACATGTGACTCTCGATCTCAGGGTTATAAGTTTGAACTCCATGTTGGGTGTTGAGATTACTTACAAATAAAATCTTTAAAACAATAAATTAAGGAAATTAAAACATCATTGAAGCTTTATTTATTTTACCTTTGGGGATGAGGGGAAAGAAGAGCTATCAGTTTGGCAAAAATTAAAAAGGATAATGATAGCCAAATTGTTGGAAGTATCATGAAGTAGGAATTTTTACTAGATTGTATCAATCTTTCTGGATGGCAAATTAGCAAAAAAGATTAAAAACCTCTGAAATATTCTTGCACTTTGATCCAGACATTTTACTTTTAATGGATCAGAAAACAAGGATATATTTAAATAGATATTACTTAGTGCATGTTTATGATAGGTGGAAATGGAATTAAACAAAATACCCATCAAAATGTTACATAAAACCTCATGGTAACCACAAAGCAAAAAACTACAATAAGTATACTAAAGAAAGGAATCAAAGCATATCTCTACAAAAAATCATTAATTCACAGCAAGAGAAAGAATGAAACAAAAAGACTATAAAACATCCAGAAAACAATAAAATGGCATTAATAATTCCTTACCTGCATTCAATTATCCCATATTCTACAGCAGAAAGAAACAAAGAAAACTTTGCAAGCCATGGATTTATAGGTCCAGGCTGCACAGATCATGGATTTTCAATTACACCAATTAACTACCACTCCTAGAAAGCAATAAAAAAAAATCAAGGTCCAATCCTTATTAAAGGAGTTTATCATTATTGCAAAAAGTCTAGGCATTGAACTAAAGATTGTCTAAGACTCAAAAGACATATACAAACCAAACCACCTGAAGACAATTTTCTCTTTCAGAAAATTGGAAAACAATAAAAAATTCCACCTTTTGCTCACATGACAGAATAAGGAGGCTTCAAAGATAACAGGGATTTCCCCACTACTATTAATCAACACATTAGGAGAAACAGATCTTACCATTTTGGGGGAATGAAGTACCATTAGTTCTTATAAACACAGGAGCAGCTTATCAGTTCTTAATTCCACTAGCCTCTCTTTCCCCCTTCCTCAGAGTACAGAATCATTTCAAATGGTGGGAGTTTCCAATACCCCTATGACACTTTTTAAATCCTTGTTTATTTCCTTTTAATTGGGACCATTGATGGTCACACACCAGTTTCTACTCATACCCACAACTCCAATTCATTCACTGGACATGATCCTCTCGAGACCTTTCAGGACCATATTTCTTTCTCTTAAAAGGGAGGAATATCTCTAGAAACAACAGATCAACAAAACAAAAGAATCTGCAACAAATGGGTCAATACCAATACCTGTCTTTCCTATAACTCAAATTACACAGCATCTCCTTCTTGACACTATCCCTGACATCCTTTGATCTAAATGTTCTACTGACATTGGACACATACACTCTGCTCCTCCTATAACAATTCAGACGGACTCTTCTAAGCCTCTTCCCAATATTAAGCGATACCCATTGAATACTGAAGACATTAAAGGGATTAAACCCATGATCAAGGAATATTAAATAAGGGTTTAATTATTCCATGCACTAGCCTTTATAATATCTCAATTCTTCCCATACCAAAACCTCACAGAAAAGGGCAGAGATTTGTGCAGGACCTAAGAACAATAAATAATAGTTATACCTTGTCACTCAGTTGTGCCTAATCCTCATGCTTTATACTCTATCTCCCTCAATAGAAAATGCTTTACAGTAATGGATTTCTCTAGTGCCTTTTTCAGTACACCAGTGGATCCCAGAAAGCGAATTTTTATTTTCTTCCACTTGGGAAGAACAAAATACAGTAGTTGGACAGTCATGCCACATGGCTACACTGAAAGCTCTACTTTTCTCATATTTTAGAAGCTGACATAGCTGATGTAATTTTTCCCAAAGACTACTTTGCTGCAATATGTGGATGACTTCTTTGCTCCCCTTCAGAAGAAGCTTGGGCAACCAACAGTATCCATTTACCAATACAATCCCTCCCTCCCTCCTTCCCTCCTTCTCTCTCTCTCTCTCTCTCTCTCTCTCTCTCTCTCTCTCTCTCTCTCTCTCTCTCTCTCTCTCTCTCTCTCTCGTAGCCTGCTTAAGTGAATTAGTCTTGTGCTCCCTTTTGACTACTGATGTTCCTCATTCTGTAGATCTCCTAACTCTCACCATGCTCAGCACCTATCTGCTACTGGATTAAATTACTATGAAATCCTCCTACTTTTACTTCCAAATGTCACCATCACCAGGTGCCATCCTTGAACCCTACTCTTCTCCCTCTTGCTACTGACGAGACTCCTTATGACTGTATTGCAATGACTGACCAATTACTAATCACCAGACTGGATCTCAAAAAACTATTGGCAATGCTGAGTTATTTTGCTTCACTGATGGTTCCAATTTGAAAGGTCAAATGAGGGAATATCACATGGGCAGGCGGTGCCATAACTTATCAACTACTGAAGTTGCAGAAGCAAGCCCCATACCAGAGACTTCTTTGGCCAGACACACTAAAACTTTTGCTTTATTTTTTTTTAATTTTTTAATGTTTATTTATTTTTGAAGGAGAGGGTGAGAGACCAAGAAAGTGTGAGCAGGAGAGGAGCAGGGAGAGAGGGAGACACAGAATCCAAGCAGGCTCCAGGCTCCAAACTGTCAGCACAGAGCCTGATGCGGGGCTCGAACTCATGAGCCATGAGATCATGACCTGAGCTGAAGTTGGATGCCCAACCTACTAACCACTCAGGCATCTCTGAACTTTTTGCTTTAACACAGGCCTGCCTCTTGGCAAAGGATAAAACAGCCAACATATACAGGAATGGGTGATATGCTTTTGGAGCTACAAATATTTCAGAATGCTCTGGAAACAGAGATTTTCTAACTTCCACTGGGCAACAGATTAAAAGTAATTCTTTTTAAAAAAATTTTTTTACATTTATTTATTTTTGAGAGACAGAGAGAGACAAAGCATGAACAGGGGAGGGACAGAGAGAGAAGGAGACACAGAATCCGAAGCAGGCTCCAGGCTCTGAGCTAGCAGTTCAGCACAGAGCCCAACATGGGGCTTGAACCCACGAACTGTAAGATCATGACCTGAGCCAAAGTCAGACACTTAACTGACTGAGCCACCCAGGCGCCCCTAAAAATAATTCTTATGCCCTGAAATTACACGATCAACTCAGCTACTCAAACAACTACCTATAATTAAAGTTCCTGGTCATTATGTAGCAAATGTAGAGGAAAATAAAGGGAGTCAAATGGTAGCATAGCAAAAAATGCAACTTTACAAAATAATTTCACATTAAAATTAATATCAACCTTAATTCTTTTGGAGACCTTAAACAAATTCTTTTTGAGTGACCTGAAACAATTAAGGATATTCAACATAATGTCACTACTAATGAAATTAAGAAGTAGAATCAAATTGCAAATTTGATCCCAACACCCACCTTTGGTCCAGCCCCAATAGGCAGCCTATCCACAACTGCCTACGGAAAGTGATTTTAAAATTTAACCATGAAATGACCCTTTGGAACATGGATAAAATGATGGACTGGGAAAAACAGTATTTTCAGAACCCATCTCATAAAACTGGCGTAGAAATTTACCATTGTTGTTTAATTTGCCATACACATAATCCTGAGAAGCTTAGTCATATTTCCATGATGCATTTCCCATTACCTTTAGGACCTTTTGAAGTTTGGCAATTAGATTTTATCCATATTCCCCCTTCACAAGTATACAAATATGTACTGGTAATGGTATGCATGCACTCTCATTGGGTGGAACCCTGACCCTGCATCAGCAGAAGTCAAGGTATTATTAGAGAAAATCATACCTACCTGGGGAATTCCATCTGAATTACATAGTGATTGAGGAATTCATTTCACAGGACAAACAGTCAAGGCACTTTGTGAAATTTAATCTACTCTACAGCATTTTCACTGCACCTACCGTCCCAATCATCAGGGTCAGCAGAAAGAATCAATGGCATAATTAAAACACAGCTACAATTATCGAAGCTTTTCATTTACCCTGGCCTCAGGCTCTGCCACTTATGTTATAAAATCTAAGGTCCACACTCTTTGGGAAACATATAAAATCTTCCTTTATCACAACCGGAAAACCTATGAGACTAGACTCTGAGGCCTAGGAGCCCATACTAGTCAAAGGAGAAATGCTTGAATACTGTAAAGGACTGATTTAAAGGCCTTGAAGAAAAATGCATTCTTGGTAGAAAAACCTTTTCACTGCCTGCTCCCATGAAGACCTCCTCCACCATGATCTACAGCCTAGAGATTCTGTCTACTGAAAAAGACATCTCCCCAAAGACCCCCTAGAACCCTGATGAAAAGGACCCAGCTGGGTACTGTTAACCAACCCTTGCACAGCTAAACTCAAAGGCACTGACTTTTGAATTCATGTTTCTCATTTAAAGAAAGTTACAGCCCCTCAGAGGACATCAGAACCAACTGCCGACGTAAAATTCAAAGTGACTCAGAGTTGAAGCAGAGATCATCTGCTGAGTACACAATTATCCCAAGACGCTGCAACAAGTCCTGTTTACTTCCAAGTCCTTTTTTTTTTTAATTTACAAATAACTTGTTATTTTTTAAAAAACTTTTTTTAAGTTTGTTTATTTTGAGAGAGAGAGAGAGAAAGAAGGGAGGGCATGTGAGCAGGGGAGAGGAAGAGAGAACGAGAGAGAGAGAGAGAGAGAGAGAGAGAGAGAGAGAGAGAATCCAAGCAGGCTCCGCACTGTTAGTGCAGAGCCCAATATGGGGCTCGAACCCATGAACCTCGAGATCATGACCCGAGCGAAGATCAAAAGTCAGACACTTTAACCAACTGAGCCACCCAGGTTCCCCAATAACTTGTTATTTTCTCTATAACCCTTCTCATAGTCATCTTATTGGGAAAGCTCCTTTATCTATGTTTCTATGAAGGAATATGATACCATTTGTAACATGTATTCTGTACTCCTTCTTATGGACCTCTTTACACAAAGTGAAGATTCCAAGAATGGGTTTATGCTTGGCATTTAAACTTGAAGAGCACCCCTCAGATTCTTTGGGAAATTAGTTATGAAGGACTATTAAAATATTGGGGTATTTGTCCTAATAAGCATTCTAATTCTTTTTGCTATGTTACACATAGCAATTCCTTTTTGGATAGTAAAACCTTATAGTATTGGGAAAAAAACAGTTTTGATATTGATTACTGCATTACTGACTGAATTTATTGCCTGTTAATTGCTCTAGCCTGCTTGGAACTCATATAGTATCCAACAGAGCAAACCATCTTTCTCTAAGTTCTCTTTACAATGGCCTCTGTTATTAGGAATAATTCTAGCCCCTGGATTAATATTTTCCTTTTCCTTAGGACCCTCATTGTTGATGGTCAAGTCTTATCACATCCTTTTCCTCTTACCCTGCAAAAACTTTCTGATTCTGACTTTCTGATTCAGTCTTAACTGTTGGATTTGTGCCAGAGCAAACCATACTTAGGATGTGCCTGAATTAATAGCTTGGCCTTTATCCCTAAAGGGTTAGAAAACTTAATGGATAATGTAGGATTCTATTTTTGTGTCTTGGAAAATATTCACCAACTTCCATCTGGAAAATATGCCGCAAATACAAATACCTTCTTTTGGATTCCCCTATTCATAAGGGAATACTTTTAACTCAGATATGGGCCTTGACTAATAATCATTCCTTATGTTTTGAAAATATAAATGGTACAGGTAAAACATTAGGTTATCTTTTGCTGAATATTTGTAATTATGCACTCTTGTATGATTCAGATGATCGTGAATTCACTTCACATTGGAGTCTACACAACTACAAAATGCTTCTTTGTAATGTATCCTTGTGGTGGAGAAATGAGGTCTGTAATGGAACTGGATATTGGGAAGCAACTTCCCTTTTACTGGGACAATGTGGGAAATTGATAAAAAAACATCTGGAAAATGATAAAAAGTTAATTCTTTCTATCTTCATCCCAGAAGCTTCCCATATCTTAACATGAATCTGACTCACAATAAGCAAACTCATTTATTGCTTCAAGTATATAGAAACATAAGATGCTCTTAAAATCACTGACAAAATTCCATAAATCAGATTATTATGTACTCTGTGAAGATGATTACATTTTGATCATGAGATTTCTTCCTTTGAAAATGATAAAAGAGACCAAAAGGACCCCATTTATGCCTCATCCCTAAAAGGTTCTGGATTTTTTTTTATGTGGTACCAATATTTACTCAACTCTTCCCATTAAATGGAAGGGGTGTTGTGGGATTGTTGCTGTCACCACTGATGCCAACATTAGAAAACTCTTCCACTGCTCATGTATCAAACCTGAGATCCTTCTCATATCAATTAAAAAGAACTTGGCAAAGCTGGGAAGGTTATAATTTTTGGACTGGTACAAAGCAGTTGTAGACAGAAAGGGCCTTGGTCATGCCTTTGCGTGAGCATTCTTTCCTTGGATTGGAGCAACAGACTTGAAAAAGGCAATACATAACCTATCCATAGTCTAAGTGACCACCACCTTCAATGCTTCTGTTCAAGCATTTGAGTATCAACAAGCTCAAGTTGGTAACCTGGTAGAAACTATCCTACAAAATAGAAGAGTACTTAATATCTTAATAGCCCAACAAGGAGGCACTTGCCCTATTAGAAGAATGTTGTTTTTATGTTAATTGATCCGGCAGAATAACACAAGAACTAAAATCTGTAAAGGATAATACCAGCCTATTAGCTGGTAGGACACATGCCAGAATATGGAGATTATTTTAATCTCTTTAGTTGGTTACCATCAGGAATAGGATCATGGTTAAGAACAATAGCACAAACTGGTTTATTATTATTTCTCTTAATAACATACATGTTATGTTAGCCAAATGCCTGCTAAAAATTGGAACCGCTGCTGAAACTCACCCAACTATGCAGTTATGTTTGCACAGATTACCATGTTGATGCTTTTCATCAGGATGGATTTTATGGGTCAGCAAAACTAGAGTGGAATTAATCCACCCTGGCCTCAAGACACTAATATTATCCTACTGATTTTTTTCTCCGGGGAATTATGAGCAAACGGGGAAATGTGAAAAGAGTTGCCAGAAATTACTCCATTTTTGTACTTTAGACTCATCTTGTTAAAATAAGAAATTGTACTGGCCTTGCTAACTTGCCTACAATTGATACAAGATTTTTACTTCCTTAGATCTGCTCTATCACACTAATAGCTTATTGAGCTCTTAGATACTTAATAATCCAGCATTCCTAACAATTTCCTAGATTAGTGTGTAATGTCCATGAGACTTTTAAACTATTTATTGCTAATTGCTCTTCTTATGCTCACTACCTTGCTAAGAAAGTTCCACCTAAAATCTCTACAAGTGCCTGATTATGGTTACTCCCACAGGCTGATTCATTTGAGCCTCCATGTGGCTTAATAAAGCCCTCAGATGAGGAAACTGTCTAAGAACCATTTCCTGATTGCTTCCTTGTTGCTCAAATGTGCCCTGCCCCTAAAGGACAGTGACTCCTTGAAACAATAATCAAAGATTAAAAACTGCCCCTCACCCTAACTTGGGACATTACCTTCTGGGTAAATCTATAGATGATCGCCCATGCTTTCAGAAAAAGATCTAGATGGGAAGGAGGGAAAGTAAAAAGTGAAATTGAAACCATGTCCTATAGGGTGAATGAGGTTAAAACTGTCACAAGCAAGAGCTCTACTGAACACTGCTCCCCCCCACCTCCC
Organism: Cryptoprocta ferox; assembly: GCA_028646485.1. Lineage (NCBI taxonomy): Eukaryota > Metazoa > Chordata > Mammalia > Carnivora > Eupleridae > Cryptoprocta > Cryptoprocta ferox. Next base: position 43,390,941 of record CM053573.1, read on the forward strand.
CCTGAATTCTTTTTCACAGGAATGTTAACCTTATCTTATAAAGACAAACTACAAAAAGAGCTCCAGCCAGCCTAGGCTAGGTTTTAGCTTGATCACTGAATCACACCTCCATGGAGTGTCCAACAGTTACCTCTACCTCATTATAATGTTAAAATCTCCATCCAAGGAGGAGCACAAGCTTCATTAACATACACCTGGTGTAGTCTCTATCTGTAACTCACCAAGAAGTGAACTGATTTGGTTACAAAATGATTTGGAGTAACTCAACTCAAGGGGTTCTAAAATGGAGTGGGAAGGCCAATAAGGAACCGGGCCTTATGCACGTCTTCAGTGGATGAACCATGAACTGTGAACTAGGCCAAACTGTAAATATTCCAAGAACTCAGGCTGCAATTACTACAGTGAGAGATTTACCACGGCTGACCAATGACCTTAGCAACCAATTTAGCCAAGATTAGTTTTCTGCCACCAACACCAATCAAAAATCATTGTAAACAACACATAGAAGCATTCCTTTTTGTCTTTAAAAACCTTTGACTTTGTTCCGGGGGGGAGGGAGGGGTACACAGTTTGGGTTGCTACCTGAATCTGTGCTCCCTAAATTTTAACTCTAAATTCAACTCTGCCTCTTCGACCAGTTGACAATATATCTGAAAGTTGCTAAGAGGGTAAATTTTTTTATAATGTTTATTTATTTATTTTGAGAGAAAGAGTGTGTGAGCGGAGGAGGGGCAGAGAGAAAAGGAGAAAGAAAATCTCAAGAAGGCCCCATACTCTCAGCATGAACTGTGAGATCACGGCCTGAGCCTAAATCAAGAGTCCTACCACTACGCTGAACGGACTGAGCCACCCAGGAGCCCCAGAGAGTAAATTTTAAAAGTTTTCACCACACACATAAAAAGGGTAATTAGGTGAGGTGATGGGGGAGTTAACTAACATACTGTCATAATCATTTCACAAATATATACATGTATTAAATAATCATGTGCGGCTTAAACTTACACAATGTTATATGCCAATTATATCTCAATAAAACGGTTAACAAACAATGATACCAGTCCATTATGTATGTACCTGAGGCTGTTGTTCTTCAGGGGAAAGTCTCGACGAAGAGGCACCATGGTCTCCTGAGAGGAATTCTTGGCTCGCTGCTATAGGGAGGAACAACGGTGCCCAAGGATATGCCATGGAATGAAGCACTGAAGAGGCTGTGACCCTGAACCCTCGCAGACCTCAGAGCGAGGTCCCCGTGCCAGGTCAGAAGCCCACATTGCTGACCGCAGGCCTTCGGGTTCCTGGAAGGAAATAAGTAGACTCGCCGTCCAGCGCATGCGTAGTGCACTCCCACATGCTAGTCTCGGGCAGTCACGCCGCTGCACAGCCTTCTGGCTGGGAGCCTGGTCCCTGACACCTCCCAGGCCCCCAGGGATGAGGAGTTGTCAGCAATGAGACTCTGACTGGGGCGATGCAGGAGACTTTAGCATGGATGGAGGTTTGCTTGATAGGTGGTGTGAGCCAGACTGCTTACATTCAGAGAGAAGGCGTTCCTCGCACCTGGGTACCCAGGTGTTTCTCATCCCAAGAATTTAACTGTGTTGTAGAAATACCCTTGTTTCTAGAAGCAGAGTTCTTTTTAATATTGTTAAGTTAAAACACTCTTTCTAATATGAGTCTACCTTCCTAAATGGATATGAAAAATAATTCTGAAAAGATGTACATAAGTGATATTAGCCGTTGTTTTAGGTAACCACCATGTATGTATTTTTTAATTTTAATTTGCTTTTATAGTTTCTGATTTTTATGTCTTTTGTTTCATTCTTTCTCAGCAAGAATAAAAGTAATACTTTTATAATAAAAAACCTTTTCATATGGTTTCATTTACATAAATGTAAATACATAAAGAACTAGAGAATATTGGCATTATTTTCTGTTCATGAAGCTACCTATATTTAATGTTTCCATGGCACTGTCAGATGGACATATCTGGCCAAGTCAGGCTGACTTGACTCAGCACCTGATCCTCGGGTTTGAAAGCCAGCTTGAGTCAGTATGATGAAATGAGTGTATTGCTCATTCATTAAAAGAGAAGCCAGCCTCTTCTGCCCAAGCATTGAGGGCTTGAAGTAGCGGATCATAGTCATCCCACTTTACTTTCTCTGAAGGTGCTTTGATTTCAGGCCCATCCAGAGCTCTAGCGGGAACCTAGACAGTGAGTGATAAGGTTGAGTGATCAGCTATAATGAGCCCAAGAATATCCACACATACTTATATAAGTGGAAGAGAGACTAGGTAGGAGAACAAAGGAGAGAATAGAACTGTTTTTATTTTTAGGATTCTATTTATAAGTAATCTCTACACCCAATGTGGGGCTTGAATTTACAACCCTGAGATCCAGAGTCACATGCTTTAACAAATGAGCCAGCTAGGTGCCACTGAACTGTTACTGCTGTTGCTGAGTGCTTTTGTAGTTGGAAGCTCTCACAACATTTTCACGAGGAGGGCAGGAATATTTGTTGTCGAAATTATTGTGGCTTGATGGCACTAGGAGAAATTCAGACCAAAAACACTTCTAGGTTCTTCATTAGAGAAGCCATTATCAGTTTACAGCTGAAAAGTGTAGAGGTCCTTTATGAAACAAACCTTTGATACAGACTGGAGTCAGGCTACTAGTGTGATTTCCCTGACACTGGATTGTTGTCATTTTCTTTAATAAAAAGATCGGTTATCAGCCTTCAGGAGAGACTTTCTAGCATTCTTTGTTTCATACAATCAAAGTATCATCTTTGAAAAATAAACTCAGCCCTAAGTCTTGCTAATGATGTCTCTGGCCCAAAGGGCTGCCTCAATACAAACTCCCTTCTCATTCTTTCACATTAATGTTCCTTTACTAGAAATCCCTATATATTCCCTAATAATGTCCATTGTGCATTGTTTGAAAACAAAACACATTTTCAGTTATGGAACTTACCCAATTCCCAGTCTCTAAGGTCAAACTCTTAATAAAGTCTCTAGTGAGGACATTCAGGCTTACTAAAATTTTCACTAGGTATTATTAATTCATGCAAGTCTCTTCAGCTAACCAATTAAAATTAAAATGAACCAATTCATACATAGACATTAATGGTTTTAGCAGCATGCTCTAAAAAATGAAAAGACACAAAAGCATTAACAAGACAGCAATAATTACAACAAAATTACTATACTAGTATAATAAGTTTCAAAATGTCTATAAAAGTATCCACTATTAAAGAAAACTTTTCCTAGTGGTTCTTTGTACAGTGTTTCTACCTTGAAAGAACTGTTCACTGGTGTGACCAAACTCTCTTACATATTTGTGAGATAAAATTGTAATATTTTTCGGCATTAGAATTCACTTCTGATGACCTATTTGCTATAGGCAGCACCTTGCTTTACAGTGCTGCAGGACCCAATCAGTTAATATCTGATGGATAGTACCATCTCAGAATGTACAGTGAGTTGTACAAAAAGTTAAGTTTACAAATTAGCCAAAATATGGAAAAATAACTTGATTAAAATTAATCTTATTAATCTCCAGTTGTGGCCCCCTTGGGCAGAATCTGAAATGTATGAGCTGAGAATCATGGGACATAGTACTGAGTACCATTGAGAAATGTTTTAAGAATCCATGGAACTTAATGGCAACTTGACGACAATTTGGATATGGGGAGTGAGAATAATGTCAATGTCACAGATGGTCTTGAAGGTTTGAACCTGAAGGTGTTGAATGTCTCCCTGTTACTCTTAAGATACACTAGAGTATCTTGACCCTGCACTATGAGGTCCTGTGATATCTGCCCCCCTGACTCCCTAATCTCATTTACCACCACTACCCCACTAATTTACTATACTATAGATGCTCTGGTTTCTCAGTTCCCAGAATACACTAGGCTACTTCCCAACTCAGAGCCTACAAATGCTATCTATGTTATAAATGCCGTTTGTTTCACTTCTTCCACAATTATCTGGTTAATTCACATATTGTCAAGGCTTCAGCTTATGTGCTGTTTTCTCTGGGAAAATTTTCCATCTTCTACCCCCAGACCAGGGTAAGACCTCTGTTATATATACTTTTTATTACAGCTCTTAGTACAGTTGTAATGATTTGTTTAGTGTGTCTCTCCCCACCACGAGATGGTAAACTCCATGAAGTCAGGAACCACGTTAGATTTGCTCACTGCCCAACCCAGAGACTGGCCTCAGCCTATATGTTGTTTCCTCAGGGATACTTTTCCTCTCCCATCTTCTATGTTCTGTGACAACATGGGGGAGTTAATAGGGAAAGTTCTTTCTTGGTACAGATAATTTCCCTTGCAAATGTGGCGAGTTTGAGGCATGATTAGATATTATGGAAATATCCCACAGACATCACTTATGTGGAGTGATCAGGGCTGTAGATGAAGACCTGAAAGTCAGCTGCATCCAGCTGTGAGTTACTAATTTCTAAGAGAGAAGAAAGGGTCAGAGATAGAACTTCAAAAAATGCCTATGTTGAGATGGAAACAATGTTAAGAATGATAGAATGGGTAAATTTTCAAATATTTTAGAGAGGTCAAAGAGAACCAAGTTTCTGGAAAGATAATTGGATTTGATGGACAGGTCATTGGGGAGAGCAGTCCTTACAAAATGATGGGAATGAAATCTGGGTTGCAGGTAATTTAAGAGAGTTAATGAAAACAGCAGGTATAGAATGCTTTTGAAAAGTGTGGTGCTAAAAATGGAGAGAAATGGGACAAGAACGCAAGAGGTGATAGTGAGGTCAATTAAGGTTTTCCAAAATAGGGCAGAACTGTGCAGCTGTAGGGGGAGAAAAAAAGAAAAGAAAAGAAACACCTTTACAGTGGGAAAGTCTGAAGTCTGTTGAATCTTTTGACCACTCTTTTTTTTTTTAAAGAAATTTTATTTCCTTGGCTTTTATTACACTACACTATCTCTCCTCTTCTTCATTTAGCTTTCTCACCTCTCTCTTTTTTTAATCCCCTTTCCCCACCTTGGAACTGTGCTTTCCAATAGTAGCTCCTAAACACATAGCTAGTAAGTACTTGAAATATATATAGTCTGAATTATGGTGTGCTGTAAATGTAAAAATCACACCAGATTTTGAAGGTTCGGAAGGAAAATAAGGTAAAATACCTTATTAATAATTCCATATGGATTGTTGAGATTATAATATTTTACGTTTGAGTTGAATAAAATATACTATTAAAATCAATTTCATATTTTTTACTGTCTCGTAGTGTGTGTCCCTTGCCCATCTCTCTACCCTCTTTTGCACCGTTTCCCCCCAACTCTCTGCCTCACCGAACCTCTTTCACTACCTCGAAATTATCATGCTCCTTCCAGAAATCGGGTCTTTGTATGTTTTCCCCACAACTCACCCATTTTACCTTTTCCTGGTAAATTCTGTTTGGCTTCCAAATTTCAGATTACTCATCACTTCTTCAAGGACATCTTTCTACCACTTCCCCCCACACCTTCACCCACCACAAGTAATACTGATGGTGGTGACGATAGTGGTAACGAGTGATGACATTTAGCATTTAGTGAGCACTTGCTATATACTGGGATATCTACTGTTTTAAACATAATTCATTAAGTCTTCAAAACTACCTTTTCATTCCCCATTTTCAGACTATAATCCATTATAAAATCCATTTTCTGATGTGCAAATTGACTCACAGAGAAATTAACTAATTTTCCTGAGATCAGTTAGAAAGTGCTTAGCCAAGATTCAAAATTAGGCACTCTGTTTCCAAAGCCCATGGGGTTAACTACTATACTATACTGCCTTTTCAGACTAGGCTAAGCTTCTCTATTATGTCTCAGGTTTTCAATAATCTTACCTTTACAATAGTGAAGTTGTAATTAATTAATAATTAGTTTAGATGATTATCTGTCTCCCATAACTTCTTCCAATTCTGTAAGGAGAGGGGAGGCAGATACCATATCTGCTTTTGTTTAGTGTTTAACCATAGTGCCTAGCATTGTAGCTGGCATAAAGTAGACACACAATATATTTGAATATAAGTTTACAAAATAAATGTGTCAACATATGAAAGAAGGAAGGAAGGAAGGAAGGAAGGAAGGAAGGAAGGGCAAGTTCCTCCATATCTCCAGTTAGGGATTTCTCTACTGAGCACAGCTTAATCTACCACTTTCTATTTCTCATATCCTACATCTGTCTAAGGAAATCTGACTTTGACAGCAATAAATTCAGTGATCCTGTCTGGTTTGTACAGACTAACTTAAGACCTTCTGAGCAATTAGTTGATTATGAATAGCTGATTCATTCAATATTTATTTTAGTCAGAGGATGTCAAAATCAGAGCAACCATTAAGTAATCTGCTATGACATAATTGTGAGTACCAAGTTCTCTAATTACACCCATACTGCAGCCAGATTTGGGGCTACTTTCTAGTCCTCCAATACTCCATGAGCTTTCATGCCTCTGATACTTTGCTTAGCATTCCCTTTCCAACTTTTCTCTGCTGAGAAAATGTCTACATATCTTTCAAGGCCAGGGTCAAATGTCCTCTCCTGGGTAATCTATAATAAAACACCGCTTATCACTTTTTGTTGTGTATGTGTGTTTCTTATAGAGACGCTAGGCTTAACCGGAGGATATTTTAATATGATAGCTCAGTTGAGGATGTCTATATCCTTGTGGTTTAGGATGGAAGTTCCACTGAAGAGCTGGCCATGCAGTCAGTCACAGGAGAAGGAGTTAAGCCCTCAGATTCAGAAACCAGGAGGGGAACGCCTGCTCACTCTTTCACCTCTCACATTTTTAGAGATAGATCTCTTGGGGCTGAGTCACGTCTGAACTTCCAGGTAACTTGGAAAAGACAGCATCTGCCTCTTAGAAGTAGATTTGGAGACAGGTAAGGATGCCTTGCCATAGTGAACCATAAGCATAAAATGAGCAGCTCAGCCATGAAAACACGATTATCAAGATCAGCAGGCTTCAGACTATTTCAACACCTTGATCTGTCACAATCAGTTATGAGATGCATCACAATTAATGTGTTTCTAATAATAAAGTACCATAGTTTAATACCATTTACCTTTTTAAAATATAACTTGAGTCAATTCCAGATCACCTCAGTAATACATTTCTCACTCCTTTGCATTACAATATATCTTGAATGTGAGAAAATAAAAAAGATTCATAGCTAGCCAGCAGGCAATTGTTCATTACTGGAGGAAGTCGAGAGGAGTGTCAACATCATCTCCCAACTTGCTTTCTCAGAACTGCTCTTCTAGCCGTATATTAATACATTTTGTTTCCCAGTGGTTATCTTCAAGTCTAGTCAAGACATATACAACGGATCCCTCTTAATCTCTGTGCTGCAGGGAATCATTTGGGCCAGAGTGAATGGGAGAGCAATGTCTTCTTGTGGCTCCCAAGGGCTTCAGAGCAGTGGTGACCACTTCTCCAGGGGAAAATGAGAATCTGGAAAAAGGTTTGAGGGTGTGGAGATTTGCTCCTCCCACATGGAAATTTGATCTCTACTGGCAACCTGAAGTATTATTTTGTTTGGGAAGAGACAGTTTTCTTACAGAATGCCTTTTTGACACCCCCAGGCAAATTAAGTCACTCCCATCTGTCCTCACAGGGTTCTGAATGTATGATTGTACTATGGATTCTATCACTTTGCATTCTAATTATTTGTTTACATAACTGCCTCCCCAGTAGAGTAAGTGGTAAGTCACAGCAAACAGGAATTGAGTCTTATACTGCTGCGAGTTACTATTGCTTATTAGCACTAAGCTTGGCATTGTTACAAGCACTACTAACTTTTGACCATGAGTCAAACATGACCAGAAAAGCAAAACAACATTCATCACGTTAATTTGGGTCTTTTTTGTTATATATGCTTTTTTATATATAAAAATCTTAGAGTCATCTTCATTCCACAGCTTTCATCTTACATGGTACATAAGGGGCACCCAAACATTTGTTGATTAATTTATCATCCTTGTCAACATACAAAATGTCACATACAGAATAAAGCAATGAGTCACACACACAATTGTTTTTCTGAAACTCAGATCTGATGGAGTCACTCCCTTCACAAATTTATTCAGGCCTTACTAAATAAAATTCAAGCTCCTTGATTTGGCATTCTGACCTTATCTTTTTTAGGATACTTCCTGTAATTTCTTTATCACTGCATTTTACTCCCACCAGGCATTTTGTATGTTAGATAATCTGGTCTAATCAAAACAGAGAGTCCCAGAGGGCTCTTTCCCAATCACCCTTTGCTCTTCTGCCTTCCCACTTTCCATAGATGATGTCACTTGGGTCCAAGGCTTTAAATATTTATAATTCCATGACTCCTAATCTCTAGTCTTATAGTTCACATTCAGTTGCCTGTTTGACATCTCCACTTAGATAACTGATATGCATCTGAAACTTAACATTGATAAAATAAAACTCATATTTCTAGCTCCCCCAACCCTGCCAAGAAAATATTTCTGCTCATCCCCTTCAATTCGATAAATGCTACCATCTTCCCCTCAGATGCTCAAGGCAAAAAATCTAGGCATTTTCTTTGCTAGCTCTTTAACCCCCTCACATCTCCCTCTCAAATCCAAATCATCAGCAAATCCTGTTGATTCATCCTGAAAATGTAATTCGAATCCACCTACATTTCTCCATGTCCATGACTATCATCCTAATTCTGAACTACTGTCATATCCTCCCACCTGGTGCCCCCACTTCCATTCTTACCTTCCGTGATCCATTTTCTGAAGGATTGATAAAATGTTTGTTATTAAAATGTAAATAAGGTAATGCCATTTCTCTGGTTTAAAAACTCTGGTTTGGTAGGCAGAATAATGGCCCACCAAAGATGTCTTCATCCTAATCTTAGGAAATTGTGAATATGTTATATAACAAGCAAGAGACAATTAACTTATCCTGGATTATCCAGGTGGGGCCAATGTAATTTTATTAATGTTGACACAGAGCAGAAGAGTCAAAATCAGTGATACAATGTGAAGAAAATTTGACTGGTCATTTCAGGCTTCGAAGGTGGAGGGAGCCATGAGCCAAGAAATCCAGGCAGACTGCAGAAGCTAGGAAAGGCAAATACCAATATTCTAATTTTAAACCAATGAGACTCATTTAGGACTTCTAACCTCCAGAACTGTGAAAGAGAATAAATTTGTGTTATTTTAAATTACCGAGTTTGTGGCAACTTGTTACAGCGCAATAGAAAACTAATACACCCTCCCCAGGCTTCTCACTGAACTGAAAATGAAATGCAAACTCTATACTCAGTGTTACAAACCCTACAAGAACAACTTTTCAACCCCATCACCAACCACTTTCCCCTGGCTTTTATGGATTCTTCAAACATGAAAATCTTACTTCTGCCTTAAGGAATTTTCACTGCCTCTTCTGTACCTATACCCTTTCCCAAACTGCTGTGGCTGGCTTCTCGCTACTTATGTCTCAGCTTGACTGCTAACCTCTTCCTATAAAGCTTTTAAAACCATTTGCTCTAAAGTAACCCTCAGTCATTCCTTTTCACATTACGCTATTTTGCCCATAGCATAGCACTTACTAAGTTTTGCTATTTTTCTTATTTATGTATGTACATATTAACATCTGCTTCCCCACTCTCCTCTGTTAGAATATAAGCTCCATGAGAACAGAATTTATCATTCTGATGGCTCACAGTAGGCACTGTAAAGTGTTTATCACATGAACGTATGAATAATGGAGCAATAAATGGCAGGTGTCCTGTGGTACTAAACTTCAACTCTTTCCAAAACTTTTTCATAAATTTGTAAGAAAAGTAGAATAGCAATGAATGAGCTACATGATTCTTTTCACTGACTCCATGAATCTTTCGCTGACCCCACATTATTTCATGAGCTGAGTGGAGTAGTAAAGTAGGAGCAACATTCTTCATTCTTCCGCATTTCCTTTGGTAGTGTCTTCCCCAATCATTTCTTAACTAGCCCTTATTATACGAGGAAGTTTCCCCATGGTGCCATACTAGCACAATCTTAGTTGTACATTGTCAGAAAACTGTGGTTCTCACCTCAAACAATCACACAACTCTAGAATTTAAGTTCTTTTTTTATGTTTATTTTTGAGAGAGAGAGACAGGAAGAGAGACAGAGAGAAAGAGAAAAGGTGGGGGAGAGGCAGAGAGAGGGAGACACAGAATCCAAAGCAGGCTTCGGACTCTGAGCTGTCAGCACAGAGCCTGATGCAGGGCTTGAACCCACTAACCATGAGATCATGACCTGAACTGAGGTCAGATGCTTAGCCAACTGAGCCACCCAGGAGCCCCTCTAGAATTTAAGTTCTGAGGGGAGGGATTTTTTTTTTTCCTGCTTTGTTCTTTGTTATATCTTTAGGGTATATCTCAGAAATATGCATTACTCTGATGTCAGTGATGTTGTAATCAAGCAAAGAAAAGCCACAGTTAACCTATGAAATGCCAGGGGACTACCCAAGGCAAATACTAAGACTTGGGAGGTATTATATGGGTAACAAGAGCTTAGGAGGTTGGGAAGAAGACAGATGAGCTTATCCCAGGAAAGCTATATGGACATTGGTCTGAATATTAAAGGGGGTTAGGATCATCAGAGATGAAAGAAAATAATGGCGATAATAAAGATGAAGCAAAAGGCACACAATGAAGAATGAAAGTGACTTATTGAATTGAGACTTACTGAGAACCATGAATAGAAGGGCTTGGCTTAGGGATGATACATTAGAAGAGCAAAATGTAAAGAGAGAAAACAAGCTCAAATGATAAAGATTTATGATAAGCAGGATGAGTAATTAACCGAACAAACTAGATTGAGATTGATGAGTAATGGGGATTCATTATACTAAAAATGATGGGAGAGTCCTAAATAAGGGAGTAAGTAGTTTAAGGAAAGGAGCCTTTTGAGAAGCTGCTTCTGGATTTGCAAGAAAAAAACATAAGGTTTATTCTAGTAACTAAGATGTAAGTTTAAACACATTATGAATATATTTTTAAAAGAAGATTCTAGAAATTGTATACTGATTTTATTTATTTTTATTTTTTTT
>CM053573.1:43402518-43442632 GCA_028646485.1 Cryptoprocta ferox
TCACTTGTGGGGAAGAGCACTGGGTGTTATATGGAAACCAACCTGACAATAAACTATAAAGTTTAAATAAAATTAAAAAAAAAAAGAAATATAAAAGCAAATCCAGAAAAGAAGTTAAAAGAGTTGAAGTGATTAAGGATTAGGGAAAGCAGAAATTGCAGTGAGGATATTTTTCATTTTAAGTAATGTAAAATGATATGATATTCAAGTTCTGCATATAAATGTTTTAATAAAATAAAATATAAATTTTAAAACATTGGTAACAATTAAGCTTGAACATTTTCCTCCTTTCCACTTCCAATGTTTATGGTAGAAAGCTAAGTTAGCTTTTTTGAGGAAGGATACATTAGTTTCAAACATTTGACATTCCAAGCTACTTTTGGCTTCTGTGTCCATCAAAAATAACAGAAACTCCTTGGGAAAAGTATTCTATTACAAGAAGAGGCAAGAGAATATGCATCATATTCGCCAAGGCATCATATTGCACCTAAAGAAAAGGTGTATATAGAGAATGAAAGAATTTTTGGTAAAAAGTGAGCGATGAGACTTCGGTATCTGAAAAGGGCAAGACTTTATGATGTTCATCCTGAAAAATGCTAGAGCTGGCCTAAGCAGAATTCAGACAGAGTCTGATCCAGCCCCAGGTCCTACAAAATATTGCAACTGCAAAATACATTGGTCTCCTGTGGGAAGAAAACTTTACTACCCCTTTGTGACTCATGCTCCAGTTAGTTATTGCTATACAGCCCCCAAACTCAGTGACCTAACACAATAATACTCACTATATTATTATCTCTCGTGGTTGGGGGGTTGACTGTGCTCACCTAGGTAAGTTCTCACTCAATATTATCACATAGTTACAGTCAGATGATGGCTGGGGCTGGAGTCATCCTAAAGGCTTTTCCACTTGTATGACTGGTCATGTGCTGGCTGCTACATGGGATGTCATTCAACATGTGATACTTCTTTAAGACCTGGTATTATAGGTTGAATTGTGCCCCTTAAAAAGATATGTTGATATCCTAACTCCCAGTACCTCAGAATGTGACCTTATTTAGAAATGAGACCTTTAAAGAGGCAGTCAAGCTAAAATGAGGTCATTTGGGTGGGTTCTAATCCCATACGACTGGTGTCTTATGTAAAAGGAGGAATTTGGACACAGAGACAGATACACAGAAGAAAGACAATGTAGAGAGACACAGGGAGAATGTCATGTGAAGATACAGGATTGGAGTGATACAGATGTGAGACAAAAAAAAAAAAAATGTCCAAAAATGCCAGCAAACCACAGGAAGCAAAGAAGAGGCAAGGAGTAATCCTTCTGTACAAGTTTCAGAGGGAGCATGGCCCTGCGTACACCTTGAGTTCAAACTTCTAGCCTCCAGATCTGTGAGATGATAAGTTTCTGTTGTTTCTAAGCCGCCCCTTTGTGATACTTTGTTATGGCAGTCCCAGGAAACATACCCATCTGAGTTTCCTTACACTGGGTCTACTGGGTTCCAAGAATGAGTATAGCAAGAGAACCAGGCATGGCACTCTGATGGCTCAGTTTTGGATGTCCCATAACAGCACTTCTGCTATCCTGAGACAGTCACCGAGACAGTCACTGAGACAGTCACTGAGACAGCCACAACAGTCATCACTGTTCTACTCATATTCAGAGACTGCTTGACGGGAAAAGCATCAGCATCACACTGCAAGAAGGGCATGAGGAATGAGCTATGGTGTGTTGGCCATCACAACTTACACAAATTTTAAGAGTTTAGGAAGAGTTGAGAAAGGTAATGGGGCAGGGGTGAGGATAATCAAGGGCTGAGTTTAGAAATAGAATGCTAAGGACTGTTTGACTCACTTGTTCTTTGTAAAATTTGTTTTTCCTTGAATGAAGTGAAGATTTTGAAATAAAAAGTAAAGAGGTAAACTCTGAGTTTGGCTCCTTGGTTTCTGGGCTCCTCAGATGTTCCCTCACTTCTATCCCCCGAATAAGCCAAAATACTATGAGAGAGGTGTAATTATTATTCCCATGTGACCAGCAAGAAAATAAAGCCCAGCAGAGTTTAGTCACTTGATCAATATCCCACAGTAATATTTGTGATCTGAACTCCAGGCTAACTGCAAAACCAAACCCTCTATTGTCACATAGGAAGTCACAAAAGATTCTCCAGGCGTTGCATAGACTTGTTTAGTTTAGCCCACGCAGCACAGAACAGTATAGTACTTTTTAAAAATTAATTTCCAAGATTTAAAAATTGAGAGAACATTTATAAAAGCAAATTTTAACTTTTCTTGAAAAGTTGAGAGATCTGGCAACAATTAGTTCTTTTTATGCCACCTACCTGCCCCTTTGAACATTCAAATGTGTAATTTTGCATTACAAAATACTGCATCTCCTCATAGTTAATTATCCCAATACTTATTACAGTAAAAACATTTGCTAACTTGCTATTATAAACTATAAAATATGCTGTTTGAACAATTTCTCACTGTCTCAGCTCACTTTTTATAGTAAAAACATTAAAAAGAAGAGAAATAACCAAAAAGACTCAGAAGGAATAATTTACTATTTCACTGATTAATTAATATATAATCAGATATATAGTGGGCTATTTCAAAAGCAAATAAATAACTAATGGTAAATAAATAAGCTAAATAAGTTTATTTAAAAAATTTAATGTTTATTTATTTTTGACAGAGAGAGAGACAGAGACAGAGCACAAGCAGGGTGATGCAGAGAGAGGGAGACATAGAATCTGAAGCAGGCTCCAGCTCTGAGCTGTCAGCACAACTGACAAGAACCGTGAGATCATGACCTGAGCCGAAGTTGGATGCTCAACCAACTGAGCCACCCAGGGGCACCTAAGTTTGTTTTTTAAAAGTAAAATCTTATACAGTAGACAGTTGACTGTTGATCTATACATTCATTTAAAAAAATTATTTCAGTTTTATTGGGCAGGAGGTACAGGTATGAACTTGATAGAAATATGGTCAAACAAAAGTCCGTATAATTCAGTTTAAGCAAATATATGTTTTCCTTTTATTAACTATGAATTTATTATTTTACTTAGTTTAAATTATCTTCAACTCTTTGCCTTATGCTTGTATATTTGTTTTGTTGGTGAATCAGTATCAATCCCAGGAGACAAGCACAACAAAACCAGTTAGTCCCATTTAATGTGTTCACAAGGCAATTCTCTTTGCATAAGGGATTGAAAGCCAAATGTTGATGTGGGAAAAAGTGCGTTATCAAACTGGTATGCTAATTTTGGAGAAATGAATCATTACATACTGATATCACTGACAGATCTATTTTCTTTAATACTTTAGAAGATAAGGATAAAAGAGCACATATAAAATAAAGGAAAACTGAGGTGAAAATCCAAATCTTTCTGTTAAGACAAAAAAACTACTGGGAATTTTTTTTAATGCAGAAATATGCATCTGTATTGAACTAAAAGAGGGAACATGAGGAAAGAACTGCCTTTGAGCTATGACACAGATAACCAGATTAGGCAGGTACTAGGCTTACTTGTACGTCCTCCCAAAGTGCGTTGTGGGACATACATTTTAGCACGTTTGCCTTCAATCTGAACATAGACTAAAAGAGTTACTTGAGGTTACCACAACTGGGGACCACACGACAGGGAAAATTGATTTATTCACCCCTGGAAGGCAACTACATATAGACTAGCTCTGTGAGCATCAAAGTAATTTGAGGGGCTCCAAGCTATTCTCCTAGTCAAAATATCTCTCCTTCTCTACAGCAGTGACATATCCCACCATTAGAATGTTGAGACGAACATGGTGAATAGATTTTATCTTTCCTGCCATTTAAATGAGCAAGCAATAGCACGATTAATGAATGAGGGGTATTGTTCATGGACTCAAGTATAAAATATGTTATGCTTCCACATTAAAGGCAATGATTTGTGCTGTGTTTTTAGTGGCAGCCCATGCTCTGCACAATTTCCAAAAGGGCAGGCATGCAGTCTGCATTCCCAGGGCCTCTCACCCTCCTGGCACTGACTGAGACACTCAAAAACTATATTCAGAAAGAAAGAAAGGCAAGCAGGAAAGGAGAAAGACAGGAAACAAAAAATGAAGAATAAAGTCTTGGAAGCCCAGAGGTTAAAATGGAAATAACTTACCTGGAAGGTGTGACTCATTATCCCAACAGCACATATCAATTCAATACATGTTTTGACAGCAGTTCAGAAGGAAACAGCCCAGAGGAATGAGGAACAAATCTGGGAATGAGGCATCATTATTCTCGCACACCAAAAGCCAGATAACACCTCAAATACAGTCTTCCTGGAAGGCCAGGGGCAACCTGAGGACACCAGGCTGGACAGGAAGAAGCAGAACTAAAAGTGGAAGGGACAGGGGCCCTGAAACAAATTATCTTTTCAGTTTTATGTTGTCTGCACTGGAAGTGTGACTCGTTAAAGAACACATCACCTGAGCACTCTTGTGGTCTTATATTATCACAGTAAACAAATGTAATACTGAAATTTGTTATGACAAGGATTCTTGCAGAAGCAAGTTATGACCACCATAGAGATGACATCTTTGGGATAATTTCCCCTGAGGGTTGTCCTTTTTACTGCCCTCCAGTGTCCTCTTCAACCCCTCCTGTACAGTGCATCATCTTTCTACTTGCCATCCCCAGGAAAGTGTGTACTGAGCTCCTGTTAGTGTAGGAAATGATACAGTGCTACACACAGTAAAAAGAATTACATGGGCACAATCCCTGCTCCTTAGAAATGTATCTAAGGCAGGCTATTTAGGAAGGAAAAAAAGGGCACCTGGGTGGCTCAATTGGTTAAGCATCTGACTTTAGCTCAGGTCATTGATCTCACAGTTCATGCTCTGCTATCAGCATAGAGCCTGCCTTGGATCCTCTGTCTCCTCTCTGCCCGTCCCCCACTTGTGCTATCTCTCTCTCTTTCTCTCTCTCTCTCTCTCTCTCATCAGAAATAGGTAAATATTAAAAAATTTTTAAAGAAAGAAAATGGTACAGGATATTTATAGTGTATTCAGTATAATTGACCAACATAGAACATCATTCGTCACAGTGCTTCCCCTTTCATTTTTTTCTTCTATTTAACCAACTTTATAATTAAATATGTAGCCCCTACTTAGAGGAAAATATTGATTTTTGAAATAGAAGATGTATTAGTCTCCTCCTGAGGCAATATGCACCAATAACTGATGAGAGGAAACAGTGAAGCACACAATGTAATAATTATGTGTATATCTACATGCTTACATCAGGAAAATGTGTATTGTGGATAACCAGACTTAGTTCATACTAAGATTATAAAAGATTAGTTCTTACAGGTGGAAAGTCAGCTGCATAATTTGTTTATTTATTCAGTAAGTACCCATTGAACATTTTACCATATAGTATGCACTGTGCTAAGCACGTGTTTACTGTGACCGAAGTCAGACAAGATTTCTGCTTTTGTGGGCTTTAACTAACCCAGAGAAGGAAGGAGACATTAAACAAAAATTATTACAATTCAATAATGTTTAACAGGATTTAAATGAAACTTATCCTGTCTTCTCAGTTTAATCAGAAGCTCCACATTCTAAAACGAGAGGTTAGACCTCTGTGCAGGGTTTGCAGAAGGTGGTCTAAAAACCCATCTTGGGGCTTTCATCATGTCATGCCTCACAAGGATCTGTAAGTGCTTTGGAGGTTAATCAGAATTTGGAGAACTAAGAGAGAGACATCTCTGGAAAGAGATACTATAAGCTTACAGGTAGGAAGACTTTCCCCAGTCCCACCTGCTGTAGTGAGGAGGGAGCTGGCCCCCTCTCCACTCTACTAAGCCAGTTCAGAGGGGCTTTACCCAGAGAGCTTGCCATGTGCTCCCTGATGTTTAAGAAATCTTTGGAAGAATATTTGACTCATTCTTGAAAAATCTGACAATATAAGGGCTTGGCCAGATGATCTGAAGCAGTGACATCCCAAGCTGAGTTGAGAGGGACTTAGCTGTTCTTGTTTTGGGGGGCTAAATGTCTTTCTCACAACAGGAGCTGACCTGGAGTCCTGGTTAAGAGAGAGAGACAGAGAGAGACAGAGAGAGAGAGAGAACTCCTGAACAACCTGAGGGCAGTATGACCCCAACAAAGAGAAATCAGCCTTCCAGGAACCGAGGAACTGAGGGAAAAGTGGTAAGCACACCTAAAGGAGAGACATTGATTTTATTTGTTAAAAGAAATACAGTCTGAAGATCTGCAGAGGGAGGGTCTCTGATAAACTCCAAAAAGTAGTCTTTAAAAGAGAAAGGACCAGCAATTGTGCATGGGCTACATGCCCCAAGATCAGATGACGACTGTACCAGCCACATTTAACTGTCCTTCTCCCTAATCTATTCTTTCCATGGTTTGACCATGGAGGGTCAGAAAGTCTCTGCCCATATAGGAGAAAGTGTCTGAGGGCTGAGGGAAGCTAAGTCCCCTCCCCTATTGTAAGCTTTCCAGCCAGAGACAAGCCTAAGCTAAGAGAAGATGTAGCTTCAACTTTGAATGGTGTTTTAATTTTAATATTTCACTAACTGGCCTATAATATTTCACTAACTGAATATAGTGATTCAACAATTCTATACCTTTCTCAGTGCTCGTCATGGTGAATGTATTCTTAATCCCCTTCACCTATTTCACCTAGCTCCCCCCACCACCTTCCCTCTGGTAACCACCAGTTTGTTCTCTATATTTAAGAGTCTGTTTTTTTGCTCGTCTCTTTTTGGTTTGTTTGTTTTGTTTCTTAAATTCCACATATGAGTGAAATCATATGGTATTTGTCTTTCTAACTTATATTTACCATTATAACCTCTAGATCCACCCATATAATTGCAAATGGTAAGATTTATTTCTTTTTTATGGCTGAGTAATATTCCATTGTACACACACACACACACACCACATCTTCTTTATTCACTCATTTATGGGTGGGCACTGTGTTGCTTCCACAATTTGGCTATTATAAATAATGCTGCAATAATCATAGGGGTGCATATATCTTTTTTTTTTTTATCTTTTTGAATTACTGTTTTCATATTCTTTGGGTAAACACCCAGCAGTGGAATTACTGGATCATACACTAATTTTATTCCCACCAACAGTGCATGAGGGTTCCTTTTTCCCCACATCCTCACTAACACTTGTTGTTTCTTGTGTTTTTTATTTTAGCCATTCTGACAGGTATGAAAGGATATCTCATTGTGGTTTTAGTTTGCATTTTCCTGATGAGGAGTGATGTTGAGCATCTTTTCATGTGTCTGTTGGCCACTGTTGGAGAAGTGGATGTGCATGACTTCTGCCCATTTTTAATCATATTATTTGTTTTTTTGGGTGTTCAGTAGTATAAGTTCTTTATATATTTTAGATACTAATCTCCTCTTTGGTATGTCATTTTCAAATATTTTTTCCCACTCAGTTGGTTCTCTTTTTGTTTTGTTAATTGATTTTTCTTTTTTGCTGTACAGAAGCTTTTTATTTTGATTTAGCCCCAATAATTTAATTTAGTTTTGTTTCCCTTGCCTTAGGAGACATTTCTAGAAAAGTGTTGTCATGGATGATGTCAGAGAAATTGCTACCTATTGTCTCTTCTAGGTTTTTGATGGTTTCAGGTCTCACATTTAGGTCTTTATTCCATTTTGAGTTTATTATTGCATATGGTGTAAGAAAGTGGCCAGTTTTATTCTTTTGCATGTAGCTGTCCAGTTTTCCAAGCACTATTTGTTGAAGAGACTTTTTCCCATTGCATATTCTTGCCTCCTTTGCCAAAGATTAACTAACCATATAAGTATGGATTTATTTCTGGGCTCTCTATTCTGTTCCATAAATCTACATGTCTATTTTTGTGCCAGTACCATACTGTCTTGATTACTACAACTTTGTAGTATATCTTGAAATCTGGGATTGTGATACCTCTAGTCTTGTTCTTTTTCAAGATTGCTTTCACTCTTTGGAGTCTTCTGTGGTTCCACACAAATTTTAGGATTATCTGTTCTAGTTCTGTGAAAAATGCTATTCATATTTTGATAGGGATTGCATTAATTCTGTAGATTGAGTCGTATGGACATTTCAATAATATTTGTTCTTCTAATCCATGAGCATGGAATATCTTTACATTTGTTTGTGTCATCTTCAGTTTCTTTGATCAATATTTTATATAGTTCTGAATTTCTATCTTCTAACCAAATCAATAAAAACTTTAAACATTTTCTACTACAATCGCTTTATATGAAATGCGCAAAAAATTACAAAAGGTTAATTTTTTAAGTTAAATTGTTCATTTGCCATCACAATTGACAAAGAACTGTATCCACATCTTCTTTTAGCTAAGGCTGGGGGAGCTATATCTATACATCTCAAAGTTACCTTGAAGGACCTGTTATAGAGCTTTCCCTCCAAAGTGTTAAACTTGAGTTCTTGTCTATCAATTCTAATTCTTTTCTAGATAATGTAATTTTAAGCATTTTTTTACAATGGGATTTTTGAATAATTTCCAGGATTATCACTCAGAAACCTCTCATTTTTTGAGCCACTACCCTTTGCAAGACAATGTGGAAGATTTGGGGAGATATAAAGATTAAATAGGCAATAAATTCTAGTAGAGAAGATGAATGTGTGTTACTCAGTGTTAAGTAAGGTAGAAAGTTACCAAAGTCACAAGAAAGAGGTTATTCAGTGTGCTATAAAGTTCAAAAGAATAAGATATTTTAGATGAGCTTTAAATTATTCTATCTGGTGAGGAATTTTGATGATTAGGATTTGAATGTGTGGAGAATAGTATTCCAGAAATAAAGACAGTATAACAAGAAGCATGGACCTAAGAAAATGCAAACTGGAACAAGCAATAGTGAGTTTGACCAAAGCTAAAGGAGGAGAACAGAAAATATTAGAAAAATAGAACAAGCTAATGCTAGAACTCAGATGTGAGACTAGACTATTCTAGATTGTTTCTATAAGCAATGAGGAGTCATTTCAAGTTTTGAATAAAATGTTGATGTGATCAAATCTATGCTTTTGCAAATTAGACTGGCTGGATATGTAAAATGGATTACAGGAGAGAGTGGCAGCAGGGAGACCAGCAGAGAGGCTACTGTCATCTAGTATCCTAAATCAGGGTAGGACAGGAAGTTATTAGTGAGATAGACATTATGGGAGTAGAATAAAAAAACCTTGGTAACTGACTGGATCTATGAGGCAAGGAAATAAGAGGAGTTGAAGATGGATGTCACCATTGAAAGTCTAGATGATAAAAGAAACAAAGAAAATCGGAACTGGAGAAATTATGAGAAGAAAGATGAGTTTAAATCTGGGCATATCAAATTTTAGGTATAATGAAAATACTCAAATGGAGATTTTTTTTTTAATGTTTTTATTTTTGAGAGAGAGAGAAAGAGACAGTGCGAGCAGGGGAGGGTCAGAGAGAGAGAGGGAGACACAGAATCCGAAGACAGGCTCCAGGCTCTGAGCTAGCTGTCAGCACAGAGCCTGATGTGGGGCTCAAATCCATGAACTGTGAGATCATGACCTGAGCTGAAGTCGGACACTTAACCGACTGAGCCACCCAGGTGTCCCTCAAATGGAGATGTTTTGAAGGCAGTTAGAAAACTTAGAGGGTCACCTGGGTGGCTCAGTGGATTAAGTGTCCTACTCTTGGTTTCAGCTCAGGTTGCAATCTCATGGTTTGTGAGTTTGGGCCCCACATCAGGCTCTATGCTAACAGGGAGGAGCCTGCTTGGGATTCTCTCTCTCCCCATCTCTGTGCCCATCACGTGTCCTCTCTCTCTCTCTCTCTCTCAGAATAAATAAACTTTTAAAAAAATGTTAAAAAAGAAAAAAAGATGGGGCGCCTGGGTAGCTCAGTCAGTTAAGCTCCAACTTCGACTCAGGTCATGATCTCCCCATTCATGAGTTTGAGCCCCATGTCAGGCTCTGTGCTGCCAGCTCAGAGCCTGGAGCCTGCTTCAGATTCTGTGTCTTCTCTCTCTCTGCCCCCTTCCCCGACTTGCACTCCATCTCTCTCTCTCTCTCTCTCTCTCTCAAAAATAGATAAACATTTAAAAAAATTTTTATTTTTGACAAGGAAACTTAGACCTACAGCTTTGGCGAGAAGGCAAGGCTGGGGATCTGAAATCGTCTGCAGATTAATTATGATTACCATTTATTAAAATCCTAAGACATGCTGGACACTATACTAAGTGTTTTGCATGTATTCTTTAAGCCTCACAACAAACGTGAAGAGTGGACATTATTAACCCACTTACACATAAAGTAATTACTTAAATTGCCAAAGTTTCTCAAGCAGTAAAAAAAAGAACTGGTATTTTAAGTAGATCTGTCTAAATCCAGAGCAGTTCTGTATATGTGAAAATCTTTTTTTAATAAATTTTTTTAGTTTTTTCTTTCTCAATGTTTATTTATTTTTGACAGAGAGAGAGAGAGAGAGAGAGAGAGAGAGAGAGAGAGAATAAGCAAGGGAGGGGCAGAGAGAGAGGGAGACACAGAATCCAAAGCAGGCTCCAGGCTCCAGGCTCTGAGCTGTCTGCACAGAGCCCCACGGAGGGCTCAAACCCATGAACCATGAGATTACGACCTGAGCTGAAGTTGGTCAGCCAGACTGAGCCACCCAGGCACCCCTGTTGATGTGAAAGTCATGAAGTATCTAGAGGGTACCTCTGCTTGATCACCTAGAATGGTGTCTAGTATGTGGAGGAAGTCCATACCTCCCTTCCGTGGAGGAGGGGAGGGGAGGGGAAGGCCACAGTACCCTCCACTAGGTAGGGTCTCTTCTTCCCTCTTCTCCCTCCAGTCATCTTCTTATTTCAAGTGCAGAGGAAAGGGGGAGCATTGCCTAGGATGACAGTTGCAGAGTTAGGATGATAAAAACTGGTTCTGCTGTCTCTAAATAAGTGCTGAAAGGGGCTTATAACCCCAAGTGTTTGAAGTGTTTCTAGAATTTTTCTGGTTAGTTTCTTATCTTACATGTCCTTGAATGCTCCCTCAAGTTCTGGGCAACAAGTGCCACTCTTCAACTTATGATAAGGGTTCATGAATAATACCCAGAGGTTGAACTTAAGGTGTGCGTTCCTGAAATCCATGCCATGCTTAGCACTTAAAATGAACCGTCCAAATCAAATTGCATTGCAGGTGGTAGTAGGTGATTTTAGGAGCCTTGAGAATAAGCCACAGAAATCCAAGTTCTTCCCGTTCCATCAACGGATGTGGATCCAATTTAAACAAAGTAAAGATTTTAGATGCAGCTAATCTTAAATCACCAACCGATGCTTAGCAAAATCATTGAAAAATCAGAGATCCCACATTAGTGCAGTCTTGTTTGAGACAAAGGATAAAAACAGAAGCTTTAAAAATTCTTCCACTTTGAGATGCAAGGATGGCTTAAAAGCCCATGTAGTGAATGAAGCACTATCTGTTTTGAAACGAACCTGAAACTGGAAACTAAACTGTCTCCTTCAATGTAGCCCCAGCCCCAGCCCTAATCAGTGCTGGACTGCAGTCACGGGACAAGTCACAACAGCTGCAACTCCTGCACGTGCCAGGCAAAGGCTGTCTCCTCCCCGTGTGCTGTGTCGGCCTCCAGACACTAATACCTATTGTTTTTTTCAGCTCTAACCATTCAAGATCTAGTTAACTGTCACAGTAACCTATCAAGGCACATACTATTTTATCTTCATTTTATATGTCCATTCTCAAGCACTTTGGTCATGTGTAAAGGTTAATGTCAATCACTCATGTCTCTGTCCTGGGTGACTCTTTTTTTTTTTCTTAAGGTTTATTTGTTTATTTTGAGAGAGAGAGCATGAGTGGGGTAGAGGGAAAGAGAATCCCAAGCAGGCTCCAAGCTGTCAGTGCAGAGCCTGAGGCGGGGCTTGATCTCACAACCCGTGAGATCATCATCTGAACCGAAATCAACAGTCAGATGCTTAACCAACTGAGCCACCCAGGCATCCCTGTCCTGTGTGATTCTAACCAAAAGACTAGGAATGCAATGAATTGATTAGCAGACAGGGGTCAAAGTATTCACTTTATTTGTGGAAGCCCAATAACTCCAAGGTACAGGGTCCCTGCCAGTACCAGATTAAAGAAAGTAATTTGGCAGTGAAGCCAAAACAAATGAGGCTTTCTAATACCTCCTGCTAAATCTGAACCTTAGGACGAGCCACGGGAGTGTATTGGGTCTGCAGGCATTCTTCATACACACCTCCAACCAGCAATGGTATGATGGACTGGGGCCTGTCTCAAAGAGCCAGTGATCAGCAGAAGAGATTGCTAGAAAGCACAGGAAAGAAATGGCTTCTAGAAAGCAGACACTGTACCAGGTCTGTTTATTTAACAGAGCCTCCTGTCTCTTTCTAACAATCTGTCTAGGAGAGACGGAATCCTATTTCTTGCTTTTATTTTTTTTTAAGTTTACTTATTTATTTTGAGGGAGAGAGAGAGAGCATGCACACAAGCAGAGGAGAGGCAGAGAGAGAGGGAGGGAGAGAGAATCCCAAGCAAGGTCCGCACTGCCTGCACAGAGCCCAATGGAAGGAGCCCAACTCATGAACCGTAAGAAGGTAACCTGAGCTGAAATCAAGAGTGGTTGCTTAACCGACTGAACCACCCAGGTGCCTCCTATTTCTTGCTTTTAAACGTAGTTTCAGATATAGTTTTCAAACATAGTACCCACTGGAATCACTTTAAAGATTAAAAAAAAAAAAAGTGACCTGGCCACACCCCAGACCAAATAAATCAGAAAATCTCTGGGCACAAATATTTTTTGTCCAATGTGCAGCCTAGGCTGAGAACCACTGCTTTATAGGCTTGGTAACCTCGTCCCCTCTTCATGCAGCCAGTCACTGCTAGAATGTTTTGAGTGGCTACTTTATGTTCAGCAATTTACATAATCCTCACTGCAACTCTATAAGGCAGGTATGAAAATCCTAGCATTTCACAGACAGGGAAAGTGGAGCTTGGAAAGGCTAAGTGGCAGACCTGGAATTATGAATTTAGTATTCTGTCTTCTAAACTAGATCCTTAACCATCACATACTGTGCTTTTTTTGTGGATGCCATGACCCTAGCAATACCTCCAATCATAATATATTCCTTCTTTTTTAGAGGGGAGCAAAAACAGTTGGAGAAACTGGAAGACTTCATTCCAATATTCCCTCATGAAAGAAAAACATAAAACTCCTTCCATGGAAGTTGAGGACGAAGAGTGTTCCCAACAGCTAACTTTACTTGTAAAGATTTGGAGAATGTGTGGTAGGGAGTATTAATAAATCAACAGTTGGAGATGGTTAAAATTGTTGAGCAGCTAAAGTCAAAGAGCATCACTTTTTAAACAGAATCAGCTTAATAGTTTGAACAGGCATCTTTGGTATCTTGAGACTGAGAAGAAAATTGGACAGTACAGTCCATGAAGATGAGCCAGTCTACGGAATGCGAAGGACAGGCACCATGGGGATTATGGGAACAAGGGAGTCTAAGTTGCTCGTGAACATACCAACCACAACACAAGCTGCATAGAGAGAAACAAGAACAGAAGGCTGGGAGACAGGGAGGGCCGGAAAGGCTGCAAGAGAGCTGAGGTCAAGTTTACACCCTGAGACACTGAGTCAGAAGATAAAAGGTGATGCATTACCCAACAACCCAGGTATTTTTAAAATGTGAACACAAACAGAAAGAGAATTATCTTTTCCTCCGTATTTCATATTTTTAAAACTCTGCCAAGGTATAAAGTAATATAAATCAGATCTCACTATATGTAAATTTGCTGAAACTGTGTAAATGTTTATATATCCAATAATGTATTAACTTTGCTCATAGAATTTTTAGCACTGAAGAGCATTTAAATGACTTGTGGGGCAATTTCCTCTATAGAGAAGATAATCTATTCTTTTTGCAATTTAAAATTCTCATATGATGAATCTGCAGGGCACTGGCATGTATTATAATTTGATTTAAGGGAAAATGTATGTCGTTATAATTGTGTGTGGGAACAACTAATGAGCAACAGAAAAAGAAGTCCTATACACAAATGCATTTCCTTGTTTTATTCCTCTCTTTTCAAAGTATGAATCATGATTCGCTTATGAGTAGAGAGGGCTGAAAGGAGGACAGGACCCCACCCATCTCCGCCAGCACAGAGCTCCATCAAGCTTGTGAAATTACCACTTGCATCTTCATAGCTGCACCCATGTAGTAGCCAGGAAATCTCGGGAAGTGTTGTAACTGGCAAAATCAGGTTAATTCAACAGATTGTTTTCATTTCTGGTGAAAGTTTACATGAGGCTTACTTCTTAAAATGCCCTCACACTATCTTCTTACAGTCAAATTAAGATATCTGGATCTATATTATAAATTTTAATAGTGCTGGTCTGAAATTTGCTGATGTCTCTGGAATGGGTAAACTAAATTGATCTATCCTATGACCATCTCATTCTTCTCACTGGTGTGACTAAATCAGTTCATCTTTAAGTGACTTATCAACTTTGTCCCTTCCCCCCAACACACACACACACAGAAACACTTTGAGCAGGTAAACCATAACACATTACTATTAAAAAAAAATTTTTTTTTTGATGTTTATTTACTTTTGAGACAGAGACAGAGCATGAGTGTGGCGGCGGGGGGGGGGGGGGGCGTGACAGAAAGAGAGAGGGAGACACAGAATTTGAAGCAGGCTCCAGGCTCTGAGCTGTCAGCACAGAGCCCGCCCAACACGGGGCTCAAACTCATGAACCATGAGATCATGACATGAACTGAAGTCAGACGCTTAACCAACTGAGCCACGCAGGCTCCCCAAACACATTACTAATAAGTTATAGAGACCCTAGAGTATTATTACATAGACAGCAGGCACACAGTGTTAACTGAACAAATAAATTCTTCTAGGATTATTCTGCCCTTTTTGTGTCAACTTTTGCTGTTTTTATGGCTACACATTAAAAATTTTTGAAATGAATCTTTTGACAGAAAGGATATAAAAGATATTTATTCACATCACTTAATGAGATTAGGAACCATAAAATTAAGATTTTAAAACACGTTTCTTAGGGGCCCCTGAGTGGCTCAGCTGGTTAAGTGTCCGACTTCCACTCAGGTCATGATCTCACAGTTCTTGAGTTCGAGCCCCGCGTCGGGCTCTGTGCTGACAGCTCAGAGCCTGGAGCCTGCTTCGGATTCTGTGTCCCCATCTCTCTCTCTGCCCCTTCCCTGCTCATGTCTCTCTCTCTCTCTCAAAAATAAACATTAAAAGAAATTCAAACATGTTTCTTAAATTACCATGAAACTCGTGTTCTGAAAAACCTGAAAATTACGTTTTTACTTTGGGGATTGTTTTTGAAGATTAGGTGAAAAGAGGTTAATGAAATTTTACTTGCCACTGATTTTATGTCATTAGTTTTAATCAAAAATGGTCAAATATCAGCCAGTTTCATATGGCTCTACCTGATTAGAACAAGAGACAGCTGAAAAACTAATTTTCACATCAAATGAAACAACACAGACCTATTTATGTTCCAAAGAAAAAAAATGATATTCTGAAATGTGCTTAAAATATTAAATACGACACATATTCAACACCAGAGCTTCTGGTGCTGGCTTTCCATACTCACGGAGGCTTCCAGTGAGCCTGTAACTCACAAGCCCAACTGTGACGGCATTTTCACAGTGCATGTGAGACTGGCATTGGACTGACAATCACAGACAGCTTTGGAGGGACAAGTGGCAAGTTACTTCCCAATAAAAAAAATGTCATGTTGGTCAAGAATTTTAAAATCCCATTCCCAAGTGTTTTGTGTGTATTTAGTTAGCTTTTCTGCCTTCCACAGAAGGTGCTGAAAGGCACTGAAACTTCAAGAGTTAGGAAGAGGTAGAAAACTGATAGCCAGTAATCGCACAGGTAATAATTGGCGGCAGAGTAATACTGGCTTTAAGTCAGAAACTGATTTGATTATTTTACTATAAAACATAAACAGCCATTAAATGACTTAATGAAACTCTAGCCACATTAAATTCGATACACAGAGGTCACAAAATCTTGAAAACATGTTAAAACTCTGAAATATAGGGATAAAGAGTGTCTTGTTTCTAATGGACATAAGGGGTTCCCAGAGTTTTTGGAAGAGAAAACAGAGACCCTAGCAACAATGTATTTTCCAGAGAACCAGAGATCCTCACTCAGAATCCTGTACTTCTTTATCCTAAAATATTGAGATTTAAATCAACTCAGACACTATACAGTATTGAGTTTCTTCTCATTTTTTATTTTTTAAAAAAGACAGATTTAGGATATTGTAAGAAATTACTAAGTTACATTTTTTAAAATCTGTCAAGTGCTACAGTAATGGAATAAGTAAATAAGATTTTTTTTAAAGTTTAATGTTTATAGACATATTTATAAAAAAATGACTGAATTAGATGTTAAATAATGTTGATACACACCAGGAAGGGATTTAGGCAAGGAAAGGCACATCATTGCACCACAAGAAATAAAGACCATAGTTGGAAGTTAATGACCAGCCAAAGCTTTAGGTCTTGTGGTAGTTTTCCTAGCTCCAGAGGGGTCATTGCGGTGGTACCTTCTTTATGGTACTGAGCTGGGATACACAGACAGCAGTTGGAGAATTTTACTCTGTGACCTCAAAGTACTTTTAGAAAGGTAGCACTCTTAAGCCTGATGTGTGAAGAGGCAAGGAGCAAAAATCCAAAATGGTTTGGTGATACTGGAAATCCTATTGACATACTAAGGAGAGTTTAAAAAAAAGTACAAAAAAAGGTAAAGTAAAATAAGGTTAATCCTCTTGTCTGGCTGAATTGGAATTCCTGCAGTTACGAAGTTAAAATTTCAAGTAAACACTGTATTTTCACTTCCTTTCTTGCAGACAGACCCAGTATAGATAAACAGCTGCCATACTTCACCCTGAATAAAGCTAAATGCCAATATTTGGGGGAAAGGCTCTCAGATAATCTCCTTATTTCGTATAGCTTAAGTCTTTGAAAACAGCACTGATACTTCTGGCTGACTGGCTATCTACAACAGCACAGTGACCATTAAGTTTTGACAATGAAAGGTTTCCCAAAGACACTAAAGAGTTCCTAGTTGAACAGATAGTTATTTACTGAAAAGTCTAACAGACATCAGTAGGACTTGCTTTGGGCCAATTTCCCACTGTCAATTTTTTTTCACAAATTTGTGCCAAGCGTCTACCCATTTCTTGCTCTCTGGACTCTGAACCTACATTAGTTTGTTTAAAAGATGGACTCATTCAGAATAATCCATATACATTTTAGTGGTATTAAGAAACAATTGTCTGTGTGAATAAATAGATTTTCAGGATAAAATGGTATATCCACTCAAAAAATTAAATTAAAAACAATGGGAGGGGAGATAAGAGAAAATATTAATATTAAAAAAATAAAAATGGCAATTGCAAAGCAGGCAGCTTCCCACTCATGCCACACGATAGGCCTTCATTAAGGTGTACTCTTTCCGGTTGGTGTGAGCAGCCCAGATGAAGAGGGCAGAAGCCATGAACTGTAGGGGAGCTGAGACGCAGGCCAGGCAGAAGGACCATCCAAATTCACCAGATACGTTCTCAGGCAGCTCTAGCTTCTGGTGGAGAAGTTCAATCCCAGCAACATAACAACTCACTGAGCCCAGTGTGCACAGCCCTTGGAGGAAGACAAAACATAACCAGGTAAGAGCACAGTAAGAGCTTCTCAGGCAACACGACAGGGCAGTACTGTGTGAATGTTTAAGAATTACGACTCTTTGGTCTCTGTGGACACAGGAAGAGGGGGAAAAGCATCCCAACAAGACCCACCTGCAAGGAGATGCAGAATGCCTGTGGCAATGGTGGGATACAAACTCCGGCAGATGCAAGCACAAAGTCCAATCACGGCCCCAAAGCACATCAAACCCAGACTAACAAATGGTAAGAGGAACTGGCAACGCCAAAGATCTGATTTTGAAAAAGAGAAAAAAGAAATGTTACCATGATTTCAGACAGTGTTTTCACAATGGCAATTTCTTTCCTATACTAATTAGATCTTTTATCAAAAAGTGAGAAAGGAATACTTTAATATTGAGGTTTCTTTTCTAAAGCACTTTGTTCAACAGGATGCTACCTTTGTCCTGATAAAAGTAAAAGGACAGTAACAGTTAACAATTACCGAGGGCTTACTATGTGTCAGGCACTGTTCTATACACGTGTTGTGTGTTAATCTTCCCAACATCCCTATGAAGAAGTACTAGTATTACCTCCATTTTATGAATGAGGGAACCGAGGCAAGATGTATAAATAACTTGTACAAGGTAAAACAGTAAGTGGGAGAGCCAGCATTCAAAGCAAAACCTTCTGGCTCTACAAACAAATGAATCTAAGTCCTTACAGAATCTCAAGGCAGGAATAACAAGTAAATGAATGGTGATTATAAAAGATCTGTTGAAAGATTATACATAAAACACAAAGCAGAGGACATCCGCACTCAATAAATGGCAGTTTTAATTATCATAAATTCCCTCAACAACAGCTGTGGGAAGAAAGCTGATGATCTTACAAAGCACTCCCTTCCGTTCTTACATTACTTTAATTATTAGTAGTGTATTAATATCAACTCTAAGCCAAATTCTACCCTATAGTGCTAGTTTTACTTTCTAGAACTACATAAAAGTCTTTTCTCCAACTTCCCTTCAAACTGTTAGAAATAAACTCTTTCCTATACATTTGCAATACAAAATGGGGTTTAAATGTGCAGACTGAGGGGTGCCTGAGTGGCTCAGTTGGTTAGGCATCCGACTTTGGCTCAGGTCATGATCTTGCGGTTTGTGGGTTTGAGCCCCGCGTCGTCAGGTTCTGTGCTGACAACTCAGAGCTTGGAGCCTGTTTTGGATTCTGTGTCTCCCTCTCTCTCTGCCCCTCTCCCACTCACACACTCTCTCTAATATAATTATTAAAAAGAATTAAAAAAAAATAAATGTGCAGATTGAAGGGTACCTGGGTGGCTCTGTTGGTTGAGCATCTGACTTCAGCTCAGGTCATGATCTCGTGGTACGTGAGCTCGAGCCCTGTGTCAGGCTCTGTGCGGACAAGCTCAGAGCCTAGAGCCTACTTTGGATTCTGTGTCTCCCTCTCTCTCTGCCCTCTATTACTCATGCTCTGTGTCTCTCACTCTTGAGAATAAAATTAAAATTAAAAAAAAAAAACCTTTAAATGTGCAGGTGGACTTATATGCAGATTTTTAACAGAATATACTATAAATGTATTTTCTCTTCCTTATGATTTTCTTAATAACATTTTCTTTTCCCTAACTTACTTTAAGTAAGAATACACCATACAATACATATAACATACACAATATGCAGTCGACTGTTTTATGTTATTGGTAAGGCTTCTGATCAACAGTAGACTGTTAGTAATTTATTGGGTAGTCAAAAGTTATATGTGGATTTTTGACTGCGTGGAAGGGTCGGTGCTCTTAACCCCTACATTGTTCATGGTAAACTATGCTTGCCATTTCATGGCTTCCTCTCATGACATGGTCATTCTTTTGGACAAGCTCCAGTAAGTCTCAACAGCCGGAAAACCAGGTCCAAATCTGAAGACAGTATTACCTAGGCAGTCTGACCATCAAGGAATAGAATGCTTCTAATCAATACTTTCATTTGTTTTTGATGTTTAAGAATTATTACCACCGAAGGCCAGATTAACGTTTTTTTGGGTAGCCTTAATCCTTAGTTGACTCATAGAGTTTACAGTCAATGTTTTTTACATATCCCTATCTGAACTCAGGTAGCTGAAATGTTTAACTCAAATACAGGAATTTATTATTTATCCCTATTAAATTTACTCTTCAAAAGGGCCCACTAATAACATCTTTTGAGGAGGTCTGGTTTCTGTCATCTAATGTATTAGCTGCTTCTCTGAACTTCATATTTGCAATTGGTTAAGTATGTATCTAACCTTAAAATATGTTATTAACAGAAGAGAGTTCATCGGGATACCAGTAGAGATCTTATTTCAAGTTGACATGACATACTGATTCATCTTGTTCCAAAAACAGAAATCAACAAATAGCAAAATCATTTCCTTTTTTCCCCTACTGTCCTGCTGAAATCAGTGTACTCACAGGTCCGAAGCAGATCAATCCCACTATTGTGGTTTCCAGGATCAACAAATTTCTCCATGAACTGCTCATTTAGCGTGAAACTCATGCATTTTGTGACCACATCAAATGACTCTGGAACACGAATAACAATGACTGCTTGTTGTTTGAATTATAAACATTTAACAAAAATCCCTTTCAGTAATTATTCTCTAAAATAAAAAGTGATATAGAAAGATGTTCCCAGAGGACAGCAACCTCTTTGGCCTTGAGTGACACACAAAATTCACTGATGCCCAATGGATGCCAGTAGTTCAGCAGTGCGCTTAAGACATAGGTACAAGGGGAAAAAAAGTCAGAGCAGTAAAATGAATGAGAATAGATATGCAAGAAGACTAGGCAGGAGGAGAAGACAAATAAATAGGAACTTTGATCTTCTCCCTCTAACCTACTCCCCAAGGTGTCTTCACGCATCTCACGTAATGACAATTCCATTCTTCTAGTTCCTCAGACCAGAAACTTTGCTCATTGTTGCCCACATGCATCCCACCAGGAAATCCTTGAGGGCCCACCTTCAAAACATATCTAGAATCCAGCCACTGCTCAGTGCTACCAGCGTGGTCTAAGTCACAATCATCTCTCACCTGAATTAGTGCAAAAGCCTCCTGGCTTCCACCTTTGCCTACTACTTATCTGTTTTCGAAACATCCGTCTAGGAGACCAGATCATCTCTACCCTGCTCAAAGCTCCACAATGCTCCTTCACATTTGGAGTAAAAACCAAAGCCCTCATCATGCCTAGAGAATCTTGCAAGGTTTGCCCTACTCTCAAAGCCAGAGTACATTTCCGACAGCATTCCCAACTCTCCCCTCCTCACCCTCCATTCCAGCCCAGTGGCTTCCTTGCTGGTCCTTGACTAATTCAGGCATGCTCCCACTATAAGGCCTTTGCAGTAGCTGTTCCTTCCAACCTAAACGATTCCCCGTACCTCTGCAATTTTCCATATAGCCAACTCCTTCACCTACATCAAAACTTTACTCATGTAATGTCTTCTTGTTGAAGCCTATCCTGCCTATACTACTGAATATTACAACTTATGCCCACCAACATCCCCTTCCCTATATATTCCAAATCCCGTATTTTGCTGCATCTCTTTCGTAGCATGTGTCATCTAACATACTATATAATTAACTACTGTTTATACTATTATACTTATTTATTTCGTTTCCTGCATGCATCCCTTACAAGAATGTTAGCTCCCTAGGATTAAAGATTATTTTTTTCCCTGATGTACTATATGAAATATGGAGGCATGAAATAAATATTTGTTGAATGAATTGATAAATGATTGGTAAGATTCAAACATCAAGTGCTCCTATGCTCTCATTAAGTAGAATTGAACACTTTACAATTCATTTTAACCAACCCCCTCCCCCCACTACTTTCTTTTTCCCATTATATAATCACAACTGTTGTCCTTCTGATGTCTGGTAACTCAAACCTGCTGTGCTGTGATTTGGATACAATGCTTCCCACTAAGAGGTCAACAGAAGTAGTCCTAAATAGAAACAAATTGTAAAGTTTTTCCTTAGAAAAGGTTTCCATTTCAATAACTGGAAATTAAAATTTTTAATGGTAAGAATGTTTGCAAAATAAATGAGACAATTTCTTAGATTTTTATTTCTGTAATGCGTATTTTTAACCTGCAAACTCTATCCAGTTGTTGTAAAACAGACTCGAATATGCACAGATTTAAACGTAGCGTTGGATCAAATTATATTCTCTAAGATTCACAGGGCATATGATAATAACCACTAAAACACAGCTAACACGTAAAAGACTATTAATTCATATGTGTTGATTTGATTTGATACTAATTCTTTCACCAGTTGCCAAATATTTAAAGTCTCCCAATGTACTTTTCCAACTATTTCCTCATGACATATGTAACATTAATAAAAAGAATTTCACTGGGTAAGTACAGAGATTTAAACTGGCTTTCCCACAATAAGGACAGTTACTCATCCAACCAATAGTAATGAATATCACGGTAATTTATGGAAGATGGGCAGAGAAGGTGGTAGAGAGAGAAGAGACACATAGATTTATTTCTTTGGAGAGAAAAAGAACCCACAAACCTGCTTATACATAACTGGGTCATCATCATCACTTTATTATTGAGTAGGTAAAGGAGACAGAAGTTAAAATAAGAGAAATACCTGTCCTTTCTGGTGGGCTATACCAATATGTGTTTTGAGGTATAGTGATACACCGTCTCCACAATCCTACTGTGCCATTAAATCGGAAAAGCGCATCATTATAAGTCTTTTCATCTGCCTCATCACTATCGAAGTCGGTCCAGATGCTTTTGTTCAAATCACTGGAATTTTCTTGAACTGGACTTCGATATTCATACCAGAAGTCTGTGCCAATTGAGGCTGCCATGTAGATGGTGGAAATGAGGCTAAGCACACAAGCAATTACAAATGCTGTAGCAAAACGGTTATCCATTCTGGCATTCAGACTGCTCTGTTTAAAAGTTGGAGAAAGAAGAAATGTTAGACTTCATGGACAAACAGAGGTTATTTTGAAAGGAATTATCTCAAAATCACCCTTTATCCTATTCCCCATCCCTTGGCCCTTAAAGTAATGTATAATCATTAAAGAATATAAATAAATAAAGGCAGACATGTTCTTAATTAAGTTCAAAATAAAACTCATTATTATGAAAGTACTTATTGAATGCTCACATACCCAGGATGCTACGGAGACAGAGGTCTTGTTCTCTAGTCTATCACCTGCACACTAAAACAGACAACACTGAAATGGACATACACATTACAGATACAAACAGCAGACATGCTCAAAGTCAGCAGTGTACCGTACATAAACTGTTAATTACAGACTGAATTTTTATACAAGATGCAGAGCATTAAGTTTTCTGGGTTTGAGTGTGAACAGGGCATTAGACAAGGAAGCAGAGAAATTGGCTCCCCCCAGTTTCCTCTGAAGAGGAAAACCTTCTAAACCAAGGTTGAGAGTCAGGAGCTATTTGGAAAATAGAGTTGAGATGTTTGTTAACCCACACAGAAAGGTAGTTCTGGGTAGGCAAAATAGCAAAGAGAACAGAGACTATAATAATGCTAGAGAGCAATCTGCTCTTAATCTATTAAAGCTAAGGAAAACTCCCTTACGCTGCTAAATTCTCCACTCCTATCTACTCTCCCCATTCCTTACACTTTTGAATCTCCTCATCTGCAAACTAAATGATTCCCCCTCCGCCAGGAGGAAAACTGAATTAGGCAGAATATGAACACTCCCAATGTAGCAGGATTCTAGCAGAGACAGAGTTGAGACACAGGCTTTTCTTTCCAGGAAGCAGCTTTATTCAGCGGGCTAAGACCCAAAAAGCTGAGCCCCCAGCGCAGGGCAAGGGGGTGAGGGGTGTTGTCTTTTGTCAATTTTTTGCTCTTTTGTCTCCCATATATGGTAAGGTAACAGTCTGAATAAGCTGTCTATGTTACAGAGTCCTGGGGAATGTCAGGCACCCGCACGTAGCCAGGTAGCCTTCCCTCCCCATGAGGTTTTCACCACATTCCTTAGGGAGGGGCTCTACCACACACAGGCGTGGACAGGACTCAAAAGCAGTAGTAGTAAATGGCCGCAGTAAAATGACTCAAGGCGGATCAAGCTGAGTCAAATCCTGCAAGTATACACCGTGACGGCACCAAACACCTTACAAAGGCGCAAGAAAACAGGCTCGCAAACTGGGGTTGCTGAGTTTGGAAGATAGGAAGTGTGACATACGAGAGATCGGGGCAATTACACTGATTAACAATAACTCCAGAAGTTGGTTTTGTATTCTTGTTCTTTCTAATCCTCTTTCATCCTGGTGCTCTCAAATGACCTTAAAAGGTCCCGGCACCGAGAGCGGCTGTTTACCCAGGCCGGACAACTAGCGCTATCACCTCGCAGGGCGCACTACCGAGCCGGGGAGGTCTAGGCAAGCTGGGGCTGGGGCCCGGCAGGCCACTGTCGCCCCAGGCCAGGGGCCCCAGGTACGCGATCAGGCCCCTCCCCAGACCACTCGGCCGAGGGAAAACCCCCGCCGCAGCGCTGCGTGTGGTTGGGCACCCGCCTGCCCGGGCCGCTCCCGGGGAGGGGCCCCTGTTCAAACTGCTGAAAACATCCAACGGCTACGCGACCCCTGCCCGGAGACACCGACCCCGCTCACTCACCGCCCATCCTCCTGCTCCGCCAGCTTCACCCTCAAGCTCAGACCACAGCACCCTACTCTCCCCGCGCCTCCTCTGACGCACTTCCCTGCAGATCCCGCCCCCTCCATAACTCCCGCGCCTCCGCCTCCGCCTCCACCCGAGGCTGGGCCTAGGCCCGGGGCCGAGGGGGTTTGTGGGAGTTGTAGGAGGGACAGAAAGAAAGCTGCGGGAGGCGGTGGCGGTCCGCATTTCTGGCTCCGTGCGCGGTGCATTGTGGGGGATGTAGTTCAATTCCGGAGGGAAAGTAGATGCGCAAAAGAGAGGTCTGGGCTGATGGAATCTTGTATTTTATGAAGGAAGGGAGGAATGTACGCAGAGGTGACCTGTCTCTGGTCACCGCCAGTCATTCATTGTGAGTTATATAACAGGTTTTCCAGTCTTGTGCTCTCCCTGTCACATAGTCCTACCTCTAAACATGTCAACAGCAATAATATACTTTTGAGATATTAACCCATTTATTTCTTCTCCCACAATCTCACGCCTCACTCCCATTGAAACAGATAGTCTTTCTGGATTTATTGCTGAAGTTTAGACTAAGGTTGTGACTTGACGGTATCCACCTAGAATGTAATGTTTGGGCCTCATATATTTTCGTAAATTTATGTTAATTGCTACCTTCTCTTTATGGCAAGTGATAAAGATTTTCTATTTATTACAGTAGAGTTTCATTTTTATGCTTTTTTTTAACGTTTATTTTTATTTTGAGAGAGAGAGAGCACAAGTGGGGGAGGAATAGAGATAGGTGGGGGTGGGGGAGAGAATCCCAAGCAGGCTCTGCTCTCTCAGCACAGAGCTGGATGAAGGCGCTGGAACTCTGGTTTTGACCTGAGCCAAAATCGAGGGTCCAGTCAGATGCCTAGCGGACTGAACCACCCACGTGCCCCAGTAAAGTTTCACTTTAAAATAAGTTCTGGTTAATTAAAGAAAAATATTAGGTTATAATAATACTGAGAGTACCAGATATGTCAGAACCGTGAATTTAAAAAATTGTTTATGTAGTGTGAAAAAGACTCAATTTGGAGGAACATTGCCTTGATCAGATAAGGTCATAGACAGCCTCCGAGATTGCAGATGGCCATGTGTCACAGTGGTAATAGAATGACTCTTAAGCCTTCAAGTATTGCACAGAAATTCATGGATAGAAAGCAGAGAAATCTTTGCAGTAAAAATGTATGTGGACCCACGAACGTGGCCTAAGACCAGTAAATGATGAATTTCTCAACAGATACTGACAGAGAAAGCTAACTCAAGGACCAGAAAAGCTCCCAAACTGTACCCCAACCCCAAATGCATTGGAATTTAGCTCAAAGTTGATAATAAATGTCTACCATCCTGACAGATTGAAGGCATGGTATCTGTTTTTCTGTTCGTAGTTCTACTTCTTTCACTGAAGTTGGCAAGCTGATATTCATATATAGCACATAAGTTAATAGTCAAATATGATATTAAAATATGACTGGATTTTCATGCATAATGTCTGACCAAAGGAGAACTTTGTCAGAGGCACCAACTAGAGAAAGTGGTAGAGATGCCTGGGCAAACTGTTAATATGCAATTTGACTCCTAAATTCATTCATGCACCAGAAAATATCCTTGTCCATTGGCCTTCATCAGAAATCCCCTACCTTCAGAAGTCACATGGTAGATAAACCTAGGTAGAAGGGAAGTTTGAAAGAGGAAGACTACCTCAATTCATAGTCAAGGAAGCCAAGCCCAGGGTGAATAACTGACTTATCACGCTTGGATAATGGGGTACACTAACTAGTTTTGTGACATTGGACAAGTTAATTAACCTCTTAAGTTGTAGTTTTCTTTTCTCCAAAATATGAATGTTGATAAACTCCCTATCCCAAGTGACCATTGTCAGGATTAAATGAAAAAAAAAAGCATGTAAAATGCCCAGCACAGGGCCTGGAGCATAGTAAACAATCATTAAATTATTAGTATTTGCAAATATTTGTTGAATATCTTTATTTGGTTAGGGTCAATATAAACAGTATCAAAATGCTCCCAATTCTCCTAGAAACCAGAACTAAGCCATTTACAGAAGTAGGTGTCCTGCTTACTTCAGGAGGTTTATGAAACTCAGGGCTAACTGCAGATGACTAGGAAAGACTTGCCACCACCACATTTCAGGCATCCTTGCTGAGCTCTGCTCAGAACATTCCTAGGCTGGGCTCATAGCATTTATAAATCTTTGTGATTCAGGAGGGAGATGTTTCTGGGGAAGCCTGTAAAGAAGGAGGCTGCTTTCATCCATCAAGTCTACAGAATGCCAAGAAAACACACAAGACTCATTTACATTTCACTCACCAATTTAGGGTGCCCCTAGAAGTGTCTGCATGTTTGGTTGTGACCATCCTACCCACTCAGCACAGAAGACTCGAACTGCCTCACCACACCAATACCAACAAGCACATAACCATTTTTCTCATTTATCTCTGCATCCTGGGTGTCTTCTGTTTTGGGTACTTGCTTGTGGTGTGGGTAGGCAAAACAAATCCTTAATAAATTAATGGAGTTAAATTTCTGCTCCCATTCCTTACTCTGCTGTTTTGGAAACAGTAGCCAGCCTGACATATTTTCACAAATAAGAGATGATTTAGTGCAACCGAGTACAGATTATGAAACTTAGATCTAAAACTAAAGTTGAACTAGAACTCTGGCTTGATTTGCTAATGATGGTTCTAGTTTCAGGGCAAAGGTGTTATGGTTACACTACATTTTAAATAAACCCAATAGCTGAAAACCTAAATATGCAGATATTATAACTTGTTTATATCATAGGTATATATCTTAGGTAATAACTCCTTGTGCAAGAATTCCCTTCAATACCAAATTTCCTAATATACTTAAATTTCATTTTTAATCACTTTTTTAAAAACTAAAAATTACCTTAAGAAAGATACATCTACATTATGTTTTTCTCACATAATTTTGTCCTGTTTTCCTTATAATCTTTGGAAGGCAAAAAGGAGGAAAATAGACGCAAGCTGTGGTTTCCAATCAATAAACTTCCTCAGAAAAAATGCATCAATCTTTGAATTTCCTTGTACCAATTCACTATACAATAATGGCAAAATTAAAAGAAAAGTGCATTTAAAATGGTTCTTTCCTTTTACCAATTCCCATCAAATGCTACACAGAGTAGCAAACTATAGTTGTTCAGATGTCCATGCTTTTGAAAGACAATGAATGGACCAAATGTAGGTGAGAAGTTTAAAATTAAATTGTTCCCTATTTTAATGTCATCTGTGTGAGTCTTTAGTAAATGACTCTTTCTGAGTCCCAGTGTCCTCATTCACAAAATGGTTATGCTGGATGATCAGTAATACCACTTGAAGCTCTAAAATTTTATGATTCATAAAATT
The DNA here is from genome assembly GCA_028646485.1 of Cryptoprocta ferox. Taxonomy (NCBI): domain Eukaryota; kingdom Metazoa; phylum Chordata; class Mammalia; order Carnivora; family Eupleridae; genus Cryptoprocta; species Cryptoprocta ferox. Next base: position 43,430,299 of record CM053573.1, read on the forward strand.
TCATTCTGCTGGAAGAAGAATAATGTAACTCCAAAATATAGTTGTCATAGGTCCACAGTGTTCAAGTTTCATTGGGAGATCCACATGTCCTACACCTCAAGGCTAGGCAATGTACAAGACAGAAATAGTGGGAAATGCAGATGGACAAAGGAAAAGGAGGAAAGCTCTATGCATTCTGATTAGAAAAGACATAGACCATTGCTGTTTCCGCAATAAACAGTAATTATGGAAAACAGAAGCTATCTAAGAAGTTTGTGAAATGTCCCTATTCATTGGAAATAAATCAAAATTCAAGCCTAATTCAGTCCAGATCTACAAATATTAACCACGTACTGTATGCCAGACGCTGTGCTGGGTACCAGGGACACCAATACAAGTAAACACAATTTTTGTTATGCACAACCTAAATCCAGATGAAATCAAATGTTACAAAGAAGCCTAAAGTATACGTGCCTAAAATAATAACATCACTTTTGTTTATGTAAATATGGGGTACCAAGGGAAATAATCTAATAATAAATGAAGTGGGGGAGGACCCTGATAACAGCAAATACATGCCACTTAATTTGGCATGATATATTACATTACACTAAACTCTCCAAGTAACTGTCCAAATAAAAAAGCCACTGAGACTTAGAATATAAACCAATCCCCTAAACTAGACTGTTTAAATGGGTAAGAAATGGACAAGAAAGTGTTTCTAACAAATGAATATGTAATCACTGTAATAAGATTAATGAAAAACAAATACTTTGCTTTGTAATCTTTGCCACTTATTCAGGAACAAATCAGCATAGCATATGAATAGAGATTTCTTTCTGCTGTGCTATTGGTTATATAATCTGATTAATCCCCACCTAATATAGGGGTCAGAGTGATTGACAGGGAAAAAGCAGAAGCAGAATATGCCATAAGGCCAGTTAGGGTGGCTGTACTCACACAAAATCTTCAGCCTACCTGTGAAGCACAGTCTGCAAGTCACAGCTAGGGCTGTATGATAGATAATAATATATTCACCTGAGCAGACATCTCAGTGGACAACACCTGACTCTCTCCCATCTTCAACATTTGATGCAATTCTGAACATATCTCAGGAATTGAGATGCAGAATAGGGAGGGCCCAGGAGTCTAAATTAATTCTGAAAATTTTGTGAGATCCAGGCTCAAAGATTGTTGAGAAATTCGAGTTTAGAGGTGATTTTGAAGCTTAAAAAGAAGCCAAAATAATAACAAAGCATGATATATTAAGTTGGTGAAGATATATAAATTAGAACAGTGATTCTAAACTTTAGTGTACATAAGAATCACCTCGGAGGCTTGTTAAATATAACAAGCGACCTTGTTAGGAGTCACCTGGAGTTGCCTCCAGATGATTCTGATTCATTAGATGTGGGACAGGGTTCAGAAAGCTACGGTTTAGGAGGCACCCAGGTGACTCTTAAGGGGTAATGTGGCCTGGCATCCACCGGTTAAAAACATGGCTTTGAATGTCTAAAGAAGACTTCAGTTAGCTAACTCCTCTGTGTCAGAGATGATGAAGAGGTAATGGGTGGCTTCACCCTTCAAGTTCCTCATGATCAGCTCAGGAGGTCAGACACCAAAACAACTAACCATGTGAAATGAAGTAATGAGAACTTAATAAGCAGTATTGTAAAATGTCTTAGAGAACACAAAGGTGGAAGTAATTATCCCTGTTAAGGATGGAAAGCATAACACATAAAGTTGAATATAAAATATATCTATGTACTTATATAATAAAGCAGAGTGGAGCATTTTTTTTTCTGGGAAAACAGTTCTTAAAAGGGTGTGTGTGTGTGTGTGTGTGTGTGTGCTGTCATTCAGTTATTAATATTTACATCTTACTCTTTTTTTTTTTGGTCATCACCTTGTTCTTGCTGCCTTTTCATAGGCTTACAATATCCAGTGTTGTTTCTGAGTTTTGGTCTATGTGTAGTCGGTTATTTATTGTTAGTATCCTCATGTTTATTTCAAAGTGCATTCAAAGTTCTAAAAATGACTGTTGCGTAAAGTTTGTTTAGAATTATGACTTCCTCGGGGCGCCTGGGTGGCTCAGTTGGTTAAGTGTCTGACTTTGGCCTAGGTCATGATCTCGCCATTTTAGAGTTTGAGCCCTGCATTGGGCTCTGTGCTGACAGCTCAGAGCCTGGAGCCTGTTTCAGATTCTGTGTCTCCCTCTCTCTCTGCCCTTCCCTGACTTGCGCATGTGCTCTCTCTCTCTCTCTCTCTCTCTCAGAAATAAATAAACATTAAAAAAAAATGACTTCCCCTACTTTATCTAGTCGGCTTTAATTGTGGGTTCTGTCTTATAATTGCTTTGTATTCTTTGAGTTATTAAAAGCCCAGGACTATGCTGTTTTTTCCTTTATGCCTCAAAACACTCAATTTATTTTCTGACCTGGGTCCCAGGATAGTTTTGATCCATGGTGGATATTCTCATATTGCAACATACTACTGCCATATTCCAAAGTGACTGTTTAAAGACATTTGGTTCACAGCTGCTCTGGTTTAGTGAGGGAGTCAGACTCATTTGAGATAGTTTACATCAACAAGCCAACAACTTTTGAATGCTGAAAGAAAATGTAAGGCTTGCAGAATAAATGTAGACCAGACATTTTTCTCTAGAATGAACTTTTTTTTCTATTTTATGATATTTTTATTGGAATTCTTGAGATACAAGAAAAATATAGATCTATCTACATATATATAAATATAGTGTTTAAATATTCTATGATTACCCCATCAATCCTTGTCGAGTAAATATTGTCCTACTTCAAACTATTTGACAAAATGAATGATGACGTTAAATATTTAAGGCTTACTCAGTGGGAAGATTTCTATCCCAGAAATGTCAAAGCATTAATTAGTTTTTCTCCTCTGCACCCTATACTTAGGGAAATAATATATGCCCCCTATGAACAACCCAGAGATGCTAGGGACATAAAGGAAGGAAGAGCCAAGTCATAAATCAACTTCTGAGTGATCTACTGGGGCTGGCCCAGATCCAGGGAGCCCTCACCCTTCCCTGACCTAGACACCCATGCCTGAGACTGAGGTCACATTAGAACACATCAGGAAAAAGAGACAAGAAAGGGGTACAGCAGGCAAGATCATTCTTTTCAGTATATTAATTATGGGAGAAGTAAAAATTCGGGAGAAAGGACTTCAGATGTTCAACAATGGTGTTTTAATTCATAGGCATGCATTTTTCCATGCAACAGTAATATCAGCCTGAAACTGTAACTTTGGTGATGAAACCACATGGAGGGAAAGAGAGAAGGAAAGAGCCTTGAGCTACTTTGGCCAGTAAAGAACTGAAATAAATGGAGTCAATTTCAAGATTTATAGTTCACCATAGTGTTCCTAATATAAAAAGGAAAAAATGAGAGAAAAATATGATAGGACCCATTCTGATGTTAGCCTGTTTCTCAAATGCTTTGAATGAACCCCAAATTTTTCTTTTATAGTGCCTGTATTGGCAACTTCAACTCCATTATACTGTCACTTACTAGAGGTCTGTCTCTTTGCTAGGTCAATAATCCCAAAAGCAAAGTTCACTGGTACATGAAGGTACTTAAAAAAAAGCCATAGCTCAAAAGCTAAAAAAATCACTGCTACAGTAGTGAGGTGTGAACAAGAGAGGATCGGAGGGGACCCAGAGTCTGATGAAGGGTAGTTACTTGAAAATAGAAAATCTCCTAATCAAGGATGTTTATTCTAACAAAAAGGAACGTTGCTGGTTGAAATACAAAGCAGATAAGAGTGTAGGGCACCTGAAAGCCTCAGTCAGTTGAGCAGCCCACTCTTGATTTCGGCTCATAACATAATCTCAGGGTTTGTGGGTTGGAGCCCCACATAGAGCTCTTCGCTGACAGTGTGGAGCCTCCTTGGGATTCTCTCTCTCTCCCTCCCTCCCTCTCTACTGCTCATGCACTCTGTTTCTATCTCTCTCTCAAAATAAATAAACTTAAAAAAAAGAGTTTGTAAGCTACATAAATAACAACAATGCCTGCAGTTGAACCACAACAAATAGTTACTTGCTGATTATACTAGATCACAAAACCAAGAGTCTTCCTGAATAATTCAAGTAAACTAACATTTCCAAAGCACCTTTCACATGCAAGGTGCTGTGCTAATGACAGTGGAAAATTTTTAAAAATAATAACAGCACAAGACATGGTCCCAGTCTCTTGAGGATTTAAAAACATGTATTGAATGAAACAGGATTAATTATGTATAAACTGAAAGAGCCAAATAATGGGAAAGAATCTCATACCCTAATTAGAATCATTATGCTTGCTGTAGATGTAGACTGGTACTATTTGGGTAATTTTCAATTCACTTTTTCTGCAGTGAAAGACTATTTTCCTCACTTTTACCAATGATGTGAATAAAAGGAGTATCTGTGTATCATCACCTTAAAATTTTAAAAGAAAAACGGTACCTGGTACGTGAAACAGAAAGCCAGATCAAAAGGATTTTCAGTGTCAGAAAAGCAAACGATGTCTTTAAAGTAGGTAAGGGAAAAAAGTTCATTCATTTCCTAATTTTTGGATTTAAATAAATAAACTGAGTATCTTGAAGACAGAAGTCAAAAAGCACCCTAGTCTCCAGGGCAAATGCAAATAAAGAAAACCACAACCACAACCACCAAACACCAACCAGGGTGGTGTTCTTTCTGAGGATTGGTAGAAACTGTGTTTTTGTAATCTCTGTTTTTATACTTGTCCCAAGATCTTTTAAGGGGTGGGGTGGTGGGGGTAGTGGGGAAGAGGCAGCCACTATATAAAAGAAGCTGCCCTGAGATTTTTCAAATTTATACAAAAACTTCCTAGGTAAGGAAACATAATCAACTGATCTTTAGTGATGGACCCAGAAGGAACTGCGTTTTATGTGGAATATTTCTATGCTACCAGCCCAAGTCCTGATATCGAGGAGACCCACTCCCATGCTGCTTACATATCTGTCTTCCTTCCCATCTTTTACACAGTTGTGTTCCTCACTGGAGTGTTGGGGAACCTAGTCCTCATGAGTGCACTGCACTTCAAACGGGGCAGCCGAAGACTGATCGACATCTTCATCACCAACCTGGCTGTGTCTGACTTCATTTTTCTTGTCACATTGCCTCTCTGGGTGGATAAAGAAGCATCTTTAGGACTGTGGAGGACAGGCTCTTTCCTGTGCAAAGGCAGCTCCTACATGATCTCAGTCAACATGCACTGCAGTGTCTTCTTGCTCACTTGCATGAGTGTTGACCGCTACCTGGCCATCATGTGCCCAGCTGTATCCAGGAAATTCAGGAGGAGAGACTGTGCATATGGAGTTTGTGCCAGTGTCTGGTTCATCTCCTGCCTTTTGGGTGTGCCTACTCTTCTGTCCAGGGAGCTCACCTTGATTGATGATAAGCCATACTGTGCAGAGAGGAGGGCTACTCCAATTAAACTGACTTGGGCCCTGGTGGCCTTAATTTTTACCTTCTTTGTCCCTTTGGTGAGCATTGTGACATGCTACTGTTGCATCACGAGGAAGCTGTATACCCATTACCAACAGTCAGGAAAACATAACAAAAAGCTGAGGAAATCCATAAAGATCATCTTTATTGTCGTGGCAGCCTTTGTCTTCTCCTGGCTGCCCTTCAATACTTTCAAGCTCCTGGCCATTGTCTCTGGGTTGCAGCAAGAAGTCTACTTTTCCTCATCTTTTCTCCAGCTAGGCATGGAGGTGAGTGGGCCTTTGGCATTTGCCAACAGCTGCGTCAATCCTTTCATTTACTATATCTTTGACAGCTACATCCGCCGTGCCATCTTGCACTGCTTGTGCCCTTGCCTGAAGAACTATGACTTTGGGAGCAGCACGGAGACATCAGATAGTCACCTCCCTAAGGCTCTCTCCAACTTCATTCATGTAGAGGATTCTGCCAGAAGGAGGAAGAGGTCTGTGTCACTCTAAAAGTCACTGCCATCAAGTTTACCAGGCAAAATATGACTCCTGTAGACCTTGAACTCTGACATAAAGGCTCCTGCTTGGATCAATTCCTTTCTTCATGATTGTTAATGTGCATTCAGGCCTTTTCCTCTCTCAAGAATCATGGTACCTTGACCCATACCACCCTTCATATTGGGCTTCAATTGGACTACATCTGAAGGATTCTGCCCACTTTCATCTGGTGAGAAATGTGGCAACAATGCGGGTAGCAAAAAATATACCTGTGCCCTTTAATTAATTATTACTGAGTAACAAAGTGAGAGTCTGGCCTTAATCTTTAAAACTTTGTATGGCGATTCTTTACCATCTTCCAATGTTATCTTTCACCCTAAGCCATTAACAATAACTTTGGACTGGCAAAAAAATCATGGGGATAAGATCATTCTGTATTGTGTTTATGATTTGGGACTTCCTTTATCACCTCGTCCTCTAGAGTATTTTAACAAGAGAGCACAGGGCAAAGTTTGACCTTTATTTTCCTCATAAGATATATTGGTAAAAATGTATCTCATTATAATGGCATAGTAACTACTTTTCAAGAGGGTTTTACTATGCTCTTTTGTTTTCATTGACTTCATAAATTAGGATATGACTTTGCTTTAATTACATGTTTTTAATTACTAGTTATTGAGTATCAAATGAAAATGTAACTACTAATATAACTGGAGGTCATCAAATGCTTAGCTACATCATCATGTGTATTATCATCTTGTATTTTAATTAAAATGTTCATGCTATGCATTCTCTATAACATCATTTGCTTGGTGTATATAATTTTAAGACTTAATTCAGTAATACAGGAAGAGAGAATGCTCTGTATTTAGCTGAAGTGAAAAATACATAATTAAGATGTTACTGATATTTTATAAACATGTTTCCAAACCCGGAGACTTTCCTGAATTCTTTCACCCAATAAATATTCATTAAGTCTACTTGTACCTATATTCCTTTTAAAGACTTTGAAGTGAAAAACGTAATTAGCAGCAACCACAAGGCTTTTGCTACAGAAAACATACTATTGTAAACATCTTTTGATTTAAGAGAAAGTGGGTTATGTTTTGACCCTCAGTGTTGATGCAAATGAATTACTATTTTACTTCTAAATAATTTTTAAAAGTAAATATTACTTCTAAATCTAAATATTAGGTTTGAGAGTCAGGGAAAGCTTAGAATCTTTTCAGAGACTAGGTATTCAAGTTCATTGCATGTATCTTTCACAATAAGCAAATCTCAAATATTGGGCATATCATAATCCATTTAGAAGTTGAAAATACAGTTTTTGTTTTATTAATTGGTTAATTTATTAATTTCTCTTAAACCTTATTAAATAAAAATGTAATTTCCTTATTTACGTATTCTTCTATGTTGTATTAATTTCTATCAACACAATTATTACTAATATTGACATAACACCTTTTTAATACTTTATCATAGATATAGAAAAAAGGACTGTAAATCATAAGAAACAAGGTTTCTTGGAAAACTTTAAAACTGAATTTAAAACAATTAAATAGATCTCCAAAAGTTAAATAAAAACAAAATATAAAAGATAGAAGACATTCACTTTTTAAAAACAAATCAGCAAAAGCACTATTACTAATCAGGCAAATAAATGTCCTTGAGAAATGCTATTTTTAAAAAATAGCTCAATTAATCAGGTAAAGTATTTGCTAGGAAATGAGAAAAATTAGGTTCTTAGGTTCAGCTTCATTCTTAATGTTGGGACATTGAGTAAATCATTTTAATCTTTCATACCTAAGGGTAGTTGGTAATATCTATGTCTATAGAATTCTCAAGAATATTATAAGACTAATAAATATAAGTTTTTTAAAATATTGAGTTAAAAGTTATTAGATAAAGCTATTGGTTCCTACTATTAATTACTGAGTGTTACTTCAAAATTTCCAAATTACAGGGGTGCCTGCATGGCTCAGTCAGCTGAGGGTTGAGTATATGACTTGAGCTCAGGTCACGATCTCTTGGCTTGTGAGTTCGAGCCCCACTTAGGGCTCTGTTTTGACAGCTCAGAGCCTGGAGCCTTCAGATTCTGTGTCTCCCTCTCTCTCTGCCCCTCCCCTGCTCGTGCTCTGTCTCTCTGTCTCTCAAAAATAAATAAAAATGTTAAAAAATTTTTTAAGAGTTAAAAAAATAAATAATATTTCCAAACTACAGTATCAAGTGACAATCACTCTTATTAACATATATTAAGAATGTGTCTTACTTCTGTTTCATCTTTTCAGTTTTTGCTGGGAATGTGTAAAACAACAATGAAGAAAAATATATTGTACTTTTTAATACCTTAAGTAGATATGCTAATTTTGTGCCTTACAAATATCTTAGTGTATTGCATATTTTATATTCATAATGTTCCAATAATGGAAGGAAAAGCAGATATAAGTTTATAGATAGAATAACTCTAATAGTAAAAAGCTCAAAACTTGATTCAGTTGATATGTTACAATGTCATATACGGATTTCTCTGGTATGAAATGTAATTTACATTATAATAGCATTAAAAGGTTTATTATAAATTATATGGTCAGGTCTCATTTGGCAGATTTTTAAACCATGATATTTCTACATTTTAAGACAAATTTATTACATACAGATACATGTAGAAACATAGCTTATCAAGATTTTTGTTATCTCAAACTATGTGGAGAGCTGCTTTGTGGTAATTTCATGTCATTCTTAAAACAAATCAACACACATTTCCATGAATTTCTAGAAAATTAGTCTGACATCCTAACAACCATGTCTGGCCAGTTACAACTAAAGTTAGATAAACAAAATAAAACTTAATAAGAATAAGAATGAGGAAATCACTACAGATTAACCTCATTTGTTGTCGTTTTTTAAAGTTGTCCAAAGCAACTGCCAGGTCTTCAAGGACAAATATAAAAGGATAGTCATTCCCCAAACATTGCTCAAGCAATTTTTCTTGAACTCACCACAAAAAAGTTCTCCAAGAAAGTTTGTATAAGATGTTGTCAAATAACATGTAATTAATTTTAAAATCGATGTACTCAAGGTTCACACAGTCACAAACACACATTTACTCCATTTAGGCCATAGTGAAAGAATAACACTAACCTGATCTTTCTGGAAGGCCCATAATTTGTCCACTGTAACACGCCAAAATCACCTCTGAGTGAGGGTAACACTAGTGAGAATAACGGTCTTAAATGAAACCTATGTGCGTGTCTGAGGATGGGATATTACTAGGGGTCACGAGTTAATTTTTTAATAGATGCAGAAACGACAGTATGATGGTGAACTGAGTGAAAGAACTCTTCTCCTATGATTCATCTTGGCTCCTCTAATCATTCTCTATTCCTCCTGGCAATCTCAAAAGTGAGAAATGACTCATTAGGTGTGTGTGCCACAGTGAACGGGAGGTCTCAGTTTTCCTGCAGAGCTCATTCACAAAAGACAAGCAATATTAGAAGAATTATAAATTTACCTGTAGAAGAGGCACTGGTATAGCCAGCTAGCAAAATGATGGCCGCCAGCACCGGGAGAGAAAGAAGCATCATTTGGAGAAAAAGCCGGAGGATAATTCCAACCATCAGAGTATTTGTAAATGGTTATTGGATTTTGCCTTCCACAGAGATTGGTATGAGATGGATTGTCTGTTACAAACGCCGGTTCTTATTTTAAGTTCTTTTCTTTGAGTCAACATTCTCTGTTTTTATCAAGTCTATGAATGAACAATCATGACCAAACTTATATATAAGTGGACAGGGAAAATCAACAGTACCAGTGGCCTGTGATGTACTCTTGTCACTTCTGGTTGTCTTTGTCATTTTCTTCGTAGACTTACATTTCCTAAATGGGACTTGCATCCTAAGACTGCTTTTTGCAACATTAAACAAAACAAAACAAAACAAACCTCCTTTAAATATTGAATGTGCCAAATTGTTAATGGAGTGAAGGTTCTTATGGCAACTTAAGTCACAGTAAAATACAAACTCACATGAAATGTCCACTCACTAATCTGAAAGTGGGGGGAACTATTCTGTTAGTTGACAGACATTATTAAAGGAAAAAGTTCTTGGTTTAATTATATGAGTAATAAATTTCTAAGACCCAAAGGTACTTTAAAATTACAGTTGACCTTTTTAGAGGCACCTGGATGGCTCAGTCAGTTAAGCGTCTGACTTAGGCTGAGGTCATGATCTCACAGTTCGTGAGTCTGAGCCCTGTGTCGGGCTCTGTGCCAACAGCTCAGAGCTTGGAGCCTGCTTCAGATTCTGTGTCTCCCTCTCTCTCTGGCCCTCCCCCACTCACACTCCGTATCTCTCTCTCAAAAATAAATGTTAAAAAAAATTTTTTTTAATTATGGTGGACCTAGGAGCACATGTGATTAAGCTGAATTATAGTTAACTTAGGCAGGGGCCCATTTAAAGAATGTATGATACAATGCTCATAATATTTTTATAATGTTCTACAGATCTAGTACAGGCTATCATCATCAACCTGACATTGTTCAGTGACTTTCTTATTTGCTAATTAAGAAGATTTAATAATTAGCTAGTTTCCTATCACTGCCATACTACTGAGAGTTAGGCTTCATCTACGAGTACTTCATGATATCAACACTGATGGGAAAAAACAGTTTTATCTGCTATCTCCTATCAATTCTGATTAGAAATATTTCATTTCCATATTACAATTAGTTCAAAATGAAATGTAAATGGTCCTCCCTGCTAGAATTCTTTATGACCTATACTTTATAAATGTACTCTTCCATTTGCTCTTAATTATATATGAGGCAGAAGAAATAAATATTTTTGTGATGTTCGTAGATCAAATAAAATAGTATGCATCAAAAAATATGTGCGATTAAAAGACTATTTTTAATTTGTAAAAAATTTTCTGGGGCAAAGTCTTCAACAAACAACTTTGCTCTTTTCTTTCTAGAGTATAGACAGTATTTAAGAACTTTGTATTGCAAAACTGTCACAAATCTCTAAATTTGCAAATTTAGAAGAGCATGTAATTTACTTCATGTAAGTTTGATACAGTGTAAGCTGTGCAGAGCTACTGCTGGGTGTTGGGCCTTACCCAATGGGTTATTTGCTCATCACATCATGGAGCAGTGCTTTAAATTGATTCCTTTTATGCCACAGATAGTGGAGCTCCTTGAAAAGAGTCAATAACTAAAAAATCAAACTGTTAATGCAAAGTGTCTTTTGTAAGCAATGCAGTATGATAGCCCAAAATTTGTTAGTAGAATTGATGAATTCCAAAACAGGCATATAGCAGTCACTTCCTTACAAAACTTCTCTCTCTTTCTCATACACACACACACACACACACACACACACACACACAAACCCACATGTGGTGTACAAATGCAGCTGATGAGTATCTGTTGAATCTTGTTGCTAATAATCAGTCTAAAGTACTTGAGAGTGCAAGAAAGAAGACAATAAAGCAAAGGAAACATATAGTAAATAGGAAATACAAAATAAAATGACATATGTAAATATATCAACAATTACAATAAAAATATAAGTGGATCACAATTCCCTATTAAAAGGTTGAACAAATAGCCTATTTCCACAATCATTTACTATATATATATATATATATATATATATATATCACTATTAGAATATGTAGGATTTGAAGAACTTGTTTCTTCATGGAACTTATAATCTCCATAGCTACTTGTTTTTTGAACAAAAGAATGAAGTACTAACACTCAAGAAGAGCTTGTTAGATAATAATAATAATTATTATAAGTCAAATCACTTTCTTTGATCTTTTCCAATATTTAGGGAAAGGCGCATAAACAATCCATATACAAGTCATTTCATGTAAGTGCCATTTTGATACTACTGTGTCCTAAATTTTATCACATTTCTTTAAAGAAATGTTCACACTGGCATCCCCAAATAAAAAATCTTTTGTTGTTTTTAAAAGATTCTCAAGTGTAAATGATTATTTTAAACATGAGAACACATACTGAGCAGTGTTAAGTTTAAATTTATTTTCAAATGACAAACTAAAATAAGGTATGCAAAGAGGATAACTCTATACAAATCTTGCCCAAAGACAGTGATTTAATGAGATGCCCTCTCACTTACCCTCACTTTAGACCAAAAGCAAAACTGACAACTCAGGAGGAGAAGTGGTAAATGAGAAATGAAACTTGGCCTGTGGTTTTATGTTTAAAGCACTGAGATACCACCTCACGCCAGTCAGAGTGGCTAAAATGAACAACTCAAGAAACTATAGATGCTGGCGAGGATGTGGAGAAACGGGCACCCTCCTACACTGTTGGTGGGAATGTACACTGGTACAGCCACTCTGGAAAACAGTG
>CM053573.1:43443132-43511803 GCA_028646485.1 Cryptoprocta ferox
GGAGGGAGACAAAGCACAAGAGACTCTTGAATACTGAAAACAAACTGAGGGCAGAAGGGAGAGAGGGGAAAGGGGAAGGGGGGTGATGGTCATGGTGGAGGACACTTGTGGGGAAGAGCCCTAGGTGTTATATGGAAACCAACTTGACAATAAACTATAAATTAAAAGAGAAAAAAAAGGAACAAAAACAGATTCAGACCAGTTAAAGGTAGATGGAAATGGCTACTATTTCTAATTAAAAAGTAAATGCAGAATTGCATAACTTATGCAGTGTTTAGGATTATAAATAACAGTTATTTCAATTCTATAATTCAAACATAGAGAAAATACTACCAATACATTTATGAAAATATTTTATCTAATAATCAAAGATGGCCAAATTAAAATAACAAAATACAAATTTTACCTATTAAATTGGCAAAGATTTAAACATTAAATACTGAGGTTGACCAGGATTGGAGGGGTGGGGTGTGGGTAAAACTTGGACAGTCAACCGAGTGTAAGTTTATTAAGCTAGAGAAAATTTAGAAATATACAAGAGCAATTCCTCTTCTAGGATTTGAATATAATTATGTATGTAATTATGGCCATGTGCAAACATATATGTACATGCATTTTTATTGCAGCATTGTTTGCAAAAGTAGAAAAGTGAAAATAACCTAAATGTCACTGATAGAGAGCTGACTGAATAAATTAAGGTCCCTATACATCCTTACAATGGAAGACTACATAGCCTTTACAAGTACTGTACCATGTACTGACATGAAAAAAATCTTCATTATACATTAAATAAAATTAAGTTTAAAAAAAAGCAGGCTACCAAATAGTATCTACAGAATAATTGCATGTTTGTAACTATTGCATTTATATAAGAATACAGGGCTACCACAACCCTATACAGCAAAATGTTAACTTTGTTCCTCACTAGGTAGGTGATTTTTAATATTTGATTTGATTTTTATTTTTGTGATTTATATTTTTGTTATAACTTGTATTTTCCAAAAAGAATATGCACTGATGTTGTGGTAAGGAAAAAAAAAAAAAAGCTGAATCTAGTTGAATTTTTTAAAAATGAAGTACACAGGTAAAAATAGTAGTTATCAATTCTGCAATCACAGGTCCTCTGGTTCTTCTCATTTCTGAGTGAGTTTAACCCCTGTATTGGCCTTGAAACCTTCCCTAATAATCTGCTGATTCTCTTTAGGAGGGCCTTTCTGTTACCTGTTACCTGTACTTGTTTCCTTAAGAGCAACAATTTCAGAACTATCACACATTTATAATTTTTTTAATGTTTATTTATTTTTGAGAGAGAGAGACAGAGCATGAGTGGAGGAGGAGCAGAGAGAAAGGGAGACACAGAATCTGAAGCAGGCTCCAGGCTCTGAGCTGTCAGCACAGAATCTGACACAGGGCTCAAACTCAAACTCATGAACGATTAGATCATGACCTGAGCTGAAGTCGGACACTTGACCAGCTAAACCACCCAAGTGCACCATACACATTTACAACTTTTAAATGGTGATGAAAGATTGACTGTCCTGGCATTCATTCTCCATTTCCCAGTGCATTCCCTTAGCACAGCAGCTACTACAACCTGCCTATGGAACCATTGGTGGTCTGTCCCCCTGCCTGGGGGCTTGGGAGAGAGCTCTCCCATGGGGAGCGGGAGAGCCATGTGTTCAGTTTTTATATATCTATATCCTTATTCTCATTCTACTTTTTATTTCTTTTACTTTTAATATGTTGTATTATGAGGGGCTAGAACACTATACCAGTTTCACTTCATTTAAAACTTGAATCCTTCCATTCTCCTTTCATTTTTTAGATCATTCTAGTTGTATTATGATTAGAGAAATCAGTGGTATAGTAACTTTTACTTGATTCCTAATTAATTCTTTCTCTCTGTGACATTTATGTTCTATTTAAATGGAAGACTTTTCTTAGTGCAAATCCAATATGATTTGTAATAAAAATTAGAGATTCACAGAGCATTTCTCCAGTGATTGCAAGGATATTATAAACCTTTTCACAAACTCCAAGCCTATATTCCATATTAGATAGATGTGACTCTGTACTTTTGAGAGGAAATGAGAACAGCATTATGGGTCAAATAATTGAAAGATAATCTCCATTAAAAACTAAGGAAAATGCAACAGCAACTAATAGTCTATTTCTGGCACTACCTGGAAAGAGCAGAGCCAACTTGAATACCATGATATAAAACATTTAAATCACTAGCTTGTAATATTCATTATGAAACAGCTACTACTGCAGGGAGGGTATATCATTGTGGCTAAAGAACACAGATCCAAATTTGCTATTTATTGTCTATGAAAGGTGAGCAAGTTTTTCAGTATTCCTGAATCTATTTCTCTCTACAAAATGGGGACAGTGATACTTGCCTTAGATCACAGAAGTTCTAATTAATTAAAGTGAGAATGTAAGGAATTTGGCACAGAATCTGGTACATATGAAGAACTTGAGAACTCCATTTTATAGATAAAGGAAATAGGATTCAAAGATATCAGATTACACATAATTCTTAGTGAAGTGTACCAAAAACGCAACCTTGATCTTCATGAAATCCAGGCCTACCTATGTGATTCCAAAGGGCATGCTTTTTCCACTTCATATTTTTTTCCTCTGAGTCCCAGATTCTTCAATAGATCCTGAACACTACAACCTTGGTTTAGTTTATTCTTTCTGTCTCCAATTACTTTTCAAATTCAAACTGTATTTCTTATTTTTTCTAATGAAAATATCTCAGATCACCAACTCTTCTGCCTATTTGTGGCTAACATAATGAAGGTAATGCTCAAGGGAAGAGGAAGTCCATTTTATTGAAAATACAATCTCAAAGTAATCGTATTTTCTTGTAGCATGTTTCCCTCTCAATTGTGTTTTATCAGAAATGACATCTTCCATCCCTTCCAGTGGTTACTAAAAATCTTATATAGACAATCAAATGTATGCTGCGTGTAAGAAATGGACAGCTATCTCTTTTTACCCCTCTTATGCTCAACTCCACATTAAAGGACAGTAGCATCTATGACAGTCATGCTCACAGGGAAACTTTTTGTTTTTTACAGAGCATATACATGCTAGGGAAGAATTATAATTTCATTTTCTTTATTTTTCAATTTTGTTCTAGTCACAGAGTTCTTGTAATATTCCTATGGCAAGAAGAAAAGATACATCCAGTGACAAAGCTCCCACTACAGACTGTGTGCCTATGGGCTATGTCACCCAAACTGGTATAAGACGTTGTAAATATCACTGTCTTCTTATTCAGTGCTGTTTGTTAGGACAAGAAGCAGCACTCGATGGTTTATGTGCAGAGGAATTTCAATTCACACGACTCCTGTCTTCCAGGAAACTTGTTTACACTTTTCAGAAAGCACATTTGTATAAATGACTTCCTAATTTTAATAAAGATTTCCAAAAGGAGTTTTAGAAAAAAAACATAGGGGTTTCTCAAATTAGGAACATTATAAACTGCCCCAAACATTTAAAACTTGATTTACATTACTTTAAATAAGAAATAATATGTCCATGCAGCATTTTTAGGAGGGGCAGTTAAGAATGTTCTGAAGTAAAATGATAATAAGGTCAACAATTGAATGACCACAATCAAGAAGAAAAGGAAACATAGTTTTTAAGCATTCAAGCATTAAACCTGCTACTTATTTTCTAAATACATATTTTTTGAGAATAATTACCTCAGCTTTCTTTATTTGGGAATTGTATTAAAATGCTAACAATAGTTGTTGTAGGTAGTAGAACCAAGGACAGATTCATTTTTAATTTTAAATATTTTTATGAATGTTCTACATTTTTTATAATGAATATGTATTTCTTTCTTAAACTTTAAAATAAAGAATGCTGAAACAAATGTCACATGTGGCATAAAGCATGTATTAATATTTCAGCACAATTTTACCTCTTCCTCTAAAGTCAAAATAGGATTTTTTAAAATGTCATGTTCAATTTTAAATTTAATATCCATAACTTTGAGATTATTTAACTTTAGACAAAGCCTTAAGAAATTAAAACTCAACCAAATCATATTTGCTCTCATATCAAATGCAGTAAGTCATTATTTGGTTCAAGGCTTCCAATTTACTTTTACTAAATTGGCTTGACCGTTAAGTCAAAGGTCAGGCCAGTTTGTGTGTATAGATGAAGTTTTTTATCTTACTTTAAAATATTTCAACTTTTCAATTAAGTGCAAATTAGAATTGGTTGGATAATAGTTGACTATGAGTTTTACCATTTATTCCAAATGTTCTATTTTAAAATATTTGCAAATGACATATTTCTTGAAAAGTGCACATACTTCCAAGTAAAAGATTTCTAAAATAAAAGTAATGATTTTTTGATGTGAGTAATCATACAAGGAAGAATATTGGTTTTTAACGTTTTTCTCTGTCATTTGGATTTATCTACAAATGTTTCTAGCTTTGAGGATGTTTAACATTGTTCGCTAAGCTCTCAAGGAAGCCAAACCACCAGCCTGACATCAATTTTCCATTGTAACAGCACAGCTCTGTTACCAAGAAAAATGCACAGTGCAGATGACTTGTGACAGGTATCTACCATTCTCATTGCAATGATTTTTAAAAATGGAGATTAAGAATGAGACCTATGTTTATGGAGTATTCATTTAGTACCAAGGAACTGTTAAATGGTTCACACATGTTATAACACTTAATTTAATCTATAAACCAACCTGTGAAAAAACCTACGCAGTCCTCCTTCTTTTCATTTTCCACAGTGGTCAGACCTTCTTTTCAGTCTGAAGCTTTCTAGCTAGCTTCTCTAGCTTCTTTCAATAAATCTTTCCTACTCCTGTCTTGAGGTCTGCTTCTCTGCAAACTTGAACTAACACATAAAGAGAAAAAACAATTTTTTTTCTGACAGAATATAAATTTTCTAGGGTTAAAGAACCCTTTGGAAAATGCTCTCTCTCAGACATGTCAAAGATGGAGCACACTGTACATTGGAATATCAAGTGTTTTGTGCATTTTCATACTGCTAAAGTCATACATTTAGCAGAGAATTGTAAAAATGTGCCTCTGAGAAGTATCTTGATTAACTTGATTAGAAAAATTAGATTTCTCTTTTCTTAAGAGAAAAGCCCTTGATGGGGGCACCTGGATGGCTCAGTCGGTTGAGTGTCTGATTTCAGCTCAGGTCATGATCTCATAGTCCATGATCTCACAGTCCATGGGTTCAAGCCCTGCCTTGGGCTCTGTCCTGACAGCTCAGAACATGGCCTGCTGTGTCTCCCTCTCTCTCTGTCCCTCCCCCACTGGTTCTCTCTCTCTCTCTCTCTCCCCCCAAAAAAATAAATAAATAATTTATTAAAAGAAAATTTAAGGTGTCAGTGACACCTTAAACAATTCTCAGCACTATAGTGCTGGCTACTATTGTAGCCATTATTAGATTTTATCTATTTGCACCTTTCCACCTTTCACCCGCATCCCTAGAAAATTAAAATGAGGAATGCCTTCAAATAATGGAGTAAAAAAACATAGTGTGAGATAGTGGAAAACATAAAGGCTTTAGAATCAGCAAAATTTGTGTTGGAAACCACAACAACAAACCACTAGTGAAGTCTGTGTGACCTTGGACAAGTTATTGACAGTCTCTGTCTCAGTTTTCTCACCTATGAAATGAAGGTAACACTATGTTCCTTGGGGTAATTGAGGATTAAATAAATGAGCATATTTATGAAGGTCATGAGAGTAATTGCTTGTTTTGTCTTTAAATTCTTTATTAATCCTGTATGCACAGACACAAATATATTTTAAAAACAAATTTAATTTAAAATAATTTAATTGTGGAGACTTAAGATTTGTCAAGTTGCTTTTGCAGTGTATATAATATGTAACATTAAATATTAGGCAGACTGTATACATATCCAAACATGCAGACCCCAAAAACCAGGGTCCTCATTCATGGTTAATAAATTTTTTGTAGCCTCTGGGCAGCAAATTTTATAAATTCTGTTTGAAAGCTATTTTATTCAAAGGATTATAATACATTTATTATTTAGCTCTAGTTATTGCCATAAGAGAAAACACCTTTAAAGGGATAAGATGATCAGTCTTAATTCCTGTAACTATGTATTTTCTTAGAAGTCTCTGTATGATTTTCAGCTGATTTAATTAATGCAGATGTGTGTATACTTATAAATTTATCAGAAATTATGTATAAAGAAGGAGGGAGTGACCTAAGGCTCCACCAACCCAGGAGAAAATATTGGCTACAGTCAAAAAGTTCTCTCTTTGAAAGTCAAAACCTTTCTTGGCTTTGACATTTTTTGATGACTTAAAGCACAGAAAAAAAAATCTACAAAAATAGGTCTGCAAATATTTTAAATGCCCCTTAGTCTAAAAATTCAAAATATCACAAATAGTTTATTTATGTCTCTATGTAGAAAAAAATAGGAAACATATATAATATTCTTTCCTATTGCCTGTAATTCTGGCACCTATTAAAAACACTGCCCTCTGGAATAATTAACTCTGTTTGGGGCCAAGGGATTGAGGGGGGGAGGTAGAAGGGATGAGGAAGAGGATGCAAAACAGGAAAAAGGATCACATTGTCGCTGATTTTCCATTTATTTTAGGAAAATACCTCTTGGGGTTTTTTGTATCTGAGATGACTGGCCAGTTAAGGACCTAATGGGTTGGGAAGGCTTCTCGGGGAGGGTTAGAGCAGGCAGGCGAAGCCCTGGACTCCCATTCTCAAACTCCATTTGAGGGCACTGACCCACTGGGAGAGGAAATGACCCATGGCTGCTACTCCCCTCCATCACCCCACCCTAGGGTAACCCTAATGGACCGTCTTCAGATGAATGCCTGGCTTCCATCCTAACTCTAATTTTTCTTTAGCCATTTCTGTTTTTGTACCTCTCTGCTTTCTGTGAAGGTCAAAACAACATTAATGGTTTTTAACATGTTAAATGGTTGTTTTCCCCCTTATTTTACCATAAAGCACAGAAAATGAGAAACAAGAAATCTCTCAGGGTCTTTAGAAATAGCGCATTTGAAAATTTCAACATAAAGATCTAGTTAAATTCAGACTTAAATTCAGTTAAATTTAATGTGCCAAGTTTTAGATGACAATTTGGTTCACTGCATTTTAAAATGCATAACTGTTTACAATATTCTATTTAATGCAGACATATCATAATATGCATGATAGATAAAATTAAAGGCTTATTTATATATATTTTTATAGAATATAACACAAACATTGCTGTCAAAGGAGTAGTAAAATCATCTAATTTAACTCACTCATTTTTCAAATAAGGAGATTAAGTGAAGAATCTTATTCAGAAACAATTTTTAAAATTTTTTTTAAAGTCATTGAGCTAGTACACATGGGCATAATTATAAACATTGTTAAATTAAGATAATGATATATTTCTATTTCAGCTGGTAAATTGCTACTGCCCTGAGTCCTCTGAGTGCCTACCTATCAGAGCCTTCTGACACCTTCCTCAGAAGCTTCTGGACCCTTCAACGTCAAGCAACTAAAAGGTTAACCTTTACAAGCAAGAGGCCTTTGGGAGCCAGGCTCATCACCCTGACAAGAGTGTCTTTTCACACTGGCTGGTGCCCAAAAGGGTGCAGGCTGTTAACAGTTTTGAGTAGTGCCCCTGCATGCAGTCAGTGACAGCAGCTTAAATTCCCAGCTGTACTGGACATTTGTTGGTTAACCTAGCATGCATTCTCACGCTCCACTTCCACCCCCAGGGTATCATCTGTCTCTTCTTTCTCACACAGCTCATGTGTTTTGGTAAAAGTTGAACCCACTCTAAGCTCAGGTCCTTGGTACCTTCCATCCTCTGGCCACAGGTACCACAGGGTGAGCATGTGACCAGCCAACCAGGCTATTTGGAATGCCTGGACTACACTGCTCTCTCCCCTCCGAGACCCTGTTGAAATTTGCAACACGCTTATTAAAAGCAAGAGACTCAGTCTTGGAATAAAATTAACATTGTTGACACTAAAGAAGTAAGACAGAAGAACTAAGCAACACAGAGCAAAACAAAATAAACTGGGTCCTTCCTGGCATGGCTGAGCTACTAGATCAACCAATGCTGAAGTCCTCCCTAATTTGGACTTCCCAGTCACCCGAACCTAAGCATTTCTTTTGTTGTTTAAGCTTATCTGAGTTGGGTTTTCTTTTACCTGAAAGCTTGTGGGACCTCATATATTAATACGCTGGTCTCCCAGCAAAGTTTAGTCAAAATTCTCCAGTACAGCCCTTTAGTTAATTATACCTCAAAGTTATGAAACAAAGCAGAATTTCTCAAAATGTGTTCTGAAAAATGGCTAAAATAAAAAATACAAGAAACAAGTGTTGGCAAGGATGTGGAGAAAAAGTAAATCTCTCATACTGCTGATGGAAATATAAATTGGTGCAGCCACTGTGGAAAACTGTATGGAGGTTTCTCAAAAAAATAAAAATAGAACTACTCTATGATCCAGCAACTACACTACTGGGTATTTCCCCAAAGAATACAAAAACTTTAATTCAAAGGGATACATGCACCCCTATGTTTATGGCAACATTATTTGCAATAGCAAACTATGGAAGTAGCCCAAGTGTTCATCAACAAATGAATGGATAAAGAAGGTGATATATATATATATATATATTTCATGTAACAATGTAACAATTGTTACATGTAATTGTTGTTACATGTAATATATTGTTACATGTAATATATAAATATAATAAATGTATTTTTATGTATGTAAACATGTAACAATACATGTAATATATAAATATAATAAAAATATATTTATTATACATATATATATTACTCAACCATAGAAAGAATGAAATCTTGCTATTTGCAATGACATGGATGGAGCTAGAGACTATCATGCTGAGCAAAATAAGTCAGTTGGAGAAAGACAAATACCATATGATCTTACTTATATGTGGAATTTAAGAAACAAAACAAATAAGCAAAGAAAAAAAAAGAAGAGCAAGACAAGCCAAGAAACAGAGTCTTAACTGTAGAGAATGAACTAATGGTTATTAGAGGGGAGGTAGGTGAGAAAATTGATTCCCTGCCTGAGGACCTTGGGAGACCTATTGACTTTTCTACTTTTCTTTGGGAAGATCTTTAAATCTCTTTAAATGGCATTAATTCAGAAAACAGAACAACTTCTGTTCTTTCCTTCCCCTCACCATTCACCTACTCACCAGCTGCTAGGGGAAAGGTGGGGTGGGGGTAAATTTGCCAGATTTTGTAGATGAAAATACAGGATCCTTACTTACTTGGAATTTCAGATGAATAACAAATAATTGTTAATATAAATATGTCCTAAATATTGCATAGGATATACTTATAATAAAAATTGCTCATCATACATCTGAAATTCAAAATTAACTGAGCATCTTGTATTTTATCTGGCATCCCTAGGTGAGCACAGGGAAAAGAGGTTACCTTTTTTATAGTCAGTACCTTCCTGAGTGACTTCACATTCCTTGGGCATGGCAAATGGTGAAGGTGACTCATGTGTGCCAATTTGGGGAGTTCTTTGCATCAACTCTCAAGATCTGAAGGATATTCCTCATTCCCTCAGGATGCGCACCTCATTTAGCCCTTAGTCTGCCAGCTGTGGGAGCCCACAGCAGTTACAACCCTCTACATTGTCTCATGGGAAGCAATGAGACATCTTTGTCCCCATGCATCAGCAAGCTCCTAGATTGGCCACCAAAGCACTAATGAGCCAACTTTTGCATCTACATTTCCGGGGAGGGCATCAACCTCAGTCTGCAGTGTTCCTGAAATATGGGAGCACACATCTCCTCAAGTAGTCACACTGAAGCCAGTGGGCTTGGTGTTGGAGGTAGCAACTTTCCCAAGGGGAAAAGGTGAGGGGCCCATCAGACAGCTGCTAGTCTTTCCTCGGAAAATCTCACAAAACCCTCTTCCTCTGAAAGGATCCAAAAATTGTGGAATTATGCTTGTAGAGTCTGTGCAGGGTGACTTAGCAACTCACTTGAGAATTCAGCAGTTACTTTATCTTGAGGCCTAGTTGAAATTTCAATTTTACATTCTGTTATATAGGTTTCTTTTCTGGGAGAATTCTCACAACTTTTAATATAGCATACATTATGAGTCTACACGAAGGGGTGGGAATTTGCAGTGGTTCCCAAATGTTTTTAATTACATAAACTTTTTTCTTTTTTTTTTTTCAGGAGATTTGAATAAAATTGCTGTTCTGTGGCACAGAGTTGGGAACGTATTGCCCTAGAACATATACACTTTGGTGATCAAGAGCAAGTTTAAGAGGTCTGAGTCCAGATTTGAATTCCAGCCCTCCCACTCACTGTTACCTTTAGACTCTGTGCATGTTTCTTTAATTATAGAGAATGGTATCTACTTTACTGAGTTGTTGTGGAAGTTAAATTAGCCAAAACATGATGAAGCCCCTGGAACAGTGCCTGGCACAGAACATGTGCTCAATAAACATCAGCTGCTATTTGTAGTAATCCCATCTAGAAGTAGTAGTACTGGGGCTGCTTAGTCGATTGTTATAAAATGGCAGAGTTTTAAATGCATTGAGATACTCTGTCATTTTGCAAATCCCCATGTTTCTAATTTTACAGACATGAAAAGCAAATGTTTCCATACATTTGAAGATGGCTAAGTGAATCAAAATGCCCCGAGAGTCCTTTAAATAATACTATAAACTTTGCATCCTCTTGTGTTTAGAAATACAAAACTTTTTTGAAATGTCAAACATCATTTTCACAGAGTTAGAAGATTGCATAATTAGGGATTATACTTATTGTTGTCACTGGGTAATTTTTAGAGAAGGGAAAGTGCTTAATCTGAAAGAAAAAGAACATCCTTAGCAACTTCAGGTGAGACTAATGATTGCAATATACAAAGTTGTGTATTTCATAACCAAATTTCTAAAAATGTACCATCATTCCTGTCCTGTGATTTTTCACCTGTCGCAGCTCTGCCTGAAGCCCCCGTCCCCTGACTGAGAGTATGAGATAAGAACACCATTGCCCTTGCATTTTGAGCAGTGCCTCCCTTGCATGTGAAACTCAGGGCAGAGAGAAAACATCAAAAACACCAAGCCCAGACAGCGCACACCTCAAGACCACTCATGTTAGACACATGGTTGTATCTTAACTTGCAGTAAACAGCACATCAAGCAAAGGTGGGCTCTGTCCCAGTCAGAACGTTTGGTTCTGAGTAGTGCAGAAACTTTGAGCAATTTCATTCACTGTTTTGACAGACTTTATTGTTATCGTTGTGAACTGTGCCTCCCCTACTCTCAATAAAAATGATGTGTTCAAGTCCTAACCGTTAGCACCTTGGAATGTCACCCTATTTGAAGACAGGGTCTTCCCAGAGGTAATCAAGTTAAAATAAGGTCTTTAGGGTGGGCTCTGTTCCAATAGGACTGATGTTCTTACACAAGGGGGAAATCTGGACAGACATACACAGAGGGAACACGATGGGAAGAGACACAGGGAAAAGATGACTGGAAGCTACCAGAAACTGGGACCGAGAACAGAGAAGATTCTTCCCTAGAGACTTTAGGGGGAGCATGGCCCAGCTGACACTCAGCTTTCAGATTTCTGGCCCCCACCACTGTGAGAGGGCACATCTCTATGGTCCTAACCCACCATTTGTAGTACAGTTACAGCAGCCCCAAGAAACTAATAAACTGTGTGAAAGTATGTCTCTCCAAACATGCTAAGTACTAAACATGGCTGTCCTATACTTTTTCCTGCCTACTGTCAACAGCTCATCAAAGCTCAGGACCTTCCCTTTGAAGTTGGTAGAAATTCTAAGTACAAGAAGAATTCTACACCACACCATGAAATACAAGGGAGATAAAATTAAACTGACAAGAATGCCATTTTAGTATTCTCAACTTTTCTAAAAGTTTATTTATTTTTGAGAGAGAGAGAGAGACAGAGAGAGAGACAGAGCATGAGCAAGGGAGGGGCAGAGAGAGAGGGAGACACAGAATCTGAAGCAGGCTTCAGGCTCTGAGCTGTCAGCACAAGGCCTGACACAGGACACAAACCCAGCAATCATGAGATCTTGACCTGAGCCAAAGCCACCCAGGTGCCCCTCGATTTTTATTTCAAATGGTTAAGAAAGTATCTCTTTTACTGAAGGGGTCACAGGTGTATTCTTCTGAGGTTGCCACATTTAAAAAGAAGACATTAGTGTTAGAAACCAGCCGTGTTACATAAAAAATACAGGCACACCTCAGAGATACTACAGGTTTGGTTCCATACCACTGAAATGAAGCATGTATCGCAATAAAGAGAGTCAAATGCATTTTTGGTTTCCCAGTGCATATAAAAGTTATGTTTACACTATAACATAATTTATTAAGTGCACAAAGCATTAAGTCCAAAAAACAATGTACATACTACAAATTAGAAAATACTTTATTGCTAAAAAAAAAAACCATCATCTAAACTTTTAACCAGTCATAGTCGCTAATCACAAATCATAACAAATATAATAAAAATGAAAAAAAATTGAAATATTGCCAGAGTTACCAAGCAAAATATGACACAGAGACACGAAGTGAACAAATGCTGTTTGAAAAAAAAAAAATGGTGCTGATAAACTCACCCATCACAGAGTTGTCACAAACCTTCAATTTGTAAAAAAAAAAAAAAAGGGGGGGAATGCAGTATCTGTGAAGCGCAGTAAAGTGGCACACAATAAGAAGAGGTGTGCCTCTAAATTTTAATTATAATGAATAAATTCAGGGATCCAAGCAGTGATAGCAGAGCTGCAGCCTTTACCGGCTCCAATCCATTCCTGGTAATGAACATGTGGAGAGCTGAGCCTGCTCAGCCCTGCATATGCCAGCCTCTGAGCCATCCTGATGCCCTCATTACCGGGCTGGACTAGAGCAAAGCAGAGGGAAGAGGTGAGCTGCTTTCATGGGATACTTGCCTCTGCATGACCTGACTCCTGGCTATCTGCTGAAAATGTCCTCCCTATAAAAAAAAATGGCTGAAATGTTTTGTGGCTGAATTGTTGTCAGATTCCTGATAAAGCACATTCCTCAAAGCATACGTCAGAAAATTCTCACAGGAGTTCAAAACATTTTCCCTTTTTTTTCTGTTGTTCTCTTCTCTTCGTTCTTCCTGCAAAACATCCTACAGAGGCCTTACTCCTCAGGCCTGTAATCGGAGTAGGGGGCGCATGTCAAGTCCAAAGTCTCCAGACAGAAAGATTAGACCAAAGAAATAGGGCTGTAAATTTCATGGGATCTGACATTCAAAACAAACAGTAGCTTATGGGGCTTTGTATGAGGACCTTCGCCATCTGGGTACAGAGACCTCAGTTTCCTATGCATAAAGGGAGGAAATTGTACTGCATGGCTTCAAATGCTTGAAAATCCTATGACTTTGATTCTTTATTCACAAAAGAGTAGAGTATGGGGTGCCCAGGTGGCTCAGTCCATTAAGCATTCCACTCTTGATTTCAGCCTGAGTCATGATCTCACGGATCGTGAGCTAGAGCCCTCAATCAGGCTCCGTGTTGACAGTGCAGAGCCTTTAGGGTTCTCTGTCTCCCCCTCTCTCTGCCCCTCCCCACTCATGCTATCTCTTTCTTTCTCAAAATAAATAAACTTAAAAAAAAAGAATAGGGTATGGATGCTGCAATGACCTGACACTTTAGGTTAATTTTAGAAAGAATGAAAAGAAGTGGCGTCACTAAAAAGATGGAGACATTACCAAAGGAGGGTAGAGGGCTTTTGTGATAGATTCCTAAGGAAAGTGTTACAGTATTAAATGATCCTGTATGGAAATGCAGAAGTAAGACTTGCAAGTGCAAGAGACCGAGCCATTCGCAAGCAGTGGTCCCACCTTGGTGTCTCTTGCTCTTTCTGGCTCACTTTCTGCACTTCATATTCCATCAGATTTGAGTCCACAGTCCTACTATAATTAGTGGAATATCTCTCCGTCTCTATCTCTCTCTTTCACTCTCAGATGAAACAAAACTCTTACTTCACACTGAAGATATCTCTTATATTCTTGCATTAGATCAGGTGATGTATCAGGCTTCCAGCAGGAAAAAGATGACTTGCCAAAATTACAATAATTCACGGGGGCTTAATAAAGACAGATAAAAAGGATAGTGCAGTAGCCCAAGATTGGTAACAACAGAGCTTGTTATCTGTGTTCAAAAGGAAGTGGACGGGGAGGAATTGCGAACCGGAAGGAAGAGTGGATCAGCCTGGAGGCTGCCAGCCTGAAGCAACAGTGAAGACATGGAGCCAAGGGAATAAATATGCTTGAAGCCAATACAGGCATGTTGGAAACACTTCAATCCTTGCCAGTTGAAGTACTTCCTGAAATAATTCTCTTAATGTCCCCAATCTGGTAAAAATGTATCCTTACTGAGGAAAAAGCCAGAGGTAGAAAATTTTTGTGCCAAAGCACTCTCAAACCAATGCAGGATTTTTGGTGTGGGATAGATATAAGTAGGCGAATCTGAAATGATTCCTTACTCCCAGAATAAGCTCCTCTACCTGAGATAAAAAGCTCGTCAAAAAAAAAAAAAAAGTTCTAACAGTTTGCTACTTGTTATTCTTTGTAATTAAATAAAGGAGAGACTGGTTTTTTTCTTTGGATACACTCAATGTGAATACAGTTAACCAATGACCAAACTCCTAGACTGAAAACAGAGGGAAGTGACTTTCGAGCCCTCTCTTAAATACTCAGCATTTGTTTCAGAAGCCGTTGGGGTCCCACTTCTACAGTCTTAGCATAGATCTATTTCAGTCCGAGAATCTACTCTTTCAGACTGAAAGAGAATCTTTCAGTCCGAGGACCTACTTTAATTGCATTTCAACCCCCCTCCCAAAGCTCAACCCAAATTCTCTGCAGTGTCTAACCTGGGGTAGCAAATATACGGCAAAAGTTTTCCACTTTTCACTCCCATACTCACAAGCGATGTGACTAATCAACTGTTTCCAGTTCCTGGAAACTGTGAAATATGATAGTGTCTCTGTCAACAAATTCTCTGTTAACCAAAGGAATTAGCTTCTACATCCTTCCTCTTTTAGTCCCTTCAGGCCTTTCAAAATGGTATTAGTACATACTACAAAAGCCTTGTTAGAGCCTATTGCACTAAGTCATTACACATAATAACTGCTCACTCCCCTACAATTAACTTTCTGCTGGCATTGCTCATAAATTAATGCTTCTCTTTCTTATCTGCTCCTGTTAATCTTGTAACATCCCTGGGGTTAAGGAGTAATCGTAACTAATTAACATTTATTCTTCAGGTAAACTATGCTATAAATACTCTGGTAAACAATGTGTTTCCTTATCGGTTTGTCATTTACAACTTAAGCCAGAATTCTTCCACTTGAGAATGAAACCAGAGTTTAATTGAAGCAAGGAGAACATCAGCTTAGGGGGATATAACATACCTTCTCTGTCCTAAGCTTTAAGACACATCAGATGAAATCCTGAAATACCAACATTGGAGCCCAGGGCGGGGTAGGGGAGAGGGCAGGAAGCTTTTCTGATGCTGAAGACAGGTAATTTTTAAGGTAATGCAAGACACTTAAAACACTTGTCACAGGGGCGCCTGGGTGGCTCAGTCGGTTAAGCAAGTCCAACTTCAGCTCAGGTCATCTCATGGTTTGTGGGTTCGAGCCCTGCGTCGGGCTCTGTGCTGACAGCTAGCTCAGAGCCTGGGGCCTGTCTTCAGATTCTGTGTCTCCCTCTGTCTCTGACCCTCCCCTGCTCATACTGTCTATCTCTCAAAAATAAAAATAAAACATTAAAAAAATAAAAAAGAAACTTGTTACATACAATACATAGGTAATAAATATAAACCAAGATTATCTTCAAGGGATGTAAATAATTACATGATGATTTACTTTATGGTCCATTCATTTGTTCAATAAGTGTTAAACATTACCAAGCCAAACATTTGCCAGGCACTGCTATTGGCATTGTGTATAGGCTCTTCCTAAACTTTAGAAGTTTCCAGAAGGACAACTACCAGGTAACTTCACATACTACCCCTGGATCAGTCTGAAACAAGTGGAACTAGCATGGATGGATCATAGATCCAGCCCAATTTGACTTTTCCTACAAGCTTGCAGCATTTTTATTGTAGATATTGATTTACTCAAACATATAACAATAATACTACCCAATCCAAACCCTTTAATCTGAGCAATGATAAAGAATATGTATAAATAGACAAAAATAAATATTCCAACTGAAGTCCTATCTGTTCATCTGATTAAAAAATCTATTTTTTTGAAAGATGGATGCTTTGGTCAAATAGTTGACTTTTCTACCCTGAGTAAAGGGCTAAATCAGTTTCTCTAATATCAAAGTTTCCTTTTCCACCAACTTTATTCACTGTCCTGCTGCTCAAAGTCCTGTGTCTAAAGATACCAGTGTGATACCACGGTCAGATGATAATACACTGAATGCTTGCCGACAAGAAAGAATGCTCATGGAATACGAAGACTAGTAACTAAACCATTTTAAAATGCTATTGGTTCACTTTGTTTCTAGAGAATATACACCCAGGAACAATAATGAAAGTTCAAAAAAGCCAAATTCCTTCTTCCCCCTTTGACCACATATATTACCTCCTTCTTTATAAACAAGTGATTATTTACAAAGTTGGTTAAAAGGAGTTTAAATTTAGGTTTCATTTAGAATTTCTTAGTGACATATTTTGTTTTTCTCCTATTATTTAAACATTATTTTATTGCACATGTCATTCCAAGTACTTAAACATTGTTGTGATTTTTTTTAAATGTAGTTAAAAAACAACGGAGGGGAAAACATGGCACTGGTTATGAAAACGGTCACTGAAACCAAATTTATCTCAGGAAGAAAAGGAAACCAACAGTGCAGCTTAAGCAAAAAGATTTTTCTAATATTGTACTTGTTGACTCTAGGGTGACTGACAATTAGAAGAATAAACACACCCACCCTTTTCTACTATTTGAAATACCTTCCCTTTAAACACATCATGCAGAATCTTACCTTACAGGGGACAATCACAGGCTACTATATCACTGCTCTTTTATTCAAACGAAAAACCATAACTTGGTGTTTATAAAAAGTTAAAGCAAATCCAGAAAGTCAAGTAAGAGACAAATAGAGAAAAAGAAGGAAACCAGGTGTTTCTGAAGGTTTTTTTTTAAACCTCTTTGGCTCCAGCTAAGGTTGAGGTTAGCCTGAGCATTGCGTGCCATTCTTGAAGGGCCCTAAGGGCTGACTCATTTGCTTTATCATTTCTTGTGAAAATGAGAGGTGGCAGCCATCACTGGAGAGCAAAGGGTGACTTGGTGACTGATCTCTTTACTAAAATGAGGAAAGCAATCACACGCGATGTTCAGAATCTCCCCGCTCCTAGAGAAACCCAGTAGCTTTATAGAAAGGAAGTTATTTCTAAGAAGACAGGTGGCAACTGAAAATACAAATGAAGAAAAGAAGAATAAACATCTTTTTCAGATATGTATCAGCAGTTCATTCATATAATGAATATTCCAGTTTTCTTAACTGCATATTACAAGTCAAAATAGACTTGATCGCTGTGTTTTTAAAGTTCTGTCTTTTTAAAGTCCCCTTTCTAAATGCACCACTTCACTCTTAACTGTCCAAAAAACCCGTTAGAGTTTACTTCCTCCAAAACAGGTGCACTTTTAATAGAACAGTGGGGGCAAAGTCTACCCACCCACCCGAAATGTTGAGGAATGAGCATGATCGCAGTGAGCAGAGGGAGGTAGGAAGTGATAAATGCCCTAAGAGAAGTCACGGGAAGGTCAAAGTTCCTTCTCTCCTGGGGAAGTGGGGCTGGACTTTTGATTGAGCTGAGCTGCAGGGACAGGCACTAATGTCTTTCCCTGTGGATTTGGGAAGGAAACAGCAAGAAAAACAACCTTAGTTGAGCATTTACCTGGAGTGGGAGAGACAGACACTTTTTTTTTTTTTTTAGTTTAATGATTTATATTTTGAGAGAGAGAGAGCACAAGCTGGAGAGGTCAGAGAGAAGGAGAGACAGAATCCCAAGCAGGCTCTGCACCATCAGCACAGAGCCCGATGTGGGGCTTGAACTCACAAAAGGTGAGATCATGACCCAAGCCGAGATCATGACCCAAGCCGAGATCAAGAGTGGGGCGTTTAACCGGACTTTGCCACCCTGGGGCCCCCGGGGACAGAAACTTTTCTAAATAATTTACAAACATATCTATTTTAATCCTTAAAACAACCTGGAGAAGTAAATATTGTTATCCCAGTTTTAGAGATGAGGAAGTTGAGACACCGAGTTTAAGGAGGAGGGTAAAACTGACGACTTCCAGGCAGGCTGATCCCATCGCCATTCTGCTGCCTCCATGTTTCAAAAGCTCACCTGCGTTCTATGTTACTAATCAACATTTTCGTATTACTTCAACTAGTGA
This sequence comes from Cryptoprocta ferox, assembly GCA_028646485.1. NCBI lineage: Eukaryota > Metazoa > Chordata > Mammalia > Carnivora > Eupleridae > Cryptoprocta > Cryptoprocta ferox. Next base: position 43,461,612 of record CM053573.1, read on the forward strand.
AGCACGTTCTTTTCTATTATCTCAATTTATCTTTATTAACTCATTGATAGGATGCTCTTGTTAGTAAGCTTGTTACTCAGGTGAGAAAAATGAGTCTCAAGATCACTCATCCAGGAAATGATAGAGCCTCTACCAGAACACAAATTCTGTGCCCTCAGTTCTTCTGCTCTTTCAGTTTGGCCTTTTGCCTTTCATCTCTGCTCCCCTCCTCTCCTTATGATTCATGGAAAGGCTATGATATCTGTAAATTCTCATATCCACCTGCAGCCAAAATTGAAGCTTTAGTCCATCACCTTTCCAGCTTCAATTCCTGTTAAAACATAGAAGCCCTTAGGAGAAGGGGCACTTTAATCTTTCATCAGCCATTTGCACTGCAGTGAGACCAAGGGTCTGAGATCAGGCTTTTTTTTTTTTTTTTAATTTTAACGTTCATTAATTTTTGAGAGAAAGAGCGTGAGCAGAGAGGAGCAGAGAGAGAGAGGGAGACACAGAATCAGAAGCAGGCTCCAGGCTCTGAGTCATGAGCACAGAGCTCAATGCGGGGCTCAAACTCATGAGCCTTGAGACCATGACCTGAGTTGAAGTCGGCCACTTAACCAACTGAGCCACCCAGGCACCCTGAGATCAGGCTTTCTTAAATTAACTCTACTTCTTAGAGCAGTCTTGGGTTCACAGCAAAACTGAAGGTACAGAGATTTCCCATACACCCCTTACCCCTACATAGGCACAGCCTCCCCCATCAGGAATATCCCCCCCGCTAAAGCAGAACATTTGTTAGAATTGATGGATGTACAGTAACAGTTCATTACCACTCCAGATCCATAGTTCACCTCAGGAATCACTCTTGGTGTTGCATATTTTGTGGGTTGGATGAATGCATAATTGGGTGTGTCCACTACTACATTATCACACAGAGTGGTCTCACTGCCCTAAAAATCGTTTGTGTTCTGCGTATTCGTCCCTCCCCGTACCCTAACTCCTGGAAACCATTGATCTTACCTATCTTTCTAAAATCAGTTTTTCATAGGAGTAAATGAACATAAAAACAACAAAGAAACAAAAAAACGTAAAAATGAGGGCATTTAGTACTTAAGGTATACAGGGTGATGTGGGTCGGGAAATTGAAGATCTAAAGATAAACCCTAGCAACCTTAAAGGTCAGGTAGAGACACACCTCTCTCTGCCTCACCCATACCCACATCTTACTGAGACTCAGCTCATTTAAATCTTTTTAGCTGTGAACACCTATATTGAAACAAAATCTTACGTTTATATACATAAAATATTAACTAAAAATGTGATTGATAAAAGTTTCTTAGAATGAAAGTTTAACTATTTTAATGAAAGTTATATTTTCACATGTTCTTCAGGATCAACTTCTGCTGGGAGGATCCAATCTATTCTTTTTAAACTTTTATTTATTGTATGGCTTGAAAAAAGTTCCATTCATAATAATAAATAACTGCAAATGGTTCATTGAGAATGAGCATGAGCAGGAGACACAGAATCCAAAACAGACTCCAGTTTCAGGGCTGCATCGAGCAGCCCATGCAGGGCTCGAATCATAAGATCATGACCTGAGCTGAAGTCAGTGCTTAATCAACTGAGCCACCCAGGCACCCCTGCCAGTGGTTCTTTAAAATAACTCACCTTGCAGTCTTGGACTATTTCCATTAAGCTGAATCAGAACTTTTGAAGGGCACTAATTTCTTGTATTCTTTAGTATAAATACAAAAATCTGACACATATCTAAAATGTACAGTTAGCATTAACACTATCTGTATAAAAATATCAAAACATGACCAACTTATGTGCTCAATTGCTTCTGAGTACTGAGAGAAATTTTCATGAGAAAAACATTCACCAAAACGCATTCCTGGGTCTTGCCAGGAACACAATCATGTAAGCATTATCATGGTATACTTTTAGTGATGTGCATTTATAGGCTTAACTCTTGCAAATGTGAAGCTATAAACCTTTTTAAACAAATCTCATATCTGCAAGAGCAATATATGAACAGAGCCAGGGTAAACTCCGAAAGAGAAAACAATTGAAGAAGACTAGCCTTGCCGAATATTAGAAGATATTATAAAGCTCTAGTAATTAAACTGTGTGTTGGAATTGATAGACAATGAACAAGAACAGGGTACAGAAATGGACCCAAATATATGATAAAGTTGAGCACTTCAGTATAAAAAAGATGACTTTACCATTTCTGGGGGAAAAAAGACATATGGAAAACAACAAAAAAAGAACCTGGAGCTCTCTCATCCCTTATGTCAAAATACATTTCTGGTGCAGGGATGTGCTAGACCTGGCATACACCAGCTGGCAGGAGCCCATCGTGCACATCTTTTCCTAGCCAACTCTGTGTTCCGTTCACATTGATAGCTGATAATTGGGCAGGATGGGACTGTTTACACTTCAGTAATTGGCAAATACTACAGATCAGGGCTTTTGTTGTTTTTGTTTTTTGAGACCCAATTTTCCAGTCACCACTGCTCTTGGAAACAAATCATATAAGACATGAACCAGAAGATAACATGAGGATTTTTCTTTCAATAATCTTAGAGGTGGTAGAGAAAGTTTTTTATACAATCCAAAATATTTTTTAAAAGATACACTTAAAAAAGTAAAAATCTTCTACTCTGAAAAAATTCTGTAAGTAATGTGAAAACTAAAATGTCAAACAAGGGAAAAGTAAATACACATATAAAAAAGGACTCATTTTCTTATACAAGGAGCTCTAACAAATTAATGGGGAAAAGCTGAGCAATTTAATATAAAGATGAAGGACAGCAATTGACAGTTAACAGAAACATAAATATAAATGGCTAATAAACATATGAAAAACATGCTCAACCTCATGCATAACTAGGAAATCCATAGTTATTTCTATATATATCCATATATATATATTTTCAAATCTATAAAATGGCAAAAATCTAGTGTGGGCTGTGATGTTGAGGGTAGATATGGGGGAGCCCATTCATTTACTGTGGGACATCATTAAATTAAACAACATTATTAAGTAAAATTTACAATTCACATTCTTTCTAACTCAGTAATTTTACATCTAGGAATTTGTTTTATAGACTTTGATGGTCTCATAAAAATGAGCAGACATGGATGATTGTTACGGCACAATGTGTGTAGTAGTTACCTATTACTATATAAGAAATTACCCCAAGACTGAAAAGCTTGAAGTCATATTAAACATTATTATCTTATACAATGTGTCTCAGGAGTTGGAAAGCCACTTAGCTGGGCAGGTATTTTTCAGGAGATTGTAGTCAAGGTGTGGGCAGAGGTATCTGAAGGTCTGACTGGGGCAGGAAGATCCAGTTCCAGTGTGACTCACTCATATGACTGACAAGTTGAAGGAAGCCTCAGTTTCTCGCCTCACAGACCTCAGTCAGATTGCTGGAGTGTCCCCATGACATGGTAACTGGCTTCCACTAGACTGAGCCACCCGTGAGAGAGCAAGGCAGAAGTCCCAATACATTTTATGATCTACTCCTGGAACTAATACATCACCATATCCATAATATCTTCTTGTTACACAAGTTAGCCCAATCCAGTGAGGAATGGGAATACACCAAGGACATGAATATCAGTGGATGAGACTCACTGGAGGCCATCTTTTGAGGCTGATTGCAACATCCACTAATAAGGTACAGGTTAAATAAATTTCTTAACTTAATGAAATGTCGTAGAACCTTTGAAAAGAAGGAAGTGGGAGCAACCTACATGTGCTGCTATGGGAAAAATGCCCAAATTTGAAGCACACATTTACGTGTTTATAATAAGAATCTCTGAGATTTCTTATAAATATAGGCATATACGCATAGTTGCATAATTATATACATAAGGGCACACAATTTCTGCAACAATTTATAAGTTTTATTAGTGGGCAGTGGGGAGGTGGTAGTGGTTAAAGATATGTAACTTTGTTTTATGCACTGGTAATGTTTGAAAAAATGTTACTATGCACATATAATACATTCGTAATTTTTAAAGCTAAAGTTAAAAATATTCTTCACAGATATTTACAGGACAGATAAACAAAGGGGGATATCATTTTAGCCAAGCTCAGACAGACTTCCTCCTTACTCCAGCTCCTGCTAAGAGGAGCTGAAAGATAAGCAGGAAAAACACAAGAGGGTTTTCTGAATTGAGGACTGAGTGCTATGAAGTCTCCCTAGTCTCCAGGTCTCCAGACTCTGCAAAAGTGGCTTCCATGAGACAGGAATTATCCCAAAGTAAAACTCTGCTGCAGTAGATTTCTCCCTATTCTGAGGCCACAGACTCCTACGGCAGGTGAGAACATGCAGGAATGGCAAGGTTTACAGTGGGTACAGTTACACAGGGTCACTCACAATGGAAAGCCTCTCAGCACCTTTGTGTTAGTGAAACTCAGCTCCATGGATTCCCAGAGCATCTGCTGCTGGGAAAACAGGGGATATGAACCTTCCTCCTGGAAGATCCTCAGGGACCACAGCTGCAAGATTGATCACTCTTGATGGATTATCACGATGGGGATGTGGACGCAGGAAAGCCCGTGCTGTTTATTACAAGGTCAAACTTGTATCACAAACTTGTATTACAAGGTCAAGAGTAGCTCTGCTGGGTTGAAGGAGAGGACAGCTGAGAAGTGTCTGCAGCAAGCATGAGCAAGATAGAGTTACAGATTTTTAAGGAATCTTCCTAATAGCGTATATCAAAATGCCAAAAATGATAATAATTATAAAGATGCAGTTGATGTTTATTGAATGCTAATTATTCATTTACTAGTTGTGCTCATTTTACAGTTTAAAATGCTGAGACTAGGAGAAGACAAGCAGTATTCCCAGGGATATTACATAACTTTTTTGGAATTTCAGTTTTAATAAATAATTTAAAAAATTTTTTGAATCAAACATTTTAAAGTTTTTAAATTTATTTTGAGAGAGAGAGAGTTCATGCACAAGGGGGTGGAGGGGGTGGGGGTGGGAGAGACAATTTCAAGCAGGCTCCGCACTGTCAGTACAGAGCCCGACAAGGGCCTCAAACTCCCAAACCATGAGATCATGACCCCAGCAGAGATCAAGAGTCAGATGCTTAACCAACTGAGCCACCCAGTCTCCCCTGAATCAAATGTTTTAAAAGTAAGTACTTCTGCTCAAGAAATCAGAAAACTGCTGCTTTGCTGATCTAACACTGAACCAGTGAGCAGAATTTACAGAAGGGCAAATTTCTGTTCAGTATAAAGTATAAACTTATTCATAATTGAAGTGTCAATTATGGAAGGACATTTCCTGAGATAGAAAGCTCCCCATCACTGGAAATGTTCAAGCAGAATCTCAACTGACACCTGTTAGGTATATTCTAGACAAGTGAGCAGCACCCCATTGGTTCCTTCCATATCTAAGCTCTATGTTGCTACTGAGAATAGAGGCTTCATGTCTATTACCCTTCAGGTTGAACTGAGCTGAGGCTGCTGATTACAGAAGACGTGATTAAATATATTTCCTAAGATGGGGGGGGCGGTTAGTGATAATTGTAAATATACACAAAGCACTTAATTATGTCCCTGGCACTGTTTTAAGTGCTTTACATATATTAACATACGCGATCACCCTAATGAGGCGTGTATTATTTATACAGAATTATCTAAGATCCTAACCTCAAAATCTGGCTACCAAATCCATGCTCTTCAACACTGATATTGCAGTGAAATAGTTGCAATTTATCCCTAACAAGGGGAGAGGAGTTTAGCTAAAACGCTGCAGATAAATGAATAAACAGACACAGGAAGTGGTTTGTTATGTAATAGGGAGTTTCTGTCCATGTTTCCAATTCTGTTTCCAAATCACAGGTTGATACTTTGATAAAATCAGTGCCAGAAAAGCCTCAATATCATTAACATTCCTTGTTTCTGAATTCAGTACAAGTCAGTATAACCTAAAATTTTTACTTTAATGGAGAAAAAAAAGATAAGGAGAAAAATGTTAAAAATAGCGTTAGTAGAGTGGAAGTTCCCTAGCCTTGTTTTTTCTTTATTTTTTGCATAACAATAGGATTTGTTTTCACAGATCAACATCCATGCACATTTACAGGTCCCTTATTGAATGCAAACCATGGTCAAGTGCGGAAAGTGGCCAACTGTGAGGCAGTCTCTCCACTCCCAAGTCAAGAGGACCTTTTCCACCTCAGTGATTCAGAGTCAGACTACTTGTGGCTCTACACTTGACTCCCTCCTGTGGGGCAAATACTCCTACCCCACCCCACTGCACCTGCCCTCTCCCCTCCCCACTCCCGCCACACCTCAGTTTTTCTCATACATGCAATGGGGATAACAGTACCTGTCTCATAGGAATATTTCTTTTTTTTTAATGTTTATTCAGTTTTGAGAGACAGAGAGAGACAGAGCGTGAGCCGGGGAGTGGCAGAAAGAGGCACACACAGAATCGGAAGCAGGTTCCAGGCTCTGAGCTGTCAGCACAGAGGGCTTGAACCCACAAACTGTGAGATCATGACCTGAACCAAAGTCATACGCCTAACCAACTGAGCCACCCAGGTGCCCCCTCATAGGAGTACTTCTAATATAGAGTAAATTAATTCATGTAATTTTAGAACAGTGCATGGTACACAGTAAATCACCAATTAGGTTAGCTATTAATGTTAGCTAGTGTGAGGAGAAATAGGGCATTTATTATTATTTTTTTAAAGAGAGAGACAGATCGTGAGGAGGGGAGGGGCAGAGAGAAAGGGCGACAGAATCTGAAGCAGACTTCAGGACTCTGAGCTGTCAGCACAGAGCCCAATGTGGGGCTCGAACTCATGAACAATGAGGTCATGACCTGAGCCAAAGTTGAACACTTAACTGACTGAGCCACCCAGGTGCCCCAGAAATAGAGCATTTAAATGGAAATCTAAATTTACAAAGACATAAATGATACTGCTGAGCAGTATGTGCGAATCAGATGAGTTACAGATACTAACTATGCCTGGGGTCAACGTGGGGTGAGATAGATATGGGGAGAGCACTGGGGCTGACTGTCAGGGTGGGGAGGCTTCTGTAGGGCCAGGAAACAAATTCTTTTGCCCATCTTTGATGTGGCATACTTTCAAATGCTCTCAAGAGTCTGTGCTGTACACTTGACCATAAGGGAAAAAAACAAAAAACAAAGAAGAGAATTGAAAAGTTAAACAATAGTTGGGAAACAGTGCTAAATAAAAGAACTAAGACACACAGAGGGTAACATGTTATTTCCTTCTGCAATATATATATATATAGATAGATAGATAGATAGATAGATATGTGTGTGCGTGTGTGTATATTTGTATATATGTGTCTGTGTGTGAATATATACATATACAGGAAAACCTTGGTTTGCGAGCATAATTTGTTCAGAAAACATGCTTGTAATTCAAAGCACTTGTATATCAAAGCTAATTTCCCCATAAGAAATAATGGAAACTCAGATGATTTGTTCCACAACCCAAAAATATTCATATAAAACTGATTACAATAGTACAATATCATACAAAATAATAAAGAAAATGTAAAATAGAAAGAAAAATAAACAAACGAACCTGCACTTACCTTTGAAAACCTTCATGGCTGGTGTGAGGGAGACAAGAGAGAGGAAAGTTATTGTGTAGGATGACTTCCACTATCACTCATAGAATCACTGCTATCTATTGACTCAATGGAATTTTTCTGCATGGGGACCATTGTATACACTCGCACAGATATTGACTACGGTACAGTATTGATAAACTCTTGTCATATTCTGTATTTAATGAAACTGGCAATAAGGCAGCAGAGGAAAGGGTCTCTATCCATAGGCAGCCTGACCTAGAATGAAGCAAAGCATTTCTAAGCTTACTCTGGTATGGAAAGGCAAAGAACTGTCCTTAGGCGCTTTGAAGTGACAAAAAATACCCTAGTGCCAGTTGTGGGCACCTTCCAATGTTCTGAAAAATCACTGGTTTCTGCCAAACACCATGGACTGAGACCGAGCATCTGATCATGGAAGATGATCACCCACAATCCCACAAAGAGAGAGAGAGAGAAAGAGAGAAGAACCATTGGTCAGTTGTGATCATGTGATGTTTGGCATCACGTACTACTCATATTGCAAGACATCACTCTTTTATCAAGTTAAAATTTATTAGAAATGTTTGCTTGTCTTGCAGAACACTCGCAGAACAAGTTACCCACAATCCAAGGTTTTACTGTATATAAATGTGTTTAATATTTTGATATATGTGTAAATATCTATTACTGAATTGTTTTTCATTTTTCCAGCTAAATTCCTCCTTCAGATGACTCAAATTTCTTAGCCTTAAAAATAATGATTATTTTTGACATTGACCAGAAAAAGTGAAAAGCAATTTACTGAAGCATTTCTCTGTATAAGGTAAACACATGTGGGCATTTATAGTCCCCACCTGGAAGGGAAGGTATGTTCTTCCTGACGAATCTCATCTACTCCTTCAAGTGTCAACTACTCATTCATCTACTTTTCTATCTCATCACTTGTTTTAATGTGTTTGGTATGGTTTTAACTGATTTACTAGATACCCAATGTTTGGACAACAACCAGGTTACTAAGCTCTTTCCCACACTTTATGTCACAGTAATGTTGAGAGGTGCACATTACTCATTCTGGTCTACAGAGGAGATAACTTGAGAAGACAGTCTGTGTGACTTTCCCTAGATCACTAAGAGGTGACTGGTCTGTCTGGAGCTGGATAGTACAGGCATATTATAAAAGATTTTAGAAATGATTAGTATGCATTTAAGGGTGCCCTGGTGTCTGGTTAAAAAAGGAAAAGTGGAGGGATAATATGTTTTTTGGTGTTGCCATTTATTGGTTTTACTTGGATTTCATTTTTGTTCTTGTTTTCCCTCTGAAAGAAAGTTAAAGGGTTATTTTTTCCTTACAAGCTTCAGAACCCTGCCAGGGAGAACAACTAATTCCACAACCCCCAGACTGTGGTCTGGAGTCTCTATTCAGGGGAGCAAGAGATGGAGTGGTGAAACAAGATCCACCTCCAGCAGCAGGGACACACTGGACTTCTGGGTCCTGGGGAACTTTCCCAGATCTACCCCAGTGCTTCATCCTCATTAGGGATTAAAGTAAATTGTTAAAGCCACAACTGCGTTAGCGCCTAGAAACTACGGCCTAGGTTAGCAAAGTTACTTCCTACTATGAAACACTTTAGCAGAAGTGGTGGTTCAAGATGGGCCTGTAACAACTTAAGGAATTTTTACAAGAGCCTGGGAGGTTGGGAGGAGGGACATTGGAGGAGAGGTTGGCAGGAAGCCCCAGGTACCCCAGGAGCCTATTCATTAGCAATCCTTGGCCACCAAAAAGGTGAGGAGCTTCACCCAATCCTGGAAATATGAACTTGTGGCCTGATGACCCCCTTGGAATTCTGAGTCTCTTTAGTGTAAGATGTACAAATAAAGATTAAGAGAAGCTTCAAGGATAAGGACAAATGGAAAGGGGTCATGTACAGAGGAAAAGAAAGGTAGGTGGAAGGTAAAGGCAAGGAGCAGGCTTTAGTGGTATGATGGTTAATTTTATGTGTCAACTTGGCTGCACCACAGTGCCCAGATGGGTGGCCAAAAATTATCCTGGATGTTTCTGTAAGGATGTTTTCAATGAGATTAACATTTAAATCAGTAAACTTTGAGCAAAGCAGATTGCCCTCCATAATGTGGGTGGTCCTCCTACAATCCTCTTGATGAGGGAGCATAAGGCAAGCTGAGGGCAAAGCATAAGCTAGCACTCCTCCTCCCCCCAGGTGGGATATGTTTGCTATTCCTCAGGCACTTCTGGCTGACTGAGAACAAAGGAAAGGAAAGAAAACAAATGGTTAACAGATAGAGATCAGTCATCCATGACAAGAGTCTCAGTTTACAAATGTCTTAGTAAATTACAAGAAAAAGACAATCTTATCAATAGCTTAATCTCCAGAAACCTACACACTCAGTTTTCTGGAGCCCCTAATATCACCTCTCCCCACCCCACCCCAAGAGTGATGTGGGGAACAAAGGCAAGAAGGAAATGGTAGGTAAAATTAACTTTCTTTATAAACTGCAGCCCATTGACAAATACTTGAGGAAAATACAGAGTACAACATTTCTCCAGGAACCCCCTACTGTCATAATGTTAATGTGTTACAAGAGGGAAAACAACCTTAGCTTGACAATAGCAAGGCCCCTGGCATTTTAGGAGTCCTCTTCAGCATATGAAAGTCCTTCTGGAGGCCTCCCTTTTGCCTTGACCTCCTCCAACTCCATAGTATATAACCAGTCACTCCTCACAACCCCAGTGCAGCTCTTTCTGCCCATGGGTCCTGTCCCTGTGCTTTAATAAAATTGCCTATTTGCACCAAAGATGTCTCAAGAATTCTTTCTTGGCCATTGGATCCAGACCCCCACCATTCAAAACCTCATCACTCTGAAGGCCTGAAGAGAACAAAAGACCCAACCCACCTCCCCTGAGGAAGAAGAAATTCTGCAGTACTTGGCCCTCATTTGGACTTGAACTGAGGCATCTGCTCTTTCCTAGATCTCCAGTCTGTGGGCCTTAAGATGTGAACTGCAGATTTTGGACTTGCCAGCCTCCATAATTGCATGATGCAATTGTTTAAAATAGATCTTACTTTAATACATATATACATCTATGTATATGTGTGTGTGTGCATATATATATCATACCCATAGACATCCTATTGGTTTGATTTCCTTGGAGAACCCTAATACAAGTGAGTTGTCATCCTCAGGCTGGTGAAAATTGTAGCTGGTGAACAAAAACCAGGGATACAGCACCAAGAAGCCAAACTGTGGGTCTTTTTGGCAAGCATATGAATACTGGCTACACTCTTGGCTTCTTAATTTCTCAACATCAGTTTCTCTTTGCTAACCTTTCTTATTTTTAATTGAATTGATTCCATCATATCTTATGTGTTACTATAAATCACTTTAATTCTTTTTTAGGATAAGTTAGAAGTATAAATAAATAAATAGATTGTCATCATTTGAAGCAATTATGTAAGGCTAGATTTAGATTTCTACATATAAGGAAAGGAAAGAACATATGAACTATCCAAATTGAAGAAGAAATGATGAGGAGATATAACTGACAAATTCCCAGAATTTAAAAAGATGTTCAATGAAGTGCAAGTGTGTATGCAAGGGAAAGTATTTTAGTAACAGACAAGAAAATATTTTTTTAAGTTTATTTATTTTTGAGAGAGGGAGAGAGACAGAGGGAGAGAGACAGAGGGAGAGAGAGGGAGAGTGAACACATGCACAAGCAGGGGAGGGGCAGAGAGAGAAAGAGAGAGAGAGAATCCCAAGCAGGCTCCCCTTTGTCAGCAGCAGAGCCCAACATGGCGCCTGAACTCACAAACTACGAGATCATGACCTGAGCCAAAATTAAGAGTTGGATGCTTAACTGACTGAGTCACCCAGGTGCTCCCAAAAAAGAAAGTATTGAAATTAATCCAGAGGACAAAACATCAAGCCACAGAGATGTGATAACCAAAACCTCTACGTTGGAAAAAAAAAAAGGATGGTTTACAAAAAGCGGAAAAAGAGTTTTGTTAGTTTATCTGCCTAAATTTTTATGAGATTTATGGAATTAAAAATATTTTATGGTGGGAGAAAATTAAAAGGTTCAAGGAAAAGACATATGAGTAATGAAAACATTGTGCTATATTGTCTCTGTACATATGTTTTTCAAATGTGTATACTTCTAAGTCTAAAACATTTTTCTGAATTAATAATAATTCAGGTACAATTTCATGCTATGCCAATAAGAGGAGTCTGAGGCATTCACAATTTTATGTAAGATTATAGCAAGGCACTGAAAAATTCTGAAGAACAAGCAACAGTGAGAGAATGTCCCATGACAAGAGTATAATAAGAGTGAGGACACCACCCCACCCATCCACATAAGAACCTAGCTAGGGTGCAAACCCAATCCTGTGACAAAATTACAGGGAAGCCCAAAGGTTTCAGAAAGAAGCATTCTTCAGCATGTAACTCATTTTTCCTAAATGGAAAATATTCTTCAATCTCATCTCTTTGCTCACTTGTGTTGTATCTCATACCAATCCAACCATGAAACAGTGACATTATGGTGGCCACACACAGGTTGTGTGACAGTCCAGGGAGGAGCCCAGATATTTTCTATAAGACCTGGGTTGGCTCATTCCCTCTATACAGCTTCCTCTAATTTGGTGGGAATCAAGGGGGAGCATGAGGGCTTGTGGGTTTTTGTTCTTTAATTGGGTAACTTTCCTTTCATTTCCCCATTCTAGTGATCGCCAAGGAAACCATGCAGAGGTTTTTCAGACATTGGTAGCAGGCCCTTCAAGTGTCATTAAAATATAGTTTGAAGAAAACATAAAGTAACGCTATAAAAACTGAATATGTGAGGTTTTTTTACGTTCCTTTCTTTACAAACACAAATATGCTCAAGTTCCTCTACAACCCATGACATGTCTTTGTGGTTGAGTCAGCAGGCTACTGCATTAAGAAAACATAACCCAGAAGCTGTGGTCAAGTTGTTAGATGGTCATTGATTTCATTGTAACTTCTAAGTTCCCAAGCAAAAACTTTAAAGAGGTCATGTATCTGGGGGCATTGTCCAGTACTCACCCTCTGAAATACCTTCCCCATATACTTTGATGTGTATGAAATCTGTGACTATACCATTTGAATTTTATGAACAATAATTTTACTTAAAGCGTATTAGCATATATAGAAAAGATACTTGAGTGCCACACAGAAAGTTCTATGAGAATTATTAGAACCTGTTAAATAATTCTTTTTTTCTAACCATATCTGATCTCTTAAAGTTAGAAGTTAGAACATAACATGCATTCAATTAATCTTAACAGTGAGGTTAAAAACAGGAAGAGGTCTTTTGAAACACTGATAAAGTAATGACAAAAAAATTAATGTATCACAATGGAAAGTTCTTTCTGATAAGAAAAACCTACATGATGGAAACATATGCAAAGAAAACGTTATTTTGAGACTTTAAAAAAATCCATGGCTTTTACTTTTTAATATTTGTATTAATCTAATAAACAAATGTCTGCAGTTAAAAAAATTAAATATAAATAAAGGCTTATAAAGAAAAACAGGCATTTTCTATTCCATTTCTATCCACCCCTGGTCCTGCTCTCCAAAAGCAACTACTTTTATTTTTATTTTTTTATTAAAAACATTTTTTAATGTTTATTCAATTTTGAGAGACAGAGCATGAGTGGGGGAGAGGCAGAGAGAGGGAGACACAGAATCTGAACCAGGTTCCAGGCTCTGAGCTGTCAGCACAGAGCCCAACACAGGGCTCTAACCCATGAACTGTGAGATCATGAGCCAAGCCAAAGTTGGACACTTAACTAACTGAACCACCCAGATGCCCCTTCATAGCAACCACTTTTAAATCTTTTATGTCTATCTTCTGTTTGCCTCCACATTTCTAAATAATAAATTTAAACTTTCATCTATCTGAGGATATTAGTACTACCGGTCTGTTTGTTGTCTCTGCTTATTTCTCTCTCTCTCATATTTGGAGATTTCCCCCAAATATCTGATGACCCATTCCTTTAAAAGAGTCACTAAAAACTGGATTGGAAGCTCTGGGAATAGAGGATTGGGGGGTGGGGGGATACAAAGGATAGAGATAATCGTTTTGTGATGAAAACGCCAATGCTCCCAGTGGTAAAGTATTACTTTTTTCTTTAGAACTGTACTCGAAAATAGTTTTCTATAAAACAGCCCTTGAATCTTCGGCCCAGCTGAAAGCCAAATTCTCTTGGAGAAAGGGGGTGAGCGATGGCTTTGAGCCCCCTGCAAGTAGCTCACTTTCAAGAAACCCATTTTTGTCCCAGCCTATCCTCTGACTTTGAAAGTCTAAAATAACAGGGGGAAATACTTAAGATATAAAGTGAAAGGGGAAAATTCAGGATACAAAATTATATACACAGTATGATTTAACTATATCCAAATGTGCATGGGATAGCAACAAGAAATACACCAGAATATTGAGGGTTATGATTATTTCTGAGTAGTACTATAAAATGTGATGGTCATCCCCTTCTTGATATTTTCACTTATTTTATAAAATTTCTACAAAGGATAGGCATTAATTTAAATATTATTTGGTTTTTAAAGAAACGCATATCAAGATGTCAACAAGAAAACCCACAGAGGTGTATGTTGATACCAGAGTAAAAAAAAGTTACTCGGCTCCTACTTTAAAGATTTACTGGTAAATATTTAATATATATTAACATGTAGAACTATGAGTAGGATGCTAGGAAACTTCATATTGATATGTTGAAATACTGAAATGGCCACTTGAGAACTTGGAAGCCCTCCATAAACCCTGACTCAATCCTTCACCAGAATTTGTGTTTATCATTGGTTTTTCATTAGTTTTATCACTTAAGAACAATCTATGTGAGAATTATAGCCCGGGGAATATAGTCCATAATATTGTAATAAAGTTATATGGTGGCGGATAGTGACTACACTTATTGTGGTGAGCAATGAGTAACGTATAGAACTGTTCAATCGAATTGCTATGTTGTGCACTTGAAACTAACACTGTATGTCAACTAAACTTCAATAATAAGAATAAAAGTCTATGGTCTAGTTTTGTATCTTTTGAATTTTATACAAATGAAATCATACTGTATTTCTTATTCTACAGGGTTTTTCTTTTCACTCCATGTTTGTGAGTTTTGTGGATAATTGTGGTATTTATATTTCTATTCTAGTGAATATCCCCATTATCACATCTTTATGGAACATCTTAGCTCTCCATTTCTTTATTTTTATTTCTTTATTTATTTTGAGAGCAAGAGTGAGCAGGGGAGGGGCAGAGAGAAAGAAGAGAGAGAAAGAATCTGTACTGCCAGAGCAAAGCCCAATGTGGGGGCTCGAACTCAAGGACCATAATATCATGACCAGAGCCAAAATCCGGAGTCAGATGCTTAACTGACTGCACCACCCAGGCGCACTTCCATTTCTTTAGACAAGTATCCATTAGTGCCCTCTAAAATCAATGAGCATTAGCATATTTACATTTCTTCCCCTATAACTCCAACCAGAAGTCAAGATGTACTGTTATTGTTTTCTTTCTTTATCAATATATTCTGCTGATTTCTCCTCTTTCATGTTTAGTCCTTAAAAGTGTAAAAATGTATATCATTTATATGGGTAAGCGAATTTTGAAATTTTTTGATTATGTGCCACTAATTTAATACCCCTAAAATATTCTTGCTTATTTATAAATTAAATATATGCATTAATGTACTAATTTATTATGGACAAATCACTAAATCACACGAAAATAGAACTTTTGAAGGGATAAAAAAAAATTTTCTTACCTTTCTTCACTGAATTAGCATGTGAATCCCCTGGGGTATAGGTGCTCTCCTGATTTAGATGAACCATCCTCAGTCTTTTCAGGATCATGTATCCTTTTGAGGATGAAATTAGCATTATGGACTCTAAGAAAAATGCACACATTTCACATGGTTTCAGGCAACTCCCAACTCAGGAGCTCCCTAGAAATTCAACATTGTTGGGATTATAGACACTTGCCAACTCCAGAATCTCTCTGTAATAAAGAGAAAAATGAAACATATTGGAGCCATTTGACAAGATACAAGCATCCTAGTCAAACTAACCCTGTGTGATTAAATATGTAATACAACTTGTTTAAGATAATCTTTCCAACAGTCCCATAGTTGAATGAAGGAGAGATCTCACAGTTCTTTTATCTTCTCTCCTGTCTCCCTCTTTTTCTGTCCTGTTTTCCCTCTCTCATCTTCCTCCTCTGTCTCTCTCCTTCTCTCTCCCTCCTTACTGACTTCTCTTCACTTTCTGTTCCTTCTTCCACCCCCAAAAGAAACTCTCCAAAACCCAGGATTACATTATCTTCAACAAATGTGCTCCACCTACTGGTACTTTAAGGAATTTCATATTTAAATACAATTTGGGAAACTGGAAACACTATCTGATACCTTAATGGAAATTTTTTTATCACCTAAATTTAATACCTCAGAAGATCTTGGTAATTTAGGAACTAAGATCATTTTTAAAAATCTAAACTTAATATGTGATTTATCAAACATATTTACATAGAACATGTATTATTTTAATGTCTTCTCATATTTAGAAACAGTTACTATATAATGTTTTAAACCTCATTACAATCATATCCAACTTGTCCCTTTTGATTTCCTACTTCCCTGTTCCATTTGCTCTGGGAGCCGCTTCTCGCCCTCCTTCCCTGACCCCTCTTCCCAAGCTCATTTCTCTCTCTCCAGTTCATTCTCTGACTTTCTTTCCTTCCTTATTATACTGTATGCACTTCCTTGGATGACTTCGCTTCTTGCACTTTTTCAATTATCACCTTTACACAAATAATTGGTAACTATTTGTTTCTAGACTGGACTTCTCTCCTGAGCCTTAGACCTGCATCTCTGAATACTGGCTTGCAGGCTCATCAATATCATCAAAACTGCTCTCCTTTGTTGTTAATGGCATCTAACCTGTTCCAATTATCCACGGTGCTTGAAGAAGCCACCCCAAGTTTAATGACAAGTTTTATGTTCACAGATTCTGTGAGTCAAGAGTTCTGAAACAGCATGATTGGCTTGTCTCTGCTCCATATGCTGGGGCATCCTCTGAGAAGACTGTCTTGCCGTTACAAAGAAGATACCGTATTTCCTTCACATTTCTACAAAGGAGAGGGAGGTAAAGATGAAAAGTATGTCCTTATTCTTTGTTTCTTAGAAATATTCACATTCTTTTTAAGTACTACACTCATGTTAAATAGCATAGAAGATCAAGTTCATAATAAGGAATAAAAACTACTTCCAGCAGAAGTTAATTTGTATTGATATAACTTAAAACATTTGTTGAGACTATCTACTGAAATTTTTAAATAAAATGCAACTTTAACAAGAAAATAAGCTGGGTTGAAATTTTGCATATTAAACTTATTAGAAGGATGTCCAACAGCAGGCATGGGACATTCTGAAAGCCTCAGGCTGCCTCACCAAATCAGAAAAGGGAAGCAACTTTGACCAGACCTGCACTTTATCTACAGATGCATTATTCCCTTGCTGTTAAATAGAGGCATCCAACTGGTGCAAATTTATGTATAAACTTGAATTTGATACCTCCCTCACCATTGCATAAGCAAATGCAGCCATGACAGAGTCAATGTTGCAACTCTAAATTTGCAAAGCCTAAATGACTTTCCTAAATGACTCATTTGTGTCAACTCATTGAAACCATAATGGATTAAACTGTGCCAACTTCTCTGTTCAAGTGTGTTTTGAAGTATGAATTGAATTAATAGGTGAAGCATTCTTTATAATATTGATTACTGATGAATGAGTTTAACTTCTAGAATCAAAACCAAGCACGTTGATTGGAAAGTTGAAAGGCTGGTAAGCTAGTGTGTACCTGGTATTAAACAACCTGTAGAAACAGGTCTGTGAGGTTTTATATTGTATGGCCTATGACTTGGTTTCAGGCAACAATCCTAAATTTAGTCAGCTATTTGTAAATGTCTAAGCTCTACTTAAATGTGCTAATTTAGGTTAATAATAAAATTGGAATTTTATAGTACATGTGCGTTTCTTTAGGAAGAAGGATCAATTTTTTTAAATGTGGGATTTCAAATACATAGTGCTTGTGGCAAGGATAATAGAATACAACCCTGAGAAATACTTCCAAATGGGTTTTAAGAGATGCATACAGGGAACTTCTGTCTTCAAAGACTAGGAGTAAGTTACATAGAAAGCCAAGCAATACTAAGCCTGATTACACAATATGTTGCAAAGCAGTGTTGGAAGGGTTAACAAGTCACTCACAAGGTAGCAGGCAGGCATTATGAATAAGGGAAGAGCCACCTTACATATTTTGTAGTAAGTGTAGTGTACATTAATGATTATGTGAATACAGACTGTAGTGAAAGCAGTATTAAAGATAAAATGTGAAGGGGTGGAAACTGATTTCAAGGAAAGTTCTTGGAAGTCTGAACTGGCTATGGAAGGATGGACAGAAGCATAAGAGATTCCTAGAAGGGGTTGTAGCAGCCTGACTAAAGGCCAGATGGGAGAGATTTAGGAAATGTTCAGAAAAATAATGAGTGGTGGGCATGAAGTCTGAGGCTGAAGGGCAGGGGAGGAATGTAGAAGAAAAGGCAGAAAGGAGGGGCTGGGGATCAAATGATGGATAGCTCTGAATGTCAGGTTGAGTTTAGCATCTTTTCTGTAGAAGTGGGAGATGATTAGAATATTTGATAAATGCAGTAATAATGGAATTTGGGGAAGTTATTGTAACAGGAGAGAATGGAGGTCCAAGTGTCCAGAGACAGGTAGGGCATTGGAAAAAGTTCAAGTAAAAGGGAACATAGGCCCGAAGTAGAGTGCTGGCAGGGGACAGAAAATTGGGAAACCAAGAAATAAGTCAAAGGGATACTCAACAGGGTTTGATCAGGGCAATGAAAGAGGGAAAGAGTCTAATCTACTTTGTGGTTTTGGGATCCAATTCCCTTCCCTTTGAATCTGGAGCTGGCCTTAGTGATACACTGGTAACCAATGCACTTTAGAGGAAGTGACACTACATAACCTCGGGCTAGATCAGAAACTGCCTCTGCCTCGTTCGGTGGAATACGGGTTCTGAACCACCTGTACGTTACAGACCAAGCTAACCTAGTCTTTGAGTTGTCCCAGCCTAGGCACAGAAGTGTCAGATGATTTCTGTCTGGATGAACTGTAACAGCAAGACACATGGAAGGATAGAGTGTAAAGGAACATTGTTTGGTCTTCTAATATGATGCTGTTTAGCATGCATAAGTTTTTCTCTCATTAAACATTCAGTTGGATAGGTGGGTAAGCAGAGTATAGTGATGGATATAAAATAGTGATTAGAAATTTTCTCCAAAGCATTTACATGCCATTCCTCAAATTTCCATCCCTTATGAGCACTAATACGCATGTTTAAGACACCAGCAGTTAGCTGTTCAGGCCATTTGGAGGTACACCCTGGGCCTCTAGTAGACTCAGAATAGACATCAATATGGATTTAAAAGAGAAATTATTATTCAAAATGGAATAACAGAAGAATGATCTATTTTCCAATAGTTATGCAATTGTTTTTTCTCCCATAGTCTCATCTGTAAGAGGAATACAAGGTTATGAGTATGAAAAACTGATACCCTATACATTTTTCATTTAATCAGCTTTATTGAAGTATAAAACATATACACAATAAAATTCCATGTTGTTCAGTGCCAAGGTCAATGAGTTTTGATTAATGTAAACAGTCTGGTAACCACTGCCACAATTAATACCTAGAACATTTCCATCCCCTCAAAATACTCCTTAGTTCCCTTTCACAGTCAATTCCCCAGCCCTACCCCCCAGCAATCACTGACGTGCTTTCTCTTGTTCAAGTTTTGGCTTTTATAGGTTTTCACATACTGTAGTCATAGAGTGAGTCTTCTTTTGTGTCTGGCTTCATCCCCTTGGCATAATGCTGTTTTGTTATTCACCCAAGTCGTTGTTCCTTTTCACTGATGAGTAGTATTTTCACATACGATACATCATCCTTTGTTTATCCAGCCATCTGATGATGGGTATCTGTGTTGTTTCTAACTTTGGGCTATTGCGAATAAAGCTGCTACGAAAATCTGAGTGCAAAACTTCTATTTTTCTTGGGTAAAATACCTAGGAATGAGGAATGATGGTTTTAGTACTAAAAAATATTTATCTTCCCTGTATCAATTATCCCTAAAAAATGAAAAATAGAAACATCTCTTGGTCATATTTCATAAAATTTATCAGCAGATCTGCTGAAAGATAGGTGAAGAGTCCATACATTTCCCAGCCCTAAAGAGTCACACACAATCACATACATGTAACATATTCCAAGATAATGCTTAATAATATGTAAGAAGATACTATTCCTTACAAACTTCAATATACTATGAGTAATATGCGTACACTCATATTATTATATGAACAAAGAAGACACACTAAGAATTCTGTTGTGATTTTCTCTTAAGAATAAAGAGCTGCAAAATCTCTAATTTAAAAAGAGGAAACTTTAGTCCATCTTACAAAGAAATATGTTTATAAAATGCCTGCATGCTTCTCACACTAGTTACATTGACTTTAATTAAGGAAAGAAAATATTTCTCATTTCCCAAATGAGAAACATTTCCTAACAACATTCTCAAGGTTGTTCTTAGTCTAAATTTGCATATAGAAATGTCTGGAATAGAAAATTTTAAATATCAGACCCCAGGGTTATAAGCTTTCACATTCAAAAGTGCAGAGAACCCAACATTAACAAAATAGTTCTACAAAAATCAGAATCACATCTTAGATGTCCCTTATTTAAATAACAGTGATGTCACTTTAGAGTTAACGACTACAGGGAATTATTGAATTGTAACACATGCACAAATTTAGAAAATTTCAAGAGTTCCTAAATATCATTATAAAAATAAACATTTTACACTATTATGATCTCCAGAGAATGATATATAAAGGTTATGATCAATGAAACTTCAATCATGACAAAGTAAACGTTTTACCTTCATTTCAAGTTGCTTTCTAAAATTGTTATGAAGTATCAACCTCACTGAATTCATGAAAATAAAAGTTATCCCACCACAGATTTTTGGCGGCAGAAACTAAAACTTTAAAAAATACATAAAACAAAAATAGCACGAGAAGTTTCTTGACACACATTATATTTAGATTCCCTTAACTTGACACTTGGAAACTCAATTTCGTATTTTGTAAACTAGTCGTAGAAAATGATTCTGAGAGTATAAATGAGGTTTTTATCAACCCGTTGACTCTGACAAGCTACATATCACCACCTGTCGCTGGCAGCATCCAATGGAAACTTCTAGTACTTAACACACTTCAGCGCCTGCCAAGGAAGCAGACTGCAGAGAGAAGACTGGAGCTTAACCCACAGGTTATTCACTGCCACACAGTGGCAATGCCGCAGGCCGGTGGGACGGGGCACAAGTTCTGTGTCTCCCAAGCTTCGGGCAGGGCACTACGCCTGCATTAATGCACCCAGTCTCTCGGATGGCGCAGAACTTCCAGAATTTCCGCTTCTTTGGAGTTCTCTGCGGGTGAATGCATGTACTCCCATCTATACAGGTCCAAAACAAAAGCAAAACATATAGTAATAATAACAACAATAATAAACAACATGCATACCTCTTTACTTTAAATAAAAGAAAATTAAAATTCTAAGAGTAAAACATTTCTTATACCTCCGTGTCTCCAATGTACCTAATACGTCTTTTACCTGTTAGGCTTTTTAAAAATATTGCTGCTAGAGGCGCCTGGGTAGCTCAGTCGGTTAAGTGTCTCGACTTTAGCTCATGTCCATGATCTTGTGGTTTGTGAGTTTGAGCCCCACATCAGGCTCTGTGCTGACAGCTCGGAGCCTGGAGCTTGCTTCACATTCTGTGTCTCCCTCTCTCTGCACCCTCTCTTGCTTGTGCTCTGTTTCTCTCTCTCAAAAATAAATAAATGTTAAAAAATAGGTCTTAAAAAATATTTGTTGCTAAAGAAATAAAATATTTTAATAATTCCTGAGCATTCTTTGGTTAATATTAATATCTCAGAGCCAAAATACACTTTTACTAGGAACCAGGTTTCATAAAATGTAGAGCCACAGATGATCCACGGGCAAACTTTTTTTAGCTTAGTATTTATTCACTTATTTTAATGTGTTACTTTCTATTTATGGCAATAATATAGGTTTGCCTTTTTAAATAAATTCTCTGTCAGAAAAAATAAGAGTATAAAATGTAAGTGAATAATACCTCAGATAATATACAAATATAGTCAAAATGGTTAAGCTGTAGTATGAAGTCTGGCAAACACTGGTTTAGACCAGAGGTTAGCAAACTTTTCCTATAAAGCGTCACACAATAAATACTCAATTTTTATTTTTTTAATTAAAATTGACAGATACGAGCAGGGCAGGCAGAGAGGGAAACACATGATCCAAAGCAGGGTCCAGGCTCTGAGCTGTCAGCCCAGAGCCCGATGTGGGGCTCGAACTCATGAATTGTGAGATCATGACCTGAGCTGAAGTTGGATGCTTAGGTGCCCCATATAAATACTTTAACTTAGGCTTTGTGGGGCCACATACAATTAAAAAAAAAAAAATACAATATTCTTCTTTGTTGTTAATAATCCTTTAAAAATATAAAACTCATTCTTAGCTCAAGGGCTGTACAAAAACACATCACAAGTGGCCTTGGATTCATCCTGCCCTCAAGTTCGCACACCCTTGGTATAGACTAGAAGCAGCTAAAAGTGACCTGTCATGTGAACTATTCAAAGAGTGATTTATAATCCACCCAGATCGCAGCTTTTGATATACCTATAATTAGGGGCCAGCAGTAATCAGGAGGACTACCTGAGGCCTTAAGAACTTATCTCTAGTTTTGGGGCACCTGGGTGGTTCAGTCGGTTCAGCTCCTGACTCTTGATTTCAGTTCAGGTCATGATATCACCGTTCGTAAGTTCAAGCCCCACGCCAGGCTCCACACTGACAGTGCAGAGGCTGTTTGAGATTCTCTCTCTCTGCCCCTCCCCTACTCATGCGCACGCTGCATAGGCTCTCTCAAAAATAAGTAAGCATTAAAAAAATAGTAACATCTCTACTTTTTATTCACATCTCATGTCTAGGGTGGCAGAACACCTAACAGTGACATGCATGAGTTTTCAGCTAAGGACATGAACTCCCAAGAATAGTTATACAAGGACAGAGCCAATGCCATTCTGAAGACAGTGACAACTATACTGGGTACTAATCCCACCAGGCTAAATCTGGACGGCAGAATGAGGCAAGGCAGACCTTTAGTGCCATCCAGCAATCCATTCTTATCTGGACATTATACCCATTGAGAAAAGAAGATTCTAGTTCCTATAAAACAAGCAATGGTAATTTTTCTTTCTTCTTTTTTTTAATCTTTTCTATTTAGTCGAGACACACATCATTCTCACTTTCTCATACACAAAAAGTCAATTGTAGATCTTTATTAACCTAATAGCACCAACATAAATATATGTCTTTATTTATTTTTTGATATATCTATTTTTAAACCACCCTCCCAACCCCATTTTCAAGTAACTTTCTGGAAGCTCACCACAGCAGCATGTAAAGCACAGGGAGAACACAGAGCACGTGCAACAATCCCTCATACTTTCACATAAGCTTGATACTTCATAATGGAGAGTAAGACTTCTTCAATGTTGTAATAATTTCTGACAAAATTAAGTTGAAAAACCTGACATGCTCAAATAAATTTGCTTTGCCCATAGCTCTTCCCAGAAAATTACCATGTGGGCCCCTAGACACCATCATCCACCCTATCTTCTCACACCCTCTATACTTTCCCAGCCCTCACCCAAGAACCGTATCATTCATCCTGCCATTCATTCTTTAAAAAAAAAAAAAATAATTTTCTGGGGTGCCTACATGGCTCAGTCAGTTAATTGTCCAACTCTTGATCTCGGCTCAGGTCATGAACTTACGGTTTGTGGGATTGAGCCCCCCTGTCAGACTGTGATGGCAGCACAGAGCCTGCTTGGGATTCTCTTTCTCCCTTTCTCTCTCTACTACTCTCCAGCTCTCTCTCTCTCTCTTTCTCTCAAAATACATAAACGAACATGAAAAAATCTTTTTTTAATAAAATTAACCTTTCTTAATTATTTGTGATTTTATTATAAAATCAGCAATATCAAAACCAATGAAGTCTTTAGGTAAGACACTTGCAGTGTTAATGTTCATGTTTTGTAGGGGTTAGCAGATTGGGAGTGGAGGAATAATTATTACAATGCATCATTCTTACCGAGCAGTTAGAGGTAAAGACATCAAGATGCTTTCAATCCTGGACCCTGGAGTGAAGAGGCCAAACTTTGTACCTCGATCATACACAAGGTTAAATTCTACATACCTGACATAAAGACAACAAATAACATTAAGGGCCAGTAAAAAAAAAAATCTTTCTTAAGATTAGCCAATAATGAATACCTCAAGGGGATTGGGGGGGAGGCTTCTTCCTGCCCACTGCTCCTCCCCCTCCCAATCAGCTAACTGGCACAGGAAACACCTATCTACAGTCAGTTGAGTCTTCTCCATCTGGCCAGGCATAAATAAAAGGGCATTCTACCCAACAAACAATAGGATATAGATTTGGCCCTAACATGGCGCAGTTAGTTACAAAACAAGGGCCCTAACATGGCGCAGTTACAAAACAAGAAGGTTATGTTTTCCAATAAATAAACAGAATGGACACAAAGCTGAGAGCTTTAAGGCACAAAAACAATTAAGAAAAGGAACTGGCACCCTTTATTAGGATAGAACAGCTCTTTCTGGCCTTCTCCCATGATCTGAGATGTTTCAGAAGACCTCATTTCACCACCAGTAACTTCCATATACTAAGATAGGGCAAAACTTTCATAACTGAAAGGCCAAGCACAGATAACAGCAATCTATTAATAATTACTAATATATTCTAGATATTCTCTTTTCTTAAAGTAGTTGATAGCACTGATAAGCATTCATATAATTCAATCTTCCTGCAGATCAATGGCAATCAAAATAAAAAGCAGTGGTTGGGTTGCAGGGCTCAATTTTATTTTTCTAAGAAGAATATCCTTAGCATCAACTAAAACTTGTTTGGTTTTGTTTTCCATTAACTGCCTCTGTCTAGCTAAAAAAAATCTGTGATTGGCTTTAACATCATGGGATCTCTTGTAAAAGGTCATTCAAACTTCAAAGATAATTTTTACTTTTCATAAGAATTTAGAATGATCCATACAGCTGAAAATTCAATGAATAGACCCCTTTTTCAGATCATTTCTCAACTCATTCAGAAATCACTTTCTTGGTCTAAACTTCCCTCAGGGGGCACCTGTATGGCTCAGTCGGTTAAGCGTCTGACTTCGGCTCAGGTCATGATCTCACGGTCTATGAGTTCAAGCCCCCTGTCGGGCTCTGTGCTGACAGCCAGAGCCTGGAGCTTGCTCATTCGTTTACCCACTGGTTAGTCTTTAATCACACCTGGAGGAAGATATTCTCTAGACTTCCACAGTACTTCAATTTTTAGAAAACACCCTTCTGTGTGCAAACTTGCCAAAGGCCTTGAGAAAATTGAAATACATTATATCAATGGATCCCTTTTTAGTCCTCAGCATTTATTTATCACGGATTGAATTGTATGCATTAATAACTTTAATACCTTCTTATATATCTGTTTCAAAAAATAATTTAAGCGAAACTTCTTAATTTCCTCCTTGCTAAGAGCATGGGAAAGAATTTGTCTCTCAGACACCTTTTTCACCCCAATGCTGACTTTCTGAAACATGATATTTAATGGATAGCTGGGATTCTCTAGTTTGTACTGATGTCTCTTTCAAAGACTCCTGTATGGAACTCCCTAAATGAATTTTCTGTAAGGATCCTTGAACTCCTTCCTTTTTTGAGTGAAGGATGCCCCCTTCCTGACATTAGCCTCTCTGACTCCTACCAGATTTCACTTAGTTCTGATCTTTCTGATCCTTCCCATACATTTATCCTCTCTGAGGTGCCTGTAAACCATGAACCTTAGCCATTCCCTTCAATTTAACAGATGCCTAAACTTTATCTTGTTTCCCTTTCACAAAATACAACAAAACAACAGTAAGTTAAAGATTTTTTGTTTCCTGGGCACCTAGCTGGCTCAGTTGGAAGAGCATGTGACTGCTTACTTTGGGTTGTGAGTTTGAGCCCCACGTTGGGTGTAGAGATTACATACATACATATATACATACATACATTTAAAAAAAATAATTAAAATTTTAAATAAAAGATCTTTAGTGTCTGTTCTCCAGTGAAAAATAAGACTGTAGGAGTGAAGTTTAAGGTCTGGGGAGAGAATGGTATAAGTGGGTAAGAGACTAAAGGAAATTGCCAGTAAGGGACTAAAGTCTTAAAGGAAGTAGCCTGACCAGAGCAAGGGGAACTCCTACTTGGGGTGCAAGGAAGAGGAGCAGGTGAAGGTGAATGTGTGAAGGATGCAGATAGGGCTGTGAGCGTAACATGTGAGAAGGGGAACACAATGCTGACAACTGCAGTGACAACACAGTGAGGGGCTGGGCTTATCTGAAGGCCCAGAGTTTACTGCCATCTTAAGGCCCAGAGATACGGGGGTAGAAGGTTCTCAGTGAGAAACACTCACATGCCATGTCACAGAAAATTCATCTAACAGCCCACACTCACACCTAACTCAAAAAATATCCAATGTGCTAGGATTCACACAAATGAAACTCTCAAAATGTCCTGTCATCACAAAATGAAAAAACAAAAAACAAAAGAACACAAAACATTATTCCTACGTCTAAGAAGTTTTAAGGCTTCACCTCATTAGTATTCACAAAACCTGCCAGCTTTGCACATCAAATCCTAAGCAAAACTAGAATATTGCACTTTCCAGGGCGGCGGGGGGCGGGGTGGGGGGGAGGTTGCAAATTTTCATTGGCTTTTTATTTAACGTATAATTAACACTACTATATTGGTTTCAGGTGTGCAACATGATTTAACAATTCTATACATTACTCAGTGCTCCCCACCACAAGTGTACTCTTAATCCCCTTCCCCTATTTCAGCCAACCCTCCATCACCTCCCGATGGTAACCACTAGTTTGTTCTCTGTATGTGAGTCTGTTTTTCTTATTTGTTTCTTTTTGACTTTGTTTGTTTTGTTCCTAAAATTGCACATATTTTTCAGCCATAAAAAAAGAACAGTTTTCTTAGAGCCACATGGACGGAGCTGGCGGGTATCATCGTGAGTGAGTTAAGTCAGTCAGAGAAGGGCAAATACCATAGGATTTCACTCATACGTGGAATTTAAGAAATAAAACGGCATAGAGTTTTAAATTATCCACTTAGGTATACCTTCCCCACTAAACCGTGAGCTTTTCTTTTCACAGATGCATGCTATACTCACATTTGTAGCCAGCATAGTGCCTAGCCATAAGAGTTGCATAATATATATTAAGGAAATGAAAACAGGAAAGAATAGTAAAAGTATATTTGAGAAATCAAGGGACCAAAGAAAGAGTCCCAAAGCAGACACATTAAGAAACTTCTAAAAAGAAAACTTAATCAGCTTCCATTTTTCCAAATTTTAAATAAGGACCAGATAACACAGGCAGCCGTAAGAAAGAATAAACACAAATATTTCTCTTTAAACTTGAAATATTATTTAAGTTGATCTTTTCAGGGACTAGCTTTACCTCCTCAAGCACTGAAAGTTTTATTTGCCTGAGACAGAATTAACATAAATGAGAAAATCCATGTTATAGCCATGGACCAGTACTATGCATGCAGTTAAGATGGCAGTCAGAAATTGATGTGAGCGGGCAGGGTGGATCATTTGGAACTGATCCGCAAGTATACCTCAGGTGAAGACAACCTTAGTGTGGTCACCCAACTAAGCTTACCATGCTCAATGCACAGAATAATGTGGCTGAGGTTGAGTATCTAGTAAGAAATACAAACCTCCTTCAACTACTTAACTTCCTTCATGTATGGGAAAGGCTACCAGTCTTGAGGTCATGATGACCTGCTTCCACATCTGGGATCTTTTATTTACTAGTTGTGTAATCTTGGACAAGAGACTTACTTTTCAGGGAGTAAGTTTTATCATCTGTAAAATGAGGATAATTACACCAATCTCACAGGTTTGTAAAGAAAATTAGATGCAATCTGTCTAACATACTGGCTGGCACACAGTAAGGACTCCATAATTAATAAATATTACCATTAAGTACAAATAATTTCTGAAATAGTTATTTCCATTATAACGACTTCCATGAAACCTTAAAATGGATGGAAAAGTGTGGGATTCCAAATCTACAAAGCAGCAAAAACATTAAATGATGCCCATATCTTGGCAAAAGGTTGGAAGGCACTGCTAAAAGACTAAAAGAAATCAGCTGAATTAAATTCAGCAAGTACCAATACATGGCACCTATGAATCTAATGTACAGACAAATGAAATAAACCTTGATGTTTTTATAATACCATTTTACGCCAAGTCTTAATATTCATTTAATATTTACCTAGTTATAAAAAGAAGTTCGAGTTAGTACTAATACAACTCTAACAAAGTAACTGCCCAAGGCAACACACCACCCACCCATTCACCCACCATGGCTGCTCCACCTTCCCCCACCCCCAAGTCATGCAATGAGCCAGTCTATTCTCCTGTCACTCACTCACCGTCCTCTCCGCAGCTGCTGCCACAGCTTCTCCTGGGGGGTGAATGAGTCATCACAGTGTTTCTTCACAAGAGGAATATACGAAGGAACCACGGCCTGGGCACAGCTCTGCACGAAGCAAAACACTTCTTCCTTGGATGGTGAGTCAAGGTCATCAAAAAAGATGCCCCCGATGCCCCTCCGCTCCCCACGATGGACTATAAAAAAGTAATCATCACACCTGGAAGACACAGCAAGGCCATGTTAGGGATCAAAGGGGGAAAAAAAGGCATGAAAATCAATGTGAGCATTTCAGCTTATCCTTGTCTAATGCCAAAGCAGCGTCCTTACTTTTTTGCCCAACTGTGAAAATAAAACTAGGGCTTCAGACAGATTTCCTATAAGTAGCACCCATGTAGAAAATGCTTATGCTTTCATCTGCAAAGCAAGGACTATAACACATATCTAAAGGATGTGGAACTCTAAGAACTTTAGTGAAAAAGAAACAGAGTCCAGTATTAATAGTGTATTTTTTATTTACTTATTTTGAGAGAGAGAGAGGGCATGCACGCTCTCAGGCACAAGTGGGGTAGGGGCAGAGAGCGAGGGAGAAAGAGAATCTTAAGCAGACTCCATGCTCAGCACGGAGCTGGATGCAAGCCTCGATCTCGTGACCTGAGCTGGAATCAAGAGTTGGACGCTTAACTGACTGAGCCACCCAGGAGCCCCAATAGTGTATTTCTTAAAACAAGTGATGCTGCCGCCTTCAGCAGCAACTGGGGCTTTTTCAAGAGACAGGACAGGAATCCTCTACCAACACCACCAACCAGATCTGATTGGGCACAAACCCTTCAGCTCTCAAGTCACATCCTGTATTTGCCAAAGGAAGGCACAGCAACTAATCTCTAAGGTTCCTTTCAGCAACACAGTGTGGAGGCTCCATAGCATGTATGAGGGAAGGGCCAGTGGCAGGAGACATTCAGAGAATGAATACGGACATGTGTGAAAGGTTACCCCTGGGAGCCAGCACATGCAACTATTGATCTGTTCCTGAGTCTCTCTTCTGTGCCCACTAGAGCAGGTGTCTTAAATGTCATTTCCTAAATGCTCAATTTATAGAACAGTTTACATTGTGGAAACAGCTTTCTAGATGATCTCTATAAATAGAAAAACCTGTAGAAACAAAAACTAAAAGCTATTTAAAAGGTTCCATTAAAAATAGCCTTAATAGCTTAAACCAACAAAACAAAACAACAAAAAACAAAACTGGTAGCAGATGCAAATCCCTACAACAGATGCAATGGTATAATTCACCTTGACTGTGACTTGTTGGCTGTCCTTTACATGCACATTTTATTAACATAGTTGAAACGCATCCTGGGCAAGGCTGTGAAGTCAGCTTTAACCAACTCACACTATTTCAAAATCACCAGGAAATTAAGAAATTTGCTAAATATTTATACTAAAAACTTCTTTTTAACTAGCCTGCATCCTAGATGTCTTAGTAACTAATATCACTCAGATAAAGTCATCTCAATAATGGCAATAAAAGGAAACCAAAAAAAGAGAATGTCACCCAAACCATCCTCTTCCCAGAAGGACGCTGATTTATAAGAGAGAGAGAAAAAAAAAATCCCTCCAGCTTACATTCATGTTTCCACAGCTGTGCAATTTTCATTGGTAAAATCAATCAAAAGGAGAATATATCTTTTCTGAGGACTTTGAAGCTGAACTCCCTACTCTTACATAAATAATATCAAGATTCCACAATTATTAGCTCTAAAAACAATGCAAAAAAAAAACAAAACCCAGAAAACAAGAAACACCAAAACCTCTTCTGTTCTTCCTTTTCAAGAATGTCAAATAGCTCTAGGCAGAGCTCTTATTCCAAACAATTTATTCCTAGACTCCCATTTCATATCTGCCAAATATCCTGGATCTCCTCACAACTCATTTGTTTCCCTTTTCTTTATCATTAGAGTTTCCTTAACAAATTTCCCAATGCCAGTCTTTTCCTTGTCCAAATCTCTGGTATATCTGCATCTTTCCCTAGTAGTTCTCTGACCCTTCCCATGTCCTAATATTTCCATGACAACAGCAGTTCTCATCTGGGATGAGACATTAAAAGTCTACCCCAGGATTAAAAAGACTCTAATTTATATTCTAAATCATTTGGGATCAAAAAATATGCTGCTACCCAATTATTCAAATATTCCTAAGTAAACAACATAATAAAACCACTTTAAACTGATATCCTCCTTCTGGTGGGCAAAGGAAACAGATCAATCATCATAAGTTGAAAAACGTATTCAGTGTCATAATATTGCCTTCAGGATCTACAGAACGAAGGAACGGAATATATTTTAGGTGTTATGATACCTTTACCTACCATTTTTTAAATTTAGGGTAGAGATCAGGACCATGCTGGTCACAAGCCTCCTTTAGAGTTCTGTGAAAATGGACAGCATCCTCTTGGTTCAAGTATGTTGGAGTAAGGTCACATCCACCACCAAACCACCACAGCTTGTTACCTACAAAATCAAGGCATGTGATTTTCATGCAGACTTTGGACTTTGAGATATAGCACACTACTCAATGTATTACCAAACTTAATTTATCAGCTTAGTGTATTAAACATGAAGTGGGTAACAATCAAAAAATATTTAGGGGCACCTGGGTGGCTCAGTAGGTTAAGCATCCAACTTTGGCTCAGGTCATGATCTCATGGTTCATGGGTTCAAGCCCCTTGTCAGGCTCCATGCGGACAGCTCGGAGCCTGGAGCCTGCTTCAGAGTCTGTGTCTCCCTCTCTCTCTGTCCCTCCCCTGTTTGCACTGTGTCTCTCTCAAAAATAAACATGCGTTAAGATACATACATACATATATTATTTAACTAAATTTATCTCTGAATGGCCAGTAAAGCCTAAGCAGGAATGAAAAGGTAAAAGAAGTAGGAAATCAAAAAGTGAGAGAGTAGAGTAGATCCAGGCAGGAAAATGTTAGGCATGGCAGTGAATGATGAAACATATGGGTGGACCAGGAAGTAGATCTCAAACTCTGGCTGCATCAGAATCACACGAGGAGCATAAAATGCCTCTGCTGGGTCACAATTTAAACAACAATAACAACAATTAAAAAAACACACACACACAAGGAAATCTCTGGCCCAGGTATCTGCAGTTTATAAAAAATTCCCCAGGAGATTCTGATGTCCCCTGTATTAAAAACCACTGCCTATCCCGCCTTAACCCCAGCAAGGGCAAAAACACTTGCAGAGGGACACAACTTACCATTTGAGAATAACTATTACATGTGTTTAGTTGGATCTATAGGTTGTCAGTACCAGTTACCAACTTCTAACGTTAAAAGGTTGAACCAAACTAAATGTCTTCAAAATGAAGGTTAAATACATCGACTTTAAATACCACCAGCTGCGGAGAGACCACCAGCCGTTGAGTGGCACTGCACAGACGCTCTGCCAGGTGGTAACAGTAGGTCTGGCTAATTTGGAGACATGGGCTGGAACTACACATCCTTAACGAGGCATGATCAACTCCACCCTATATTAAACCCACTGATAACATGCTGGTGACTAGCAGAGCAATGCATGTGGAAGACCTTTTCACATTTTCACAAAAACAAGTTCTCCATTTCCACTTAACCCTTGTACATGAGG
The DNA here is from genome assembly GCA_028646485.1 of Cryptoprocta ferox. NCBI lineage: Eukaryota > Metazoa > Chordata > Mammalia > Carnivora > Eupleridae > Cryptoprocta > Cryptoprocta ferox. Next base: position 43,493,621 of record CM053573.1, read on the forward strand.
TTTTCCTTTGGATTTCCATTCCTGTGCAAAGAACCCTGTGTGCACTTTGAAGCTGAGATTCATTAAATCATTTCTTCTGTGTTGGAGGGAATATGGGGAAGTTCAGAGCCCAGCCAATGCTATTTTCACTTTTTACCTCTCCTGAATAATCCATTGCAGCTGCCAAGGAATAAGTCTTCATATGTTTCCTGAAAACCTCGTTAAGATTTATATATTCCTTCTCACATATAGATTATGCCCCCTAGCTTGTTTTAAAATACATATTTGCACAATAATATTTTGCACAGCTCCAGGGATGCTTACCATCAGCTTCTTCTACTTCAAAGTATCTGTAGTTGAAATGGATAGTAGGAGCATGAGGATTCTTGGGGTGGATAACAGAGCTCACACCCATAGCAGAAAACGGCAATTTACCTGGAAAGCAAAACATGTACTGAGCTCTACTCAGTCACCGGGCTTGAATAACTCCAACATGGTTTCTGGACCAATTTTCAAAAGCTGCTTTTTGTCTCTTAAAATACAATTTTTAAAAAGTAGGTGTGAACATCCTTCTCTGACATGTGCACCAAATGATTTTTTTTTCTTACAGAAGCAATATTTATTGTACAAACAGAATTCATGGGGGAAAAAACAGTTTGCGGGACTTTTAAAGGCTGTTGAGCCTGCCTGATTTACCGTCTTTCGTCTTCAGAATTTTCCCTCTGCTTCTCATTTGCTTCGCTGCTTCCTCAGAAAGATTTCCATGAACAACAGAAACGCTCACCCCAGCCTTTTCAAAAACACGCCCATCTTGAAGTACACAGCTGATGCCACCACCTCCTATTTATAGAGATACAAAATGAGGAGAGAAGGTAAGGGTATATAAAATCAAAAACAACCCTTGCATGAAGGTGGTGGGATTAGGAGTGATTTTCCTCCTCTAAACTGAGTATTTCTTCTACATCTAAAATAAATCACTGTAGGGGCACCTGGGTGGCTCAGTCAGCTAACTGTCCGACTCTTGGTTTCTGCTCAGGTCATGATCTCAAGGTTCGTAAGATCGAGCCCCTACCCACGGAGCTCCACAATGATAGCTCGACTCTCTGCTTGGGACTCTCTCTGCTCCTCCCATGGGCAAACTCACTCTCTCTCTCAAATAAATAAACTTTAAAAAATAAAATAAAATCACTGAATATTTCCCCTTCAAATACTACTGTTCATTATGGCATCCACTGGTTATGATATAGGAGAGAAGTCCGAAGTTAAAAATAGGTATGGGTGTGTTTGAGGAATGTTCTACTATTACCAAGTTTAAGAGCTCCATATTATTTCAGTTGTTTTTTCCCCAGTGTGCTGTGTACCATTTAATTTTGTTTATAGGCAATTAAAAAACAGTAGACATTCAAACTCTTCAGGGATTTGAGACCTTAAGCTGAATCAGATACACATTAATATTTAGATATATGAAATTTACTATTAATAGTTTGTTTTTAAGACACTAGAGTTACCACAAAGACAACTGTTCATGGAGGTACTTGTTTGTCTTTGTTTTATTTCTAAGAATTTTTAGAGCTGGATGGGACATAAGATTATCCAGTACAACCCTTGTACATTTCAAATGAGAAAATGAGGCCCGGAAAGACAAAACACCTTATCCAACATCACACAGCTGGCAAGCGGCCCAATTTGCCTTAGTGCTTTCTATGCATCAGACAATATTTTAAGTTCTTCATATATAACCATCCCTACATCCCCTCATATATTATCTAATCTCATTTCATAGATGAGGACACAGAGGCACATAGAAAATTAAGTAACTTCGGAAGGCCACACAGCTACTCTAGTACTTATGGTAGGGTTCTGGTTCAATGGTCTTCACTTGAAAACATTATAAGATGGAAAACACTACAAAAGACCATTTTTAACCTCACTTAATAGAGATGTGACAGCATCACAGCTCAAAATCTGCTGAGAAGAAGGATGCTGAAGTATTCCTAGCTAAGAAGTCAGGAATTCTTCAAGTTTATGACCAAGATGTGGGGTTTCCCTACATAGGCAATAACATGGTCATAAATATGATTCTATAAAAACTGGATTTTTCTTTATTGAAGTATAATTGACATGTAACATTATATTAGTTTCGCATATACAACACAATGATTGAATATTTGTATCCATTGCAAAATAAGTCTAGTTACCACCCATCACCACAGTTACAAAATTTTTTTTCTTATGATGAGAATTTTCAAGATCTACTCTCTCTCTCAGCAATATATGCAATACAATATTTTTTACGGCAATCACCATGCTGTACATTACATCCTTATGACTTATTTATTTTATAACTCAAAGTTTGTACCTTCACCCATTTTGCCCATTATCCTTGCCCCCTCCTATCTGGCAACTACCAATCTGAAGAACTGGGTTTTGCCATTGGAAGGAAAGACTGTCCTAGCAGGAAATCTGAGGGGTGCTTTTGGCAGAACTACTGACAAGCCAAACATTTCTTGTGCAACTTGGGGAAAAGACCTACTGATACAACGACACCCTCGGTTGGAGGAGTCTGGCCAACACTCAGCAAATAGGAGGGAAGTTAATCTTTCCATCTCTAAAGGAGGAGAATGGGGAAACACACTCAGAGAAGCGGATAAAATGTGAGGAAAATCGATGCTCAATTACAACTTTGGACATCCAAGCCTGTTGGCTAAAAAGAACCCTAAAATTATTACAAAACATGTCATTATAAAATCGCATGGGCTTTGTAACCTACAGTAGTAGAGTGACAGCAGATCTGCATCCAGAGGTCTGCAAGCAGAGGTCTAATGACCCTTACAGTGTCCATCTCCCTAAAGGTGTCACTTCTAACCTAGCAGCCGCTCTGTAGGTACCCATTTCCTAGTCCCAGCCCCTATTCTCCGTCATCTGCGGCCAGCAACCTAAATTCCGATCTCTAACCCCGGTCTCCACCTCCCGCTAAGCGCCGGTCTCACCTTCCTTCCTCTCCCACCGGTCCACGGAGAAGCTGGCGCCCCCGTCTACCTGTGCCAGAGCCTGGCACACCTGGGCCTGGGTCTCCAGGATCAGCAGCTCCATCTTGGTCTTCATGTCGCTCGGTCTACCCCGTAGCTCGCGCAGGTCGGTCACAGGCGAGGCCATGAAGCAGCTGCAGCGACGGGCCAGCTCGTCCTCCTCCTCAGGCTTCCCAGACGAAAAGCTCCGCGCCCCTGAGCTCTTGGGCACCATCTCCGCCCGCTGTAAGTGCCCGAAGGCGGCGGCGGCCAGCCCCGCCAGCCCGGCCAGCCCGGCCAGCGCCGTGGTCAGCCCGGTCCCCAGCCGGGGGGCTCCTCCCGCAGTCTGGCTGTGCCCCAGCCCGCGGCACTGCTCGGTGCCTGCAGAGCCCGGGGGCCGGCAGATGCGTCTTGCGGCGCAGCGCCCGGGCCTGGCGCACAGCCCTCCGCGGCCGCCCCACGCAGCTCGCCAGCAGGAGCCTGCGCTCAGCCTGCCCAGGTGCAAGGCCATACTCCCGCGCTGTCACCCCTGGCAATGCCCACGTCCAGGAGCTCAGTTCCTGAGCTCCTTCGAGGCCCCAAGCTGGGGAGCCGCTCTGGGAGTGGAAACCCTTGGCAGAGAGGAGCTACTACCGGGTCGGCACCCCGGCCGGCCGGCGGGAGGCGGGGGATGCTGGGAGCTGTAGTCCGGCTCCTATCGTCGCCTGCAGGGGCGCGCCGGGGAGATAAAGAATCCACAGTCCCCAGAAGGGCGGGTCCCAAGACGAGGGAGCTGGATGCCGGAGGTGCAAGAGGGCTGTGTAAGTGGAGGCAGAGATAAGAAGCTTTCTGGTCACGTACAACCTCTGGTCTGCTGTGCAATCAACCACGGAGTGTAGACAAAGTAGGGCTGGACGCTGAGGACTAATAGGGCAGAAATATGGCCAGAGTCTCTCCTCTATTTACATTCACATTTTACATTCACAATTTACAAATTACATTTTCAAACAGGGTTGCAAATCCCGTCTCTGAGTCTATAGAAGGCCCCTTCGTGCCCCGTTCCAGTGCAGGAGACCTTCTAGAACTTGCAGGAATGGCTGGGGGCGGAGCCTGAGAGACTTCTTTCGTACTAGCAGTTTTTAAAGGGAGTTCACAAGGTAGTAAAGGGCTGCTAAGAAAATCCTAGTAAAAGACTTTAGGGGAGTTCATCTTTACAATCTTTCCAGGTCTTAATCCTGCACTAACCACTTGATTATTTTACAAATAGGAAGAGCAAAGTGATCGTTTTACTAAACAAGCATAAAACTAATGACCTGGTGTGTTTGGGTGATCAAGAAATAAGATTAGGCTTAAAAATACATATCACCCTACAGTTGTGGGGTGCTGCCAAGCATTTCTCACCTTTAGTACTTTCAACAACTCATGTAAGCTAAGCCGGGCAAACATTTGCCCTGCTTCCTTCCTGCTACCACCACCAACACACACACACACACACACTTTTCAAAAAAGATGAAAGAAGCTAACATAGATTTGACAGATTTTTGTTCTTGTTGTTTCTGTAACATACCACAGTTCTATGTTGTCTGGACATAAAAGTGTTCGAAAGACTGTCATGGAATGATTTTAATTTCCAGTAGTTGATAATAATTTAAGCCACTTGTGGTGGTCTCTACAAGATTTTTAGTGGCTAGATGCAGTGATGGAACTTCATGGCTATGGGTCAGACCAGCTGTTCAAACCAGTGTATCTTATTCATCCACAATTCCATCTGGCAACTCTCACACTGGGACACAATGTTAGTTGGGTAGGCATGCTTGACTCCCTAGCAGATTCAATAAAAGGTAAAGGTTTGGATTGATTGGATTTCTTTGGGGGAAGAAAACTGTTGGATCTTAGCCATAGTGTAACTTGCTGGGAGACCGAGTTGCAGGAGGAAAGGGTAGATAAGAACTATCACTGCAGGAAGAGTTGTTTGCCTCTTCTAGATGCCTGTGATAGGGTTTGGCTGGGCCTGGGGATAGCAATTGAACCTTATTAATGGAAAGAACCTCTCTAGTGCATTTTTCTATAAAAACCCCCATTCATTTTTGCTCTGATTCTGAGAATACTCATAAAGCTAGGAAAAGATAAGCAGGCACAGGCTGGTTTGAACGCATGCCCAGTCAGATAGTCTGGTCTTCAGCCAACTGTGTACAAGTTTGCAGGTTTCTATCCCTCCCCATCCTTAGCCTCTCTATGCAAAGAGCTTGCTCTCCTTTCCTCTGGTTTCCAGATCCCTCCCTACCCTTACCTTATTATACTATGCTAAAGAAGGCCTTTATAACTGTCAACCTTAAAAATAAAATAGCTTGTTATTTAATCAGCAAAAATGAGTTTATCTGGGCATAGCAAAGGAATTGCAATCCACACATGTAAACTACAGCACACCATAGGCAAGAACAACAATATAGAGGAACAAAGGAGAGGAGCTTCTTTTTACGAGGAAAAGAAAGAGTTGGGAGGGGTTGTTTGGAAGGACATTCATAGGAGGAGAAAGAGAGTTCAGAGTTGTGGTAGCTTCTCATTGGCTGAGTTGTGACAGTTTCTCATTGGCTGGGTTGTTGCTGTGTGAGGAGAAAAATCTTTCTCCTTCCTGAAAGCATATGCAAAGTGAGTTGTAACTGATACTGAGTGAGAACCATCCCTTAATTGTTTCTTGACCTTATTTTGATTGGGTTTCCTTTATTCATTTTCACACAGCCTGCTTAATGTGAATTTAAATTACCTTCCTGTGGGTACAAATAGTCTACAAGGGATTTAAGCCCTATTTTTCAGCATGGAATAAAAAAATCCCCGATTAAGCAATTTCAAGCATCTGAAAGCTAGTGAGGACAAATAATAAGTTTATAATAAGTTATAAAACATAAGATGTAAGGTAGGGCTTCTCATCTTTTTTTGAGCCTGGTTTCCTGTACTGCTTTATGTTCTATATGATCCTACAAAGCAAAAAGATTTTGAATAGCCTTGTACAAACTCATGAAGCACATATATATATATATATATATATATATATATATATATAGTGGTAGTGAAATAGCAAAGAAGTGGACTTTTTGATATTTTTACTCTATTTTTTAGAACTTATATTTTAAGTGTTTAGGTCTTTATATATATTATTTTATTTTAGAGAAAGAGAGAGAGAGTCTATGAGTCAGGGAGAGGGGCAGAGGTAGAGAAAGAGAGAGAATTTTAAGCAGACTCCATGCTCAGTGTGGAGCCCAATGTAGGGCTCAATCTCACAAACCATGAGATCATGACCTGAGCCGAAATCAAGAGTTGAATGCTTCACCAACTGAGCCACCCAGGTGCCCAGAAATGTTTATATCTTTAGAGGCAAGTATTTACATATTTCATTAAAATAATCAGTTCTTAAAGTTAAATATAGGTTTAATATCCAATGCAATTTGGTGTTGCTGACTTGCTTTTTCTTTAACTGAAGTAATTTTAAAATTAGCTTCTCATAGAGGTATAGATACCACCCAAAAATTCAAGGAAAGTTTTATGAAAGGGAGGAATCATGGTGCCTGCTCCTTAATCCTTCACCTTTTGCCTTTAGCCCCTCCATATTTCTTCTCTATAGTAATATGCATGAGATATCTGGAGTTGCAGCAACCATTTGTGATGAAGATTATAAAAATCACATGAAAAAATTTGCAGAGCAGTAAGATAGAAGGAGCCTGGAATCCTGATACTTCCTTGAGCAGATGTAGTATCCCTGGGCTGGAGTTCTTGTTATATGAGAAAAATAAATAAATTAAGGTACTCTTTGTCAGATTTTCAATACTTTCAGCTTAAGTCTTTCTAACATCATAATTATTCCATCTCGATTCGATGTCTACCCTGGAGCCACCCAAGAATGGCCAGGGGTAGAGGATGGAATCATGTTAGAACATGATGACCTCCAGTGGTGCTCAGTTGGTTAAATGTCCAACTCTTGATTTTTGTTCAGGTCATGATCTTGTGGTTCTTGGGTTTGAGCCCCGCGTGGGGCTCCATGCTGACAGTATGGAACCTGCTTGGGATTCTCTGTCTCTCTCTCTCTCTCTGCCCCTCCCCTGCTCTCTCTCTCTCTCTCTCTCTCTCTCTCTTTCTCTCTCTCTCTCTCTCAAAGTAAATAAACAAACATTAAAAAAAAAAAAGAACATGATGACCTCCCACTATAATTGAGGGGAATGGTAAGTATGGGATATCATTTTCAGAAAAAACAGAAATACGGTAAGCAGACAATACCATTGATGCCCAGTACTAGAGATAAATAGAGATAAATTTTTGAAGATAATTCCGGGGTATTGAGCTTATGAATCTAAGATGAACAAAAATGTGGAATTCAGAAAGAACTAGCAAGTTTAGGTGTGACAGAAGGTAATAGGTTTAATCTAGACAGTTATTAAAAGTAATTACTACCACTTCAGCCAAAGCTATCCAGCTGTTCCATTTGCCTTAGGTACAGAAGCTTCCTGACCATCCCACCCTTTCACCATACAATGCTCTCAACAACCATTCCAGGAGGCTTAAGAACACTATGGGTCAACTGAAAGGGAGAGTCATTTGGGAAGATGTCAGGGACAACATGTTTGGGTATATGCAGGTATCTCTTCTGTTTAGGGAAGCAAGGGACAGTGGGCATGGGGCAATAAGACATCAGACAGCAATAAGAAAGACATTTAACCAATGTCATATATATCTGTCTCCATGGTGTTTCATGGCACTTTCAACTAATGTTATTTTCTCAAGAGATGCAAAACTGCTTTCACTCACGTCATGGCAAATTCATCTCATCTGGTGAACTAGAATGCTTTCATGGAAAACACACATGTAAAACATTTTAACTTAAGCCCATATCAACATCTTTTTAAACTTAGGTGTCAAGAATCAGTTCCCTTTGTTCTCTGCATCCATCTGAACATTTTCTTCTATGTCTAACAATTTAGTGAAGACCAGGACCTGGTTCTAGAGGTTGAAAGAATACAGAGGGAGAAAAAGGCATATTTGAAATATTTTCTTTTGCTGCAGGTCATGCCGAGATGCTGGTGGGTTACAAATGGAAATATGAATTCTGAGGAGTGAGGGCTGGAAGGGTAAAGATTTGTGAGATATCCACGGTGCTATAATGATGAAAAGTTCATGGAGGAACTTTTAGAAGAAAAGGATAAAGCGTTCAAAGTCAGAACACAGGGAATAAGAGACATTTAGGGACAAGGGAAACAAATTGTAGGGTCTTTGGTGCCATGTCACAGAAGTATGAGGGGGAGAAGGCATCAAGGAGGAGAGTGTGGTCCGTGGGAAGAAATCTGCACTCTCTGCTCAGAGGACACCTACACCTTACCAGAACCAGGGTGCACAAAGAAGTTACCTCCCTTCTCCTATCCTCCCAGAAACAGATATTCCATTTGAGCCACCAGATAATCTTTTCTGGTGAAATACTATAGAGGCAGTCCCCACTTTGCCTTGTACTTCAGGACCATAAAAATCACTGTGCTCACAGAAGCCAAACAGATTAATCTTAATTATCAATGTGAAAAAATTGTGATTGTTCTGTGACCTTTAAAACTTTCTGTGAAAACACTAAGAACTCAGTTACTGTAGGTTAGAAATGAAAAAAATATCAAAATTCATATTTATTTGGTACACTACAATTTAAAGGCTTAGAAACATTCAGAATTAAAGTGTCTTATTTCTCTTTGCTTATCAAGAATAGTTTGAAAAGTGCTGGCCTTCTCTTCTTATTCTGTAATTTCTGACATGGAGTGAGCATCTTTTCTATATCTTAGTGAACTGTCATGCTCTTTCTAAGTTTAAATTAGCTTCCAACATTTTGTCCTTTGTGCCTTCAAAATTATGGAATATCCCAAGAGTTCCTTTCAGTTTTTATTTATTTAAGTAATCCCTACAGCCAACTTGGGGCTTGAACTCACAACCTTGAGATCAAGAGTCGCGTGCTCTTCTGACTGAGTCAGCCAGGTGCCCCTCCTGCACCTCCAAGAGTTTCTTTAATGTGAAATTGTTGTCTTATCAGCCTCACTTCTGGCTTGCAATAACTACTTTATTCCTTTATATTAATATGTTTTCCTTCACCAAGTTCCTCTGATACTTAATTTTATGTCTGAACTTGGTTGGGCCTACAGTGCCCAGATGTTTGGTCAACATCAGCTTTTCCCTGGGTTTCCAGCATGCTGGCACACGCGCGCACACACACACGCACACACCTTATTGACTGTTTCTCTGGAGAACCTTCACTAATACAGTTCCTATGGCTGAATATCCAACTGTCTCAAAAGGTGGCAGTAACGAAATTTCCATGATCAGCTATTTCTTCTATAATTTCATGTACATTCAATTAGGATTTCACTTCCAGTGTTACCACTTTTTGTTTCTTTACTACGCTTTCATCTTTGTTGGCCAATTACCACTTTCCTTAATCCATTTTTGTAAAATGTCATGTGGGCTTATCACTGAGAAACGAGGAAGCAAGATAGCTACACACTTTGCTCTCTGTGCATAAACTGAATAACAGACAGTGGGTGACTGATCGCTAACAGACTTCCAGAAAAATAACGTGATTGGTCAGTGAACATTATGTCCACCTGTTATTTATGCTGTTATTTTTGGACTGAAGAGCTAGCACAAAGTTTGTACTTCGTGCAATTACCCATAGTTATATAATGGGGTAACTGAAATTTGAACTGTGTTGTTGGAAAACTGGTGGTATTTTACTAAGCCACAGTAACTAAGTGTAATTTGTGTATATTGAAACCATGCAATACAAGGACTGCCTGTATTTACTTTTAAACCAGTTGACTAGATCTATAATTTAGAAACCTCTACCATGAAGGACCATAAAGCAAAGAAAGCAAGGTTCTCAACTGAATCAGTAGCATCTCTATAAAAATGCTATCATTTTATTAACTGGCATTCTTGAAATACCTGATACTTATATTCTTGACTATTTTCTGTGAATAACTGGACTGCTTAGAGAATCACATAAGAAATGTCCAAATATAGGAAGTGGTTTGCCGTAGAGACAACTACTAGGAATCCATTTTCCCTTTCTTCCTTTAATGGTGGTACTCCAGGTTTAGTGGGGCATATAGCTGCCTCACTAAGGACCACATTCCCATCTTTTCTTACAGCTTTTGACCCGATTCTGGGCAGTGGGTTGTGAGCAGAGCTGTTGTATGCCACTTCTGGGTTTGTCCTTTAAAGGAATGGATGTTCTTTTCCCTGGCCTTTTCTCTACTGGCTGGTATACAGATGCAAGAGCAGGAAGTGAACAGACCCTTTGAACTAAGAAATGGAATCTTTGTGTGGAGGGGAGGTGTCAGAACTCCACTATAAAAACTACTATCTCTGGACAGTTATATCAGAGAGAATAAATGTCAATCTTGTTTCGGTCATCACATTTTAGGGTCTTTTGTTACAGACATTTAACTTTAACATAAAAAAAATACATGGATGGCTTCCTGTTTGAGAATAAGCAATAGCCTATCACAGTAATACAGGGGATTTATACACATCATACTAAACAGTTAATGGATTCTCCTCCTGTCTAACTTTAAGGAGGACAAGAGAAAAACAGATGGGCCTTAGTCTAATCCCCTTCCGACATAACAAACTGAGTAGGACCTACTGAGGACAATTAATGATGTGATGAAGCCACCACAGATAAGATGAGTAAAATTCGCCTCTTGCACAGAGAGGTTTTGGTGTTTACCATTTAGCACTTACAGTGCACTAAGGATATGAGCCTAATAACCAGACTTGTTGGATTGGAGCCTTCCAATATTTAAATTGAATTCCCAGGAGCTATTGAGGTATGATGAGAGAGACAGTTATCTGGCAATATATATATAATACTTTTGTGACAAAGATCAGTTTAAGATAGTATTAATAAGTTAAGACACTGACATGTAAATAGTTTATCCTAATACAGCCCTTAAAATTTGTACATCATGAAATTTGGCTATTCTGTACAAAATGATAAAAGATTAGATTCAACACCAACAGATGTGTAATGCTCAGATGTATACACTAGAGGGTACTCATCTACTATTTTCTATCTGAACAAAATTTACAGTGATGGTTTTCAAATCATGCGTAGAAGAATCATCTTGGAATCTTGTGTAAAATGTGTATACCTTTGGGCTGTGGAGAGGACTGTGAATCTGCATTTTTAATGAGAGGCTATAAGACAGCGTGATAAAGAGGATGACTTGTGCAGCCTGCCAGGGTTTGAAACCTGGTTTTGCTACTTGTGAATGTGAATAATTATTAAGCAAACCTCTGTGCTCAGTTTCTCATCCATCAGATGAAGTTAGAAATAGCATCTACCCCTTAGGGTTGTTGTAATGATTAAATGAGCCAACTTAAAACATACAACCTAGGGCCTGGCCATAAATATTCACTCTATTTTACAAGCATTATTTTTAATAAAGACATTCACTGATTTTGTTGTGGGAAGATTTGAGAAACATTAAAAAGAAAAAAGATACTCTTGATACTCTATGCTACCAGGCTAAGACTTCAGGTTCTGCCCCTCAGCTGAGTGATAATGGAATGGCAGGAACCAAAGGTACAGGATGAATGAGGCAAAAGAAGTCTCACCTTTGCATGTTCTGCCAAAGAACTGGTACTGTATTCAGAAGTCAATGGAAATCCTTCAAAGGCACTGAGGCAGAAGGTGGCATGATCAGATTTACGTTTGAAATAGGTCATTCTGTAAGCAGAGTAAGGAGTGGAATGTGAGGGGGGAGGCTAGAGACAGATGGATAGAAGAGCTCAAGAAGATGTAATGCTGCTTCCTTTTCTTCCCAAGGAAGAGTCTCTAGAAAGCATTGGGATTATTCACATTAGTGACTCTAATAATAACAATTTGGACCTTATAAATCCTTTCTTTTTAGGAGCTCAAAATAGAGTCAAGTTTGTGATAAAACATTCTCTCCCCACTCCCCCCGATGACTTACATGCACTATATAGTATACAGTACCTAGTAGGCATTCTGTCTAGGTTTTGAGACAGCAGATCCTACAAATAGGACTTGTGGAAGCTATGCTGTCACCAAGGAAAAACCAGACTACTGACCACAGCACCAGAAGTTCAGAAGGGAGATACTTCTGCACCTTGCTTGGTGATCCTATAGATGGCGGGGTAGATTTCCAGGAACCATGGCAACTTTGAAGTGTCTGACCTAAGAGGAATAAACTTCAGTTCTGCTCTCTCATGTTCCCTGCCAGTGTGGGAGGAGTTGCCGCAGGAGCAGGAGAGGGCAGGGGAGGATGGGAGAGCTAAGGTCACAGTGAGTCTCCTCCTTGGCTCTGCCTGGAATTCACCAGCACGTTCTGCTACCCTCAAATTAGCAGGGTCAACAGTGCCAGGGAAAATAGCTACCTGAGGAGTGACTGTATGACTTCATGAAAAAGGAATTTATCCTTGGGGGCTGCTCTGCTGTATCAGTTCCTGCTTGTGCATTCACCCAAGCTTTGTATATAGTCTCTGAATCTCTTAGAAACACATCTGTTTTTAAGTCTCTGAAAACATGCAAAATGTAAATAGATAAAAAAGTTCTTCCCTCTGTTACAGTTTTTAAGATTGTAGAATCATAAGCTATTTTCTTAGACTGAGATACAACCTAATCCAATGGCTTTCAAATTTGTTTTGGTATCAGATCCCTTGAAATGAAATCCTATGAAAAAGTCGAATTAATATGTGAACAGAAAGAGCTGCTTCTATTGAAGGTCGTTTCTGGCTGGCAGTGCCTCTCCTGGTTGTCATACTTCCCAACATCCTATCATGTGACTTCATTCTTTAAACCCCTAGGACCTAGAGAAGCAAAGATCATGATTAAACAATTCTTCCATTTTACAAAGGACAAAAATGAGTCCCCAGAGAGGTACTGATTATTTAGGTAGAGTGTAAAGGTAATGGGGGCATGCATAGAAATAAAACTGAAGTTACTATTCAAATTCATGTTAGAGAATAGAATTTGGAAAGGATTTTCTTAATGGTTTCTTTGGAGTTGGATCAGTGCATCAAGAACAAGACAAATTGGAATGTGTGAGGATGAGGACAAGATTTGACTTAGATCCAGAGAAGGATTTCCAATAGGAAGAGATATAAACTTTGGAAGTTTGGTGTCTCCTGCCTGGAATTTGTTAAATGTAGCAAAGCTGCTTATCTGTCTAGAGAAAATCAAAGCAAATTTAGGTAGCAAATTCAAGCAAGCTTTGAATTATTGTCCTGCATTGAAGTAGAGACCTTCAGCCCTCCCAGCCATTAGTCATCATCATCTGCGGCATTATCAAACATGCTTTAAAGGTCTTTACCGGTTAAACACAGAGGCACTTTTCCCACCAGACACTGTTTGTGAAGGTCAGTAGTTTAGATAGAAAACAACAGGGCAATTTCCTGATAATTCATTGGAGAAACTTCACTGAGTTCCAACTTGTAGAGGCTGCTTTTAGGCAACAGGCTTGAGCAATGGAAACCTGAGCAAGGCAAAAGGGTCACGACAACCACCTGCTGAGTGCAAACAGGCTCCTTAAGCGACACGCCTCCAAATATCGAGAGGCCCTAACTGACCAGTGACAACCAGGCACTGTTCCTAAAATTACCAAAAAAAAGGAAAATTCCATATATCCCCATATTCCTTCACTCCATCCTTTAACTATGGCCCCTCATCACCACCTGTGGCAGACAGTCTCTCCTTTTCTGTTCTGCCCACCATTTCCTTGCAGGGTATTTGATAAACTTCTCTCTTTTGTTCTGCCTTGGGTGAATTCTTTCACTGGCCCATGCCACTGGCCCCCACCCAGCTGGGATGCTCCACATTTGATGCCCACACCCATCCAAGTGGAGCACTTGACATAATCTTTCTCACTTTGTTTCCTATGTTCAAAATCAAACTCAAAACTTACCTGGTCCAGGAAATGTGTACTCGCCTGATTCAGTTCATTATTGTGGTTAGCAACTTCTATTCTTTTTTTGTTCCAGGATGCTATTTTATTTTTTATTTTTATTTATTTATTTTTTAATTCTCAAGTTAGTTAACATACAGTGTAGTCTTGGCTTCGGGAGTTGAATCCAGTGATTCATCACACACATATAACACCCAGTGCTCATCCCAACAAGTGCCCTCCTTAATGCCCATCACCCATTTACCTCACCTCCACCTCCCTCCATCAACCCTCAATTTGTTCTCTGTATTTAAGATTCTCTTACGGTTTGCCTCCCTCTCTGTTTTTATCTTATTTTTCCTTCCCTTCCCCTATGTTCATCTGTTAATTCTCTCAAATTCCACATATGAGTAAAACCATATGATATCTGTCTTTCTCTGACTGACTTATTTCGGTTAGCATAATACCTTCCAGTTCCATCCATGTTGTTGCAAATGGCAAGATTTCATTCTCTTTTATTGCTGAGCAACTTCTATTCTTAACTTACCTCACTGAACCTCTGTTCTTCACCTATAAAGTGCAGATAATAAGAAACATTGCTCAGTGTTTTTATATGAATAAAAGGAAATAAGATATGCTAGCTGTTTAGCACAGTGCCTGATAGTAGTTATTTAAAAATGATTAGTTTCTTCTCCGGGATGAATCTCTGATAGACCAACTTAATAAAAATTTGAAAGAGGTTAAATTTTTCTGTAGGTATCTTCCCATCTTTTAGAATCCACACTACTTCTGCGCTGTCTTAGTCTTTATTTCTTCCCTTCTCCTCTGTCTTTCTTTTTATTCTGGAATAACTATGATAAATTTTCATTAATGTGGAAATTAAGTGATTTGTTAAGAACAAAGTGGAGAATGAATCACACACCAATATTCAGTACTATAATTTGCCTTTAGTTACAAAATTTTTAGAATTGCTTTCCCTTAGACATTCCCAGCAGAAGTGTTTGTTTCTCATGACTATTACACCTCTAGATGGTTAAAGAACATTTTTTATCTGTAAATAATTAATTATATTGCCCTGACCAAGGGTAAGTGTCTCTGTAGATCAACATTTGGTCAATCCAGACCAGCCGAAATTAACCCAGGTTAGTGAAGTGGAAATGCTAGAACTGGAAATTTCAATATCTGAAGTGAAAAATTCAATGAGTGGGCTTCACAACTGATTGCAGATTTTGTTAAAAAGAAATTGATTAACTCAAAGACAAATCAATAGAAATTATCATTCAA
The DNA here is from genome assembly GCA_028646485.1 of Cryptoprocta ferox. Taxonomy (NCBI): domain Eukaryota; kingdom Metazoa; phylum Chordata; class Mammalia; order Carnivora; family Eupleridae; genus Cryptoprocta; species Cryptoprocta ferox. The sequence goes on from CM053573.1 coordinate 43,508,799, forward strand.
ATTCAATAGAAACTGAAGAACAGGAAAAAAATGATTGAAATAAGGATGAACAGAGCCTCAATGAGACTCAATTTTGTGAGACAATATCAAGAAGTCTATATATCTTTGTAGTCAGAGGGAAAGAAAGTAGGGGTTTGGGGAAGAAGGGAGGAAATGGGCAGAAAAAATATTTGAGGAAATAATGAAACAAATTTCCCCAAATTTGGTGAGAACATCAGTTTACAAATATAAGAAGCTCAGCAAACATTAAGTAGGATAAATACAAAGAAAACCATAGCTGGAACATTGTAGTCAAACTAACGATCACCAAATAAAGAGAAAATCTCCAAAGAAACCAAAGATGAAAGGCATATTTTATACAAAAAGAAAAATAATATGAAAAAAATGGCTGAGCTCTAATGGAGACCATAAAACAATGAAATCACATTCTAGAGTTCCAAGAAAAAAATATCTGTCAACCACAAAGTCTATATCCAATGAAAATCTTTTTCAAAAATGAAGAAAAAAACATTTGCAGATAAATAAGCTGAAAAAATTAATCACTATTAGACAATCAAAGACCACTTTTTTAATATTTATTTTTGAGGTGGGGGGAGGTAGACAGAGAGAGAGGGAGACAGAGGATGTGAAGCATGGACTCTGTATTGACAGCAGAGAGCCTGATGTGGGGCTTGAACTAAGGAAACGCGAGATCATGACCTGAGCTGGTCAGACACTTAACAGACTGAGCCACCCAGATTCCCCTTAAAGACTACTTTTATTTCTTAATTTAAAAAAAGAAACAACCTGCTTAAAGCAAAAATAACATTGTGTTATTGGTTTCTAACATATGTGTAATATATATATATATATATATATATATATTCACAAAGGGTGAGGGAGGAAGTATATAGGATTATGCTATTGTAGTGTTCTCACCTTTACCTGAAGTATTACAGTATTACTCCAAGTAGATTGTGATAATTGAAGGATGAAAAATGTGATCTCTAGAATATCACTTAAAAAAAATAAAGAGAGCTACAAATAATAGTAGAGATATTAAGGTAGAATGCCAATTTTTTTATAAATTCAAGAGAGGGGAACAAAGGAGGAACAGGAAACAAAAACAAATGAGAGAAACATAAAATGAACTGCAAGATGGATTTACCTGTTCATCTTGAATAGAAGAGAAATGCTCCTTTTGTGAACATCCTAATTATTCTCACAGAATTTGTTCATATACCTTGCACCATAATTATTTGTTTACAATTTGTTCCCTCTTACTAGACAACAAGCTCTTTGAGGATAAGAACCATGGCCAAATGGAAGAAGAGAATAAAAACTATGCAGACCTTCAAGTTCACTAAAGATTCAGTTGAAGTGTCTTCCGTGTGATTAACTTGCTTCCATGTGAATAAAAAAAAACCCAAATGTGTAACAAAGGGTAAGTTTAAGCAATCTTTACACACACACTGGTCATATTTCAGATGAACTTATTGCCCCACTGGCCAATTGGCTTAATCATTTCTACATGGTGCCAACTGATCAAGAGGTCACAAAAACTACCTCTAAACAAGGTGGTAAAGACGCTTCTTGTTGATTAAGACCAACTCCAACTAACTGGTTGTGTGGCCACATCACACTCAGCAATGAAGAATATCACAATTGCCTTATTGTCAGTCATGAGTACAGATGGAAGAAGTAACAGCACACCCAGTATGTAGTATGATCCTGACTTAGAGTGTCATAAGGCTAATGTTTTACTGTGACTACAGTCCCTGGATTTTCCAGATCTATCACATAAATACACTCTAAGTTATCAGATAATGTGTTCAAATTTGAGGTTTAGAGAATATGATCATCATATTTATCACAATATTATGTGTGAATTGATATGGAGTTTCCTAAAACACTCTTTAAAAGCTCATCAATTCTTATTGTTCCAATAGTCACTCTGCAAAAGGTGAGATGAACTTGCTAATTTTGGTCCAAGAGTAAATGAACTCACTTTGTTATTACTAGTGTTCTTTCGAGGGCTCCCCAGAGTAGTAGTTTGCAAATAAACACCTTTGGAAAAATGTTTTTATATGTGAACCTTGATGATCTAGGTATAGGTGTGCTGAATGTGCTTTCCTCATTTGGTAGTGGACATTCTTTTTTAGACCCTTAATTTTCATATCGTCTTTGAAAAGACGAAGTGTATTTGCCATTAACTACATGGCATTTTTTTGAAATGAATTGATTTTCCCTAAAGCTTACTAAAAGGAAAAGCTAACCCTAAAGTCATAACCAAATGTTTTACTGTATGAGAAGGCAGAATACTAAGAAACAAACCTAGGAAACAAGCATTTATTCAAATACTCTTTTACTTGGTGTCTAGTCCCGTTACATATTTTTAAATTATGCCGTAGAAGCAGCCAGTAACTCTATCAATGTTCATCAACAGACTTCGGGTCAGAAAAGTGTCACGGAGTCATTTGTCTAACATTTCATAAGAAAAATTTACAGCAAGTATCTTTCCTTGAAATTTAATTTTCTCTTGAGGGGGAGTCTATTCATGGACATTTTCAAATGATGTTTAAAATCTTATAAACAAATGATTCAATGTTAAAAATCTGAAATCATCCAATCACTTTACCCAAAAAGTATAAAATAGATGGATACACATATGAAAAAAAACTCATTATCACCAAAAAAAAGAGAGATTATTGAATGCAGCATGAATTTTAGCTTTCTTTTTTTCTTTTAACACCACAGATCTCATACTTTCTGAATTTGGAGTCAATAGCACATTTTATGACTTACTTGTGTTTTTTGTTTTTTTTTATTAAACTTTATAGTTTATTGTCAGGTTGGTTTCCATATAACACCCAGTGCTCTTCCCCACAAGTGACCTCCACCAAGACCATCACCCCCCTTTACCTTTTCCCCTTCCCCTTCCCCCCTCAGTTTGTTTTCAGGATTCAAGAGTCTCTCGTGTTTTGTCTCCCTCCCTCTCCCTAACTCTTTTTCCTCCTTCCCCTCCC
>CM053573.1:43512303-43529776 GCA_028646485.1 Cryptoprocta ferox
CCCGCTGGTGGCTGGCCTCCCGGCCGGCTTGCGCCACCCTTTTCGCGGAGCCGCCGCTGCCGCTTTTCAAGGCTCCCACTGCTGCTGCACCCAAGGAAGAACTCGCCGGCCAGATGGGACGGATTTCTCTCCTGGCGCTCGGCAGATATATATGGGGAGACAGGCGAGTTTTTCCTCCCTTAGAGATGGTTCTAGGTGCGTTTTCCGTCTCTCTTTCTCTTCCCCTGGTCTCTCCGGGGCACAGCGCGCTCTCCCTGTGTTGGGCTCGGGGGCTCCTTTCCCCTTTACCCCCAGGACGCGCCTGTCCCCTAATTTCCCAGATCACAGTCACTCACTCAGGCATCTTTGAGGTTGTCTTCTTTCTGGCGTCTGTTTCTTCTTTCCCCCACTTGCAAATCCAAGTTTTATCCCTTCAGTCCTTCTCAGTTCAATCCATACGGGCGTGCGCGGATTACAGAGCTCCCTGCTCTTCCGCCATCTTGTCCCGATTCTCTACTTGTGTTTTTTATATATAACACATTTATTGAGATATAATTCATATACTATATAATTCACCCATTTAAAGGGTAAATTTTTTTCTTTTAATATATTCAGAGTTGTACAATCATTGTTATAATCAATTTTAGAATATTTTCATGATCCTAAGGAGAAACTGTACCCACTACAGTAAATTCTCATTCTCCTCAATCCCCTCAGACCTACGTAATCAATAATCTAATTTCTGTTTCTAAAGATTTTTCCTATTCTGACCATTTCATATAAATGGAATCATAAAATATGTGGTCCCTTATGACTGGCTTTTTTCACTCAGTGTAATATTTTCCAGATTCATCCATGTACTTTTTTGTATTTTATCACTGAATAATATTCCCTTGTATATACCACATTTTATGTATTCATTCATCAGTTGATGGATATTTGTGTGGTTTCCACTGTTACATAAATATTTATAATGTTTCCATTACATAAATAATACTATTTTGAACATCCATGTACAAGTTTTTTTATGGACATAAATTTTCATTTCTCTTAGGTATATAGCTAGGAGTAGAATTGCTGGGTCATATGGTAACCCTCTATTTAACTTTTAAGGAATTGCCAGGCTATTTTGCCTGCATTCCTACCAGAAGTGTATAAGGATTTCAATTTCTCCACATCCTTGTTGACACTTATTATTATTTGTCTTTTTTATTATATAGAACCTAATGGGATGATATTAGGAATACCTCATTGTATGGAAATTACTTTTTGTTCCCTGTTTCTTAGACACCTAACAGCATAAAGTTAGTTTTATACTTCTCTTATTTCCAATAAGGCCTAACCTAGATGACACATATTGTAAGTGACCAAAGAATTCTTCTTTAAAATTAGATTAACAATGATTAAATGTTTGTTAAAACATCTAAGGATCTAACACACTTTCTGGGAACTGATTTAAGAACTAGTAGCCTAGAATAAGGACCATGGTAAGCTGAAAGACAGCTAGAGAGGGATATTTTTCTTACAATCCATAATGAACTTTCAACTTCTGGAAATGGCTGACAGAATAATTTTGACCAATTGCTCCCAAAGAGAATGATCAGAAAGTCTAGACAAGCTTTTTTCAAAAAACAAAACAAAACAAAACAAAACAAAACAAAAAAACCTCCTTGTAGGTATTAAAGAGCTAACAAGGCAGTGAAGATCATTAGGGCCAAGATTGAGGAAAGGAAGGAAAAGGAAAAGAATAAGGGTGGAATGATAGAGATGAACCTGCCAGTTTAGGCACTTTTGTCCTAAGGGTATATATTCCAACTATGGAAGAGATGAGTAAAAACTTGAACAGAGTTTTTGATATTCTCATCTGGATGGAGGACAAAAACTGGGTAACAGGGCTAACCAAAGAATGGGGTAGGGGGAAAGGGGGCCTAGTAAATACCCTGAAGTCTAAACCATACAAATAATAGAGATTAAGATTTAGCCTAGTTTTATAATATCTCCATTCGTGATACCATATCAAATGAACTTGCATTGGTAGTAGTTCTAGAAACTCCTCAGATAAATGTAAATTCACTTAAGAAAAATTCAAAAGCCCCAAGAGTCCTCCACAGGATTAAAGAAAAAATACATCTAGGCACAGCATAGTAAATTGATGAAAAGGAAAGAGAAAATCTTAAAAAAGAGCAAGAAAATGTGAGATTATCTTTAAAAAGAGCAATGATTTAACTGGAAGCTGGCTTAGTAACATAACTGATGGCATCCAAAGCACATTGGAATGATTTACAGAGTTCTGAAAAACTGATTGCTGATCTAAAAATTGCTGATCTAAAAATCTTAATCTAGCAAAGTACCCTTCAAGGAGAATGCATTCATTTCTATATTGCTATGTAACAAATTATCACAAATTTGATGGCTTAAAATGACACCATTTATTTTATCATGGTTTATATAGGTCAAAAATCTGGGTGTAGCTTAACTAATAGAACATTAAATGGAATAATGATGCTGATGCTGAAATCAATCCAAAAGAAGGCAAAAAAGAGAGAAAAGAAACAGGTATGAGAAATAAAAAATGAATACTAACATAGGAGATATAAACTCAAATACATTGATACTCACATTAACTATAAATGCCACAAAGAAAAAATGATTTTCAGACTGGATTTTAAAAATAAAGCACAATGACTATAGCCTGATAAAGGAGATCTTAATTATAAACATATAGAAAACTTAAAAGATCGACAAAATCATAATATACAAATACTTATGTAGCTAAATTGATATCAGACAAAATGATTTCACGCAAAAGTATTATTAGAGATAAAAAGAGATACTTCATAATGAAACAATTTACCATGAAGATATAGTAGTATGTACATAATAATATATCATCAAATTTATGAAGGAAAAATAGACCCTCAAAAGAAAATGACATATCTATAGAAAGGGAGCTATTGATATACCTCTCCTGGTTACTGACAGAACAAACATAAAAATTAGTAAAGTTAAGGAATATTTGAACAATCCAACTAATAAACAAGACTTAATTCACACATACAAAACATGGAAGTTAATAACAGAAAAGCAAGTGGACAGTTACTACTCATAAAAATTGACCTTATGCTAGGTCATAAAAGCAATTCTCGCAAGCTTTTAAATGATACAGAGAATGCAGCCCAAAGCAATTGATCTGGAGATCCATAATAAGCAATGACTATAAAATCTTCATGGATTTGAAAAGTATATAATTCATTTTTAAATAACCCATAAGTCAATGATTAAATATAATGGCAATATAATGGTTTTCATTAATTAAAAGAACATGAAAACATGTTATATCCAAATCTCTGGGATTCACTAAAAAGGATGCTTAGAGTGAACTTTTTATCTTTGGATGCAACTATGAGAAAAAAGAAAACAGCTTGAAAATTAATGATGGAAGCATTCTCCACAAGTGAAAAAAAAGCAACATATTCCTAAAGAAAGCAGAAGGAATGAAATCATAATGAGCACAGAAAATAATGAAATAGAAAAAACAAAATTCAACTGAAAAGATTTACAAAACCAAAGTTGTTGATCTGAAAAAAATTAAAATTCCCTGGTAAGACTGATAAGAAAAAATAGGAAAGAAAGCACAAAGAGACAATAAAAGGAATAAAAAAATGGACAAACTAAACAGAAAATAAAGATAGGGTTTTATGAAATTCTGAACACTTTTATGCCAATGGATTTGAACATTTACATGGAATTGATAATGTCAAAATCACAACTTTCCAAATATGACAAAAGAATAAAAAGTATGAGTAAATCTATAATTATTTAATCTAAAATATAAAACCTTTCCACAAAATATTCTGGGCCTAGTAGACTTCAGCAGTGAATATTGTCAAACAGTTAAAAAGAAGTAACACCGATATCACATATTCACTCGTATAGCATTTTAAAAAGTAGAAGTATTTCCTAACTCATTCTGTGGAGCAACATAACCCTAATACCAACTAGAAGGACATCATGAAAAAGAAAAATTTCAAGACAACTGCACTAATCAACACAGGGCAAAAATTCTGAGCAAAACATTAACAAAGTCCAAAAGTATATCGAAAGGATGATCCACCCTGAACAAGATACATTTAGCTGAGAATGTAAGATTCCTTTAAATTCAAAGATCAAGCAACATAATTCAGCATAGTAACAGAATAAAGGAGAAAAATCATAAGAACATCTAAGCAAGAAGATAAAAGCACTTGACAAACTTCAACTTTTATTCCTGATTTAAAAAAAAACAACAAAAAACAGGGGTGCCTGGGTGGCTCAGTCGGTTAAGCTTCCAACTCTTAATTTCGGCTCAGGTCATGATCCACTTTTGATGAGTTCAAGCTCCGTGTTCGGCTCCGTGCTGAGAGCTTGGGGCCTGGAGCCTGCTTTGGATACTATGTGCTCCTCCCCTGCTTGCACTCTGTTTCTCTCTCCCTCTCTCAAAAATAAATAAACATTAAAAAAAATAAAAACAAAAACAAAAAACACCTCTTTGGTACTGTTACACTGGGAAATGGTTTGGCAGTTTCTTATAAAACTAAATATAAAGGCACCATATGACCCAGCGATTGCACTCATGGCCATTTATTCCAGAGATATGAAAACTTAGGTTTGTACAAAAATCTATACATAAATGTTCATAGCAGCTTTTCTCATGGTAATCAAAAACAGAAACAATCCAGATGCCCTTCAATGTGTGAATGTTAAACAAAATGTGATATATCTGGACTACGGAATACTAATCAGGAATAAAAAGAAATGAACTACCATATTTATATATAAAACAACTTGGATGAATCTCCAAGGAATTACACTGGGTGAAAAAAGCCAGTCCCCAAAGAGTACATACTGTATGACTTATTTGATTTATATACAATTTTTTAATGTTAATTTATTTTATTTTATTTTTGAGAGGGAGAGAGTGTGAGAAGGGGACGGGCAGAGAGAGAGGGAGACAAAAAATTCCCAAGCAGGCTCCATGCTATAGCGCAGAACCTGATGCAGGGCTCAAACCCACAAACCATGAGATCATGATCTGAACCAAAATCAAGAGTCAGAAGCTTAACAGATTGAGCCATCCAGGTGCCCCTAATTTACATAAAAATTTTAAAACTAAAAATTTTAGAAATAGGGAACAGATTAGTGCTTACTAGAAGTTACAAAAAAACAGAAGGAGAATTGGAAGGGAAAAAGTTTTGCTTCTAAAAGGGGACCAGAAGCAATCTTTGTGGCAATGCTGCTGTTCTGTATTTCAAGTATAGTGGTAGATACAGGAACTACATAGGAGATAAAATTATGTAGAACTAAATACATGAGTACAAGTAAAACTGGGGAAATGTGAATAAGATGGGTAGACCATAATGTCAACTGATTGGAATATTATGCTATAGCTCTGCAAGATGTTACCACTGAAAGGAACTCAGTAAAGGGTACACAATTTCTCTGTGTTATTTCCTACAACTGCATGTTAATCTACAAATTACCTCAAAAATAAAAAATGTCATTAAAAAATAATTCCTAGCAGGGGTGCCTGGGTGGCTCAGTTGGTTAAGTGTCTGACTTCGGCTCAGGTCATCTCACGGTTCCTGGGTTTGAGTCCCGCATCAGGCTCTGTGCTGACATCTCAGAGCCTGGAGCCTGCTTCGGATTCTGTGTCTGCCTCTCCCCTGCTCACATTCTGTCTCTCTCTGTCTCACTCTCAAAAATAAATAAAGATTAAAAAATTTAAAAAAAATCTCCTAACAAACTAGTAATAGATGAGAATTTCCAAAACTAATCAAAAGTAGTTCTAAAAAACATATAACAAACATCATATTCCTTGGGGAAATACTGAACTTTTCTTTAACATCAAGAACAAAACAAATACCTGCTCTTCTCACTTTTATTCACACTGTATTAGAGGTCCTAGCTTTGGAATAAAGCAAAACAAAAAATAAAAGTTATAAGGACAGGAATAGAAAACTGGCATATTCACAGATCATGTGGTTCTATATGTAAATTCCAAAAGAATCTACAGATGAATTTTAATTTTAATAAATGTTTATTAGCAAAGATACTGGAAAAGTTGATATATAAAAACTACATATATATAGTATACAAAAATAAATTATATACATTAGCAAAAAATGGAAAAAGTTTAAAATATGTTTACAATAAAATAAGATTAAATGCTTAAGAGTAAATCTAACAAAAATTGTGCAAGTCCTTTACATAGAACACTACAAGCATTATTAAGAAAAATTAAGGTAGATCAAATAAATGAAAGTGCTATAAATGGATTTTTCAAAACCAGTATTTTGAAGACATCAACTTCTTAAATTGATCTATGGAGCAAGTGCAATACCAATCAAAATCCTGGTAAGTTTTTGTTATTGTTTTTGAAATTGACAAGGTGATTATATAATTTATATTGAAATATAAAGAGGTAAGGAGAGCCAAATCACTGTTAAAGACCACTATGGGAAACTCTGCCCTACTGGGAATTAGGGGAATTATTAAATGCTTCTTAAAAATTTTTTAATGTTTTATTTATTTTTGAGAGAGAGAGAAATAGAGAGAGAGAGAGAGCACAAGCAGGGGAGCGACAGAGAGAAAGCGAGACAGAGAATCCAAAATAGGCCCCAGGCTCTGAGCTGTCAGAGCAGCTGTGTGTTCAAAGTGCGAGATCATGACCTGAGCCAAAGTCGGTCACCCAACCAACTGAGCCACCCTGAAAATAGCCTTTAAATCTCAGAAGAAACACACACACACACACACACACACACACACACACACACACACCACATATATAGGTTACCTATTATGCTTAAGCCACGAAAATCTCTGCTGTTTCTATTCAAGAAAAGGGAATTTAAGAAATAGGGTATATTTATATCAGCAGCTTCTCTGGGTGAAGCTCTAATAACTGAATCCTCTGGTGAGTAAAACCTAGAGATGTCAAATAAACTTCCAATTACAGCTCCCAAAAAAAACTTGGAAGTCTTGGGTAGAAGATCAAGAAGAAAACATACCTTAAAGATTATTTTAGTTTGTTTGTTTGTTTGTTTGTTTTTGAGAGAGAGAGTGTGTGTAAGTGAGGGAAGGGCAGAGAGAGAGGGAGACACAGAATCTGAAGCAGGTTCCAGGCTCTGAGCTGCCAGTGGGGCTCAAACTCACAAACTGCGAGATCATGACCTGAGCCAAAGTCAGTCACCCAAATGAGTCAGTCACCCAACCGAGCCATTCAGGCAACTCTTAAATTATTCTTAAAATATTAAAAAGCTATCCAAGTTAAAGGAGTGCAGTACTGGCACGAAAATGAACAAAAAGACGACTGAAACATAATAAAAAATGCAGAAACAGATAATACTTAGATGGATGCACAATTATGACAAAAGTCGTGCTGTGGAATAGTAGGTAAAAGATGATCTTTTCAATAAATAGTGCTGGGTCAATGCATTAATCTCCTGTAGCTATCATAACATATAATCACAAACTTATCTTAAAACAACACAAATTTATTTTCTTACGGCTCTTTATGTCAGATGTCCAACACAAGTCACAATGAGATAAATCAAAGTATTGACAGGGCTATGTTGTTCTCTGGAGACTCTAAAGGAAAATCCATTCCCTTTCCATGCCCAGTTTCTAGAAGCCACCTGTGTTCCCCACTCATTGTTCCACATTGATTCATGGCCCGTTTCCTCCATCTTCAAAGCCAGCTGTGTTGCATTTCTCTGATAATTCTTCCCTAGTCACATCTCTTTCTGACCACAACTTGGAAAGGTTCTCTTGTTTTAGGGACTCATTTGATTAAATGGAGCCCACTGAGAAAACCCAAGATAATCTCCCCATCTCAAAGTCACACCCACAAAATCCCCTTTGCCATGGTAATTTCCATGATTGGGACACAGACATCTTTACGAGGCCATCACTTTGCCTACAACAGTCAACTAGGGGCATCCCTACGTAAAAAAATAAGAAACTTCCTTTACCTCTTAACCATACACAAAATTAATTCCAGATGGGCTGTAAGTCTAAAAATAAATAAGTTTTTGGAGGAAAATATAGAAGAACATCTTTATGATATTGGGGTTGTTAAGGATTTCATAACTAGGACACAAAAAAAACGTTTAACATAAGATTGAGAAATTGGTCTCCGTTAAAATAAGAACTTCTTTTCATTAAAAGATCCTATAAAAATAAAAGTTAAATGCAAGCGACAGAGTAGGAGAAAATACAGGGAACCACACACCATCAATGAAGGGTTGTGTCAAAGTTTGGGCTCTCCTGAAAGCAGAGCCTGAGAAGAGGACCAGGGTGTAAGTGCTTGTGTGACACTTTACAAAGTACAAGTTAACAGCAACATCCCCCTGAAAAAGGTCTTAAGTGCTTTCTACGTGCTAAACTCTGGTCTAAGGATTTTGTGTATATTAACTTAGCTAAGGCTTAAAACATGCCCAAGAAGTAAGTTCCTTTATAGATTTCATTGAGGAGGAAGCTGAGTTACAGAATAGTTCATGTCCTAAAGCTACTAAATATTGTTTGTGAAGGCGAGGGTTTTTGTCTCTTGTTTACTGCCACATTCCAAGTGTCTAGAAAAGTGTCTCTTAATTGACTCAAGTGGCAAAGACAGGATTCAAACCCACACTGTCTCTGGTAAAGATTGCATCATTAACCATGGCATGATACAACTCATGATATTTCTCATTAATTTCAAATCCCCTATTCAGGTCCAGGCTATGAGGATTATAATAAAAGTACAGAGAAATGAAAATTAATTTAAAAATTTCATCCATTAATCTAGATGTCTTAGAGAAAAGGCAGATGAGAGAAATGAAAGGCCTAAAGGATGTTGTTAAAACACTTCTCTTCTCCACTCAGTTTAAGATTGTGTTCCTGCCATTGCTAGTCACTATGTTAGTCCTTACCAATGAACTTCATGGATTATAGAAACGTATCTTCATAAGCCTTGTCTCAACATCCCAGCCTAATCCTTCATGACCCTCTCTCAGCTGAAAGACATGTTGGTGTTGGCTGTTGGTTCAGCAGTTGTGTTACAGCCACTAAGTCATAGTTAGCTGACATCAAAACCAAATACGTGTTCCTCTAAGAAACAGACAGCTGGGGCTTTCACATTAAATACTGAGCATCCCCCCCCCCCCCCCGCCCCAGTAGTCTGGGAGCCCTAGCAGTTCAGGAATGTTGATTGAGAAATGCATTGTCGAGACTACAGATCACTGTTTAGAAGTTTTTATTGCTGGTGGTGATGGTGGGGTGTTTGTGTTGGTAATAGTGTGTGTGTGTGTGTGTGTGTATGTGTGTGTGTGCACGTGAAACCTATGTGGAAAAGTTCATGCAATAGTGTGCATATACCTACAGTACAATTTCTTATAATAAAGATACTAAAGTCTTTTCTGAGAGATCACAATTTTGGGGACAAATAAATATAATGAAAAATATGCAACAGAAATGTCATATATTAATAAATTATTAAAGAAAATAATTCTCTTAAATACAGGGTCTTCCGTCGTCACTTCAATTATTCACACAGTAGAGGACTTGATATCTGATTTAATCAAATGTGTGGAATTATACTCTTATTATATCTGAGTACTTTAGAAACCAATGCTACCAAAAACTTGGTGATTCTTTAGACAATCTCATCATTACTTAGTAGTCCTATATATGTACACGTTTCTCATCTTTTGTTATGATATTCAGAACTTCATACATGAAAGTTTTTTCTAACTTCTTGAGGTGTACTTTTAAGAAGCTTTTATTGGTAATGAATTACCTTGAAAATAAACTGACCATATATGTATCGACTTATTTCTAAACTCTCTGTTCTGCTCTATTGGTCTGTATGTCCATCTTTACACCATTTTGATTATTTTAGCTTTAAAGTAAGTCTTGAAATCAGGTTGTTTTCCTCTGCAAAACTATTTTAACTATGCTAGTAAAGGAACTAGCATATAAATGTTTTATTTGTTTGTTTGTTTGTATATTACCTTTAACCCCTTTGTCCATCTCTCCCATCCCCCACCCCCTACCGTTGGCAACCACCACTCTGTTCTCTTTATCTATGAGCTTGATTTTTTTTAAGGTTCCATGTATAAGAGAGATCATATGCTATTTGTCACTCTCTGAGTTTTTTCACTTAGTATTCACTCCCTCAAGTTTCATCCATGTTGTCACAAATAGCAAAATTTCCTTCTTTTTTTGTGGCTGAATAGTATTTCAATGTATGTATACACCACAATTTCCTTATTCAGTCATCTCTTGATGGACACTTAGGTTGTTTCCATATTATGGCTATTGTAAATTGGGCTGAAATGAAGATAAGGGGTATGTATATCTTTTGAAATCAGTGTTTTCATTTTTTTCAAATAAATGCCCAGAAATGGAATTGCCGGATCATATGGGAGCTCTATTTTTAAGTTTTTGAGGAACCTCCATTCTCTTCTCCACAGTGGCTGCACCAATTTACAAACCACCAACAGTGCACAAGAGTTCCATTTTCTCCACGTCCTTGCCAACATTTCTTATTCCTTATCTCTCTGATAATAGCCATTCTGACAGCTATGAAGTGATATCTCATTGTTGTTTTGAGTTGCATTTCCCTGACAATTATTGGTGCTGAGTATCTTTTCATGTACCTGTTAACAATCTGTATATCTTCTTTAGAAAACTATTCAGATCCTCTGCCCATTTTTTTATCAATTTTTCTTTTGCTATTGAGTTGTATGCATTCTTTATATATTTTAGATATCAACCCCTTCTCAGATATATGATTTGCAAATATTTTCTTGCATTTGGTAGGTTGCCTTTTTATTTTGCTGATGGTTTTGTTTGCTGTGCAGGAGCTTTTTTAGTTAATGTAGTTCCATTTGTCTTTTTTTTTTTTTTTTGCTTTTGTTCCTATTAATTTTGCTGTCATTAAAAAGTCACCATTAAGATCAATGTCAAGAAACTTACTGCCTGTTTTCTTTTAAGAGTTTCATGGTTTCAGATCTGACGTTCAAGTATCTAATCCATTTTTAGTTAATTGTTGTGTATGGTGTCATATAGTTTTACTCTTTTTCATGTAGCTGTCCAGTTTTCCCAACATAATTTGTTGAAGAGACTGTCATTTTCCCATTATATATTCTTGGCTCCTTTGTTGCAAATTAATTGACCATATATTTATTTCTAGTTCTGGGTTTGTAAGTCTTTTCATATTCTTACATTAATAAACCAGAAAAAGAAAGCATTTATTTGAATACAGTGAGATGAACAGCACATTAGAAAAAGCCTGGGTTTTTGGAGTCAAACAGAGATAAGGTCAAACCCAGGCTCTGCTACTAGTTAACTGTGCAACTGTAGGTGGGTGACATGACCTCTCTGTTTTTCACTTTCATAAGAAGAAATAAAACACCCATTTGGTAGAATTGTTGTGAAGAATTTTTATCCATCGATTTCATCAACATTTAAGCATTTATAAATCCTACTATTGTATAAAACAAATATTGAAATAGATAAAACTCTCTTGCATCTAGTTATGCTATAGTTCATCAATATCTCAAAAATGTGGCACCAGAATTAAACACAAATATGATAAAATGTTAGGCAAAACTCTCCACAAGTCCTTGGTTATCTTTATTACTGTGCAGCACTGATCAGCCAGCCACTTCTGGGAGGTGCTAGGTAAGTGTGGGTTGAATGGGTAGACACTGTGAATATGAGTCATTACATAGAGAGAGTAGGACTGGTCATCTTCTGTGATCTGGTATTAGAATTGCTTACTTAAAACTGAAGAGCAGCCAAGAGGATTCAGAAAGGGCTCATGTCTAGTATCCTTCACTGTGGCAAAAAGAAGTTCTGGGTGGAACCCAGTGGGACAAATGAAATTGCCAATGCCAACTCCTATCAGTGGATCTGGAAGCTAATCAAAGATGGACTGATCACTCAGAAGCCTGTGACTGCCCATTCCCATGCTCAGTGTTGAAGAAACACTTTGCTCTGCTGTGAAGGCAAGTATAATGGGCACAAGTATGCAAAGGGCACTGTCAAATGCCTGAGAATGCAACCTGGATGAATATTCAGAGCTGGCTGCTCAGAAGATACAGTGAATATAAGAAGACTGACCACTGCACGTATCACAGCCTGTACCTGAAGGAGAAGGGGAGTGTGTTTAAAAACAAGCTGATTCTTCTTTTTTTGTTTGTTTCTTTATTAATTGGGAGAGAGAGATAAAGAGCAAGCAGGAGATGGGCAGAAAGAGAAGGAGATAGAATCCCAAGCAGCTCCACACTATCAGTGCAGTCTAATGCGGGGCTCAAACCCATGAACTGTGAGATTATGACCTAAGCCAAAAGGAAGACTCAGATGCTTAACCAACTAAGCCACCCAGGTGCCCCCAAAACAAGCTGATGCTTAAGAAACGCATTCACAAGCTAAAGGCTGGCCAGGCTGAGGCTCACAGGAAGCACCTAAGTGCTGTGAGGAACAGTTCCAGGCCAAGAGATCAAGACTGAGACCAAGAACTGAAACTCCCCCTCTTTTGTCTGTATACAGTGGCCTCAGAAATTCGATAGCTCCATCATTAGCTAATAAAATAAGGCGTTATCTGTCTGAGGGGCCAAAAGTGAACTGCATTTGTTTTTTTGTTTGTTTGTTTGTTTAATATAGTTTATTGTCAAATTGGTTTCCATACAACACCCAGTGCTCATCCCAACAAGTGCCCTCCTCAATGCCCATCACCCATTTTCTCCTCTCTCCCACCCCCCATCAACCCTCAGTCTGTTCTCAGTATTTAAGAGTCCCTAATGGTTTGCCTCCCTCCCTCTCTGTAACTATTTTTCCCCTTCCCCTCCACCATGGTCTTCTGTTAAGTCTCTCCTGATCCACATATGAGTGAAAACATATGGTATCTGTCTTCCTCTGCCTGATTTATTTCACTTAGCATAATACCCTCCAGTTCCATCCACGTTGCCACAAATGGCCAGATTTCATTCTTTCTTTCTCATTGCCATGTAGTATTCCATTGTATTTATAAACCACATCTTCTTGATCCATTTGTCAGTTGATGGACATTTAGGCTCTAATGATGGACATTAGGCTCTTTCCATGTTTTTGGCTATTGTCGAAATTGCTGCTGTGAACATTGGGGTACACGTGCCCCTATGCATCAGCACTCCTGTATCCTTTGCGTAAATTCCTAGCAGTGCTATTGCTGGGTCACAAATTGTTAATTTTTTGAGGAACCTCCACATTGTTTTCCAGAGCAGCTGCACCAGTTTGCATTCCTACCAACAGTGTAGGAGGGTGCCCGTTTCTCCACATCCTCGCCAGCCTCTATAGTCTCCTGATTTGTTCATTTTAGCCACTCTGACCAGTGTGAGGTGTACCTCAGTGTGGTTTTGATTTGTATTTCCTTGATGATGGGTGATGTTGAGCATTGTTTCATGTGTCTGTTGGCCATCTGCATGTCTTCTTTAGAGAAGTGTCTATTCATGTCTTCTGCCCATTTCTTCACTGGATTACTTGTTTTTCAAGCGTGGAGTTTGGTGAGTTCCTTATAGATTTTGGATACTAGCCCTTTACCTGATATATCATTTGCAAATATTTTTTCCCATTCCGTAGTTTGCCTATTAGTTTTGTTGATTGTTTTCTTTGCAGTGCAGAAGGTTTTTATCTTGATGAGGTCCCAATAGTTCATTTTTGCTTTTGATTCCCTTGCCTTTGGAGATGTGTCGAGTAAGAAATTGGTGTGGCTGAGGTCAAAGAGGTTGTTTCCTGCTATCTTCTCTAGGGCTTTGATGGTTTCCTGTCTCACATTCAGGTCCTTCATCCATCTTGAGTTTATTTTTGTGTATGATGTAAGAAAGTGATCTAGTTTCATTCTTCTGCTTGTTGCTGTCCAGTTCTCCCAGCATTGGCTGTTAAAGAGGCTATCTTTTTTCCATTGGGTACTCTTTCCTGCTTTGTCAAAGATTAGTTGGCCATTCATCTGTGGGTCCAATTCTGGGTTCTCTATTCTATTCCATTGGTCTATGTGTCTGTTATTGTGCCAATACCATACTGTCTTGATGATTACAGCTGCATTTGTTTTTCTGCCAACTCTCTGGTCATGGTGAGCATTCAACTAATTAAAAATCTAAGTCTTTCAATAAGCTCTCCCTCTTCCTGATTATGGATTATTAAATTACCGAACTGAAATACAGGATTTCACATTCATCTTTAGTTACATTTTGTCATATTAACTTCAGCCAATTTGATTTTACCTGTTGAGTTCCACTGGCCCTTAATCTGTCATTATGCATGCTAATTGATTAATATGTCAAACTCTATTCATCCAAAATGTTGACTTAAGAAAAATAAAAGGAAAAGAGGATGAAGTATAATGCCTTTTAATAAGTCACCAGAGCCTTATGCTAAGCGGTTCCCAATCCAAAAAACAGCTGTCTTTCATTTGATGGGGGTAATTATATCATCATCTAGTGCAAATTCTTACATCTTTCTACCAAGATATAAAAGCTTCTATTAATATTTGAGATTTGATGGTGTTAGCTTTAAAAATATATATATTCCTAACCCCCAACATACATGAAAGTTTATATTTCCTGATACTTCTTTTACGTTTTCATTCCCCACATGTATTTGTCTTCCATCTTCTTGTGTTTGCCCTTTAAATGTTTGACCCATTTACTTACAGTTTCATAGTGAATGGACATCTATTAACAACCTGCTATGTCCTGGTCTTTGCTAGATGATGGCAATACCAAGTCATGACACAAACAACTACTTTGAAGGGGCTCATACACTAGTAGAGAAGACATACAGGTCAACAGCAGTTACAAATGTGTGAAAAGAATTACTATAACCACGGTGCATGAAGGGGAGGATGCTAAACACAAACCGTAATAGTCAGAAAACACGTTTTGGAAGATATGACATCCATGCTAAGTCTGGAAGTAGAGGCTGCAGGATATGTGTGCAGGCACAAGGACTTCTGTAGATGCCATCTCACCAGACTCGTGTGTGAATCTTAGCATTAAGGCTTACTATTGAGCTATTTTAATAAATTACCTCACTCATTTACTCTTTCACCCATAAAAACTTTTTAAATACGCACTCAGTGCCTGGGATTGTTAAATATTGTCTTTTCTTTCAAAGTTTTATGACAGAATTCCCTGCTTTCTCCCTTCCATGTGATTTTTGGGAACTTTTGAAATCTGCTTTCCCAAAGTGCAAAGTACTCATTTGGCTCTTTGCATTGTTCATTTCTAGATAAGCAACTACCTTAAACTTTTAGGTTCCTTTTTACTTTCAAATTGTTCAGTCACTATAATTCACTCAGTGCTTTCTATGGGTAAGGCACTGTAGTATATGCTCTGGGAGATACAAAGATGATTGAAATGTAGGTTCTCTCCTCATGAGGCTTACAAAAACAAATAGGGAAAACATGTGCACAAAGAACACAATAAAGAGAATAATAAATGCCCCACTAAAGATATTTTATTTTTAAAGATAAAAATTTCTTGATTAGAATCAAGTCCAGAAGAGAGCCCCTTGCTTCTTCCTTAATCATCAGAAAGATGATAAGGTGAACTAACAGGACAGAAAGTGTGGATTAGGTTAAAAAAAAAAAAAACTTTAAGAGGGGACGCCCAGGTGGCTCAGTCAGTTAAGCTTCTGGCTCTTGACTTCAGCTCAGGTCATGATCTCATGGTTCATGAGTTCAAGCCCCATGTCTGGCTCTGTGCTGACAACTCAGAGACTGGAACCTGCTTCAGATCTGTTTCCTTCTCTCTCTGCCCCTCCCCTACTCATGCTCTGTCTCTATCAAAAATAAATAAATACTAAAAATTAACAAAACCCAAAAAATTTAAGAGGAGTTATAGAATTAAAAAAAAAAAAGGTCTTTGTATTTCCAGCACATTCCAGGGGAAAGGGTACATAGACCAGTCTGATCATTTCCATAATTCAAAAGTCAATTCATTAGGTTATCAAAATTTAATAGTGGTATTATGGATCAAATTAGATTTAAATATATATATAGGAACCACAGTGTTACCCATGGACTTTCACTTCTACATTATATATTGTAATTTTGGAATACTTTATAATCATCATACACTACATGTATAATTAGAAAACAAATAATATGTTCATAAATATGTATGTGGAGCTTCCATTAGGGAAAAGCACTGTGTTAAGTCTCTAGAAAGGTTTTATTAGGTTCTTTTTGCAATGAAAAAAATATATATATAGAAGCTTGAAAAAATATGAAAAATAGAAAAGAGCTCCCATACTCACACAACTGTTACTGATGTTGATGATGTGTTTCTTTCCTCTCTTTTTTTCTATATATTGTTTTAAAGTGATTAGATGGTAATGTTTCTTAATGATATTTAATCCACAAGAACAGGAACATTTTCTTCATACCTCTCCAGTTCTGTGTTTTGGAATGGTAGAATTATGGAATGTTTACATGAAAAGATCTTATAGATAATCTAGAAGTTATCCAACACCCATATTATCTCCCTGTAAGTAAGATCTTTATCTTCCAAATTTACTGTTTTGTAGATAGGGTCATATTAAAGTAATAGTCCAGATTTTATTGTCACTTTCCCCCATCTGTTCACACAGGACTCTAATATCCTAACAAGTTTCTCCAAATTCTTTTGGGAGTTCAGGTAATGTTTTACACATACTATGAGCACAACCAGTTAACCATCTGGTTAACTATCATTTTCCTCTTGCTGCTGAGCGCTCTGGCCCTGCTGCCTTCCCAGGCTGCTGCCATGTAGGCTCTGGACTCCCTGATCAGCCAGAGCAGTGTGGGTGTGTAGAGAAACAGTGTGGAAGGCTCCTTCTCCTCTCCTAGTAGAGGGCTCCTCAGCAGTGCCATATGTGTTCCATGTCTTGGCACCTTTGCTACTCAAAATGTGGTTCAAGGACCAGTAGCATTTGGCAGACTTTTTAGAAATGCAGAATCTCAGAATGGCTAGGTGGCTCAAACATTTGAGCATCCAACTCTTGTTTTCTTCTAGGGTCATGATCCCAGAATCGTGGGATTGAGCTCCATGTCAGGCTCCTAAGATTCTCTCTCCCTCTGCCACTCTCCCCTCCTTGAGTACACTCTCTCCCTGAAAGAGAGAGAAAGAGAGAGAGACAGACAGACAGACAGACAGAAAGACAAAGAAAGAAAGAAAGAAAGAAAGAAAGAAAGAAAGCTTAATTTCCTTGACTTCTCTGCCCTAAGAATTAAGGACTACATATTTCAAAGTGCTGAATAGTGGAAGAATAAGAAAAGAAAAATCTTTTAGGACCACCCCTTTCAATGTGGTCACTTAACCCCCAAACTTGTCTAGGCTTCCTCCCACCATTCTCACCAGCTAAGTACTGCAAGCAGAATCTCCCTTTTCCCTTTCTCTTCAAGGAACATATCTTTTCCTTGCAGATACACTGACTTACAGTTGACAATTCTGGGATG
>CM053573.1:43530276-43579256 GCA_028646485.1 Cryptoprocta ferox
GACCTGAAAGTCTTGGTGAACCATCAGGTAAAGAGCTTTAACATCTGGAGGCAACACAGCAAGTCTTCCACTGTAATTGGTTTCAAAAGCAGCTACTTAAGAATCTTGATCTCTATTTGACAGAAGACTGCTTTCCTTTCTCTCTAGTATCCCAATCTTCATTGTTGTACATGGAAATAAATTGGTTTTGCATTATAATGTGTTAAAGAAATTGCTATTGGAGTACAAGGGTTATTTCCATCAATGTAAATTTGGTGAAAGCTTCCCATAAGTGGGTACATTAGACTTAAAAAAAAAAAAAAAAAGCCTTCCTGCATAGTCCCAACAACACCCAGATGTATGGTCAGGATTTGATAAATTCAACTAGTGCAAGTGAATATAATAGAAATCAAATAGTAATTTCCTTGGGTGTTAATAAAGCTCACCTCCCCTCTAGCTTGTATACATATTTTAAGTTTACGAAATAGTAGGGTTTTCTCCTAATTAAATGCAAAGCTAAACTTGAAAACAAGAGCTTTTGGTCTAAAAATGGTAACTCTCACCTGAAAGTACACAATGGACAGGCAGCTGCAACCCAAGTGTCCTTTCATAGCTGAAGGTAGGCATAGGGAACATAGGCAATGAAGGCACTGAAGACAAGTATGTGGATGCCCTTACCCATTCAACTGTTGGCCAACTGGCAGCTACCGGCCTAATTGCTTTAGGAGCAAATAATGAGCATGCAAACTTGGGTCAGACCCAAGGGCCTCGTGTAACTCCTATACAATCTGGGAAGAAAGGTTGCTCTATAGGATTATGTTGTCACCCCAAAACTTACTAGCTCCATGGCCTTGAATAAAATTTTTACCTCACTCGTTGACTCACTTTAGTTGTCTATGGAGTGGGGTTAATAGCATTTAGTTTATAGTTAACAAGAGGATTAAGTAAGTTAATATGTAAAATGTGTAGAACAGTACCTACTCAGATTACCTATTCTGTTAGTTTGTTAGTTTCAAATCTTAAACTTGAGGAAAGCCAATACATGATAGAAGCAATTACAGGAAAACAGGTCACTGAAATTGAGATAGAATCTTAGACACAAAAGGAATATTTTTTTGAAGCAAGAAGTGACCATAAAGAGCCAATTAGGTATATTAGGGTAAAAAGAAATCAAGTTAACAAATGGACTGAATATTCAAAAACAAATCAAACAAGCGATGTAAAGGTAAGCTAAGAAATTCTCAGCCAAAGAAACAAAGAAATTGTATTTAAGATGTTAAGACATGTAGTTTCAACAAAAGATCTAATTACAGCTCCAGGAGGAAAGAGAAAGTGAGGGGAAAGATCCATTGTAGTGAAATTTTACAGCATCAAGAATAAAAAAGGTCCCCATAAAAGATACTATAAAGAATGAAAACTGACATATTAATAACAGCTTTCTCATCAATATTAGATGAAAAGACAAATTTGAAAAATGTCTTCAAAATGCTAATGAGGAAAAATAAGAGTTGAGACTGAATAGACCTATACACACATAAAAATATGGAGTTCAGAGAAATTTCTAACCTAAAGATCTTCACTGTGAGTGATATTGTTTTAATGGCAAAATTGAAAGTTGTGCATGTCCAATGTAATGTAGCTGATATTAACTAATCTTGCGTAGTATTTTATACTGTAGTAATTCCAGTGAGGAAGGGCATATTCCCTGGCAATCATCAACCACATAATGGACTTCTTTACTTACCTTCTCACACCTCTTCTACAACTTCCTCTTTTTGAGAGGCACTGCCATGATTAGCTTGTCACCATTGGAGAATTACTAGTTCACAAATCATTCTTAAATAAATTCCTTTTATAATTTAACTTATGTCAAGTTTTATACCTATTAATGATATACATTCACATTAAAACCAGTAATAAGACAAGACTGCTTTAACTTCAACACTACTTTGTGTATTACTAGTGGTTCTGGAGCAGGGTTTTTCAATCTCAGTACTATTGACATTTTGAGCCAGATGACTCTTTGTTGTGGGAGGGTCCTACACATTGCAAAATGTCTAGCAGCATCCTTGGCCTTTACTTACTAGATAGTTGTGACAATCAAAACTGTTTCCAGACATTGCTAAATGTCTGAGGGGCAAAATCTCTCTGCTTAAGAACCACTATTCCAGACAATGCAATAGAAAAACTAAAGGAACAGAAGCTATATCTGCTTAAAAAGACTTAGTTAATGCGATATGATTATAACTAGAACTGAAAAACTATTATAACTTATAAGAAAGTTTAATAATGTTGCTGGATATAGGAAAAATATCTACAAGCCAATCTTTCCTATGTACAATCAATAAACAGAGAAACATTAAAAAATGTATTTCTTGCTTATAATATCCAAATACATAAAATATCTAGGTCTAAGAATCATCCTTAAAGTAACTTGAAGACTATATGAAATAAACATGCTTTCTGAAAGAGCTAAAAGCTTTAAATAATGGAAAGAAGAGAGAAAGATTAAATTTGTGATACCTTCCAAATCACTGTATAGGACTAAACTAATTTGGTCATAATCCCAACGGAATTTTGAGGGTTTAGACAATTTAGTACTAAGAAACAAGCTTCATCACAGAGAAAAACATGGGAACATACATAAAAGTTGCTTAACATCATTGAGAAATACAAAGACCACAAAGAGATACTAACTTACTACCTACTCATCAGACTGGCTAAAATTAAAATAACTGTCAACACCCATAGGCTAGCAAGATGATGAAACAACTGAAGCTTTCAACATTGTGGGTGAGAATGAGAAGTGGTACAACCACTTTGGAAAAAGGTAGGGCATTTCCTTGCAAAAGTAAGTATACAACTACCCCAAGAATTTTTGGAGAATGCAATTTATTCCAAAACAAATGATATTGACTAAAACTGGGTACAGCAAGTTATAGAGAAAAGACAGGAGGAAGAAGTTACAAGTTAACTCACTCGATACTCATAATAGAAATCAATAGATATTGTCTGGATAAAGAGCATTCTAAGGGTATTATATAAAGCTTAATTAGAAAGACAGGTACTAGAATAAAAATATATTGAGAACTATAATTTTTAAAATAACCTCCACAATGAAGATTTATATAAATATAATCATATATATATTTTATTTTGTATCCCTTAAGTTAGCTCTTGTTTTAGTCCTAGTTCTAATGTTCACCGCTAGTCTTTTTGCTAAAGTTTCCCTGATCATCTTTTGGATGAATGAATTTTGTTCTTGGGGAGATGCTTCAGTAAGACCTAATGTAGAGTGTATTCCCCGAGTCCTTGAATTTGCAGAAATTGTTGCCTGTAGCTTTGACACTTGAAGGACAGGTTGAATGGATTTAAAACTGTTGGTTCAAACTTCCTTTCCTTAGGTATCTGATAGGTATTGTTTCATTTCTGTTAAAATTGACAATAGCTGTGCCAACCTGGGTTTCTTTCACTTAAAAATAACAGGTGCCTGGGGCACCTGGGTGGCTCAGTCGGTTGGGCTTCTGACTTTGGTTCAGGTCATGATCTCAGATTCATGAGTTCAAGCCCCACAGTGGGCTCTGTGCTGACAGCCCAGAACTTGGAGCCTCCTTTGGATTCTGCGTCTCCCTCTCTCTCTCTACCCCTTACCTACTCGTGTGCTTGCTCTCACTCTCAAAAATAAATAAACATTAAAAAAATTAAAAAAGGAATGAGAGGCAACTGGGTGGCTCAGTTAGTTAAGCATCTGACTCTTGGTTTTGGCTCAGGTCATGATCTTGTGACTTCATGGGCTCCATGCTGGCAGCATGGAGTCCTGCTTGAGATTCTCTCTCTCTCTCTCTCTCTCTCTCTCGCCCCCTCTTCCTGCCCCTACTCCTACTCATTCTGCCTCTGTCTCTCTTAAAATAAACAAACTTAAAAAAAATGATACAATGATTTTACCAGATGTCCAAAGTTTGCTACTAGTGCTAGTAAGATACATCTAATGTTTTTATGATATATGTTAGCAGGAAGTCTTGGTAGTGGTCATTCTAGGACAGTTTTCTCATATCTTCAATGTGCCTTTTAATATACAAATACATATCTTATTTCAGAACATTTTACAATGTTTGTTTCACTCTATTCTTTTGGTTTTCCTCCAATGGAACAACTCCAGTTGATCTCATTTTTAATCATTTTGCTTATCTTTTATAACTTTCACTTTCTCTTTTTAAAAATCTTTTTCCTCCAAAAACAATAGGATACCTAAGGAATAAACCTAACTGAAGAAGTAAAAGTTCTGTACTTTGAAAACTATAGAGCACTATGGAAGAAATTGAAGGGGACATAAAGAAATGGAAAAGCATTCCATGCTCATGGATTGGAAGAACAGACATTGTTAGAATGTCTATACTGCCCAAAGCAATCTACACATTTAAGGCAATCTCTATCAAAATACAACGAGCATTTTTTCACAGAGCTAGAACAAACAATATTAAAATTTGTATGGAACAACAAAAGACCCCAAATAGCCAAAGCAATCCTGAAAAAAGAAAAACAAAATGGGAGGCATCCCAATTCTAGACTTCAAGCTAGATTACAAAGCTATAGTCATCAAGACAGTAAGGTACTGGCACAAAAACAGATACAGATCAATGGAACAGAACAGAGAACCCAGGAATGGACCCACAACTATAAGATCAACTAATCTTTGACAAAGCAGGAAAGAATATCCAATGGAAAAAAGATAGTCTCATCAGCAAATGGTGTTGGGAAAACTGGACAGCATCAAGCAGAAAAATTAAACTGGACCACTTTCTTACAGCATAAACAAAAATAAATTCAAAATGGATGAAAGACCTAAATGTGAGACAGGAAACCATCAAAATCCTAGAGGAGAACATAGGCAGGAACCTCTTTGACCTCACCACAGCAACTTCTTACTAGATACGTCTCTAGAGGCAAGGGAAACAAAGTCTTTTGCACAGCAAAGGAAATAATCAACCAAACTAAAAGTGGCCTATGGAATGGGAGAAGATATTTGCAAATGACATATCTGATAAAGGATTAGTATCCAAAATCTATAGAGAACTTATCAAACCCAACACCTGAAAAACAAATAAGCCAGTTAAGAAATGGGCAAAAGAAGGGCGCCTGGGTGGCTCAGTCGGTTAAGCGTCCGACTTCGCTTAGGTCATGATCTCGCGGTTTGTGAGTTCGGGCCCTGCGTCGGACTCTGTGCTGACAGCTCAGAGCCTGGAGCCTCCTTCAGATTCCGTGTCTCCCCCACTCTCTGCCCCGCCCATGCTCATACTCTGTCTCTCTCTGTCTCTCCATAATAAATAAACATTCAAAAAAAATAGGCAGAAGACACAAATAGACACATTTCCAAAGAAGACATCCAGACGGCCAACAGACACATGAAAAGATACTCAACATCACTCATAGTCAGGGAAATACAAACCAAAACCACCATGAGATACCACTTTTCACCTGTCAGAATGGCTAAAATTAACAACACAAGAAACAGCAAGTGTTGGAGAGGATGCAGAAATCCCTCTCACGCTGCTGGGGAGAATGCTAACTGGTGCAGTCACTCTGGAAAACAGTATGGAATTTCCTCAAGAAACTAAAACTACAAATGCCCTATGATCTAGCAATTACACTGTCAGGTATTTACTGAAAGGACACAAAAAGACAGATTCGAAGGGGTATATGCACCCCAATGTTTATAGCAGCATTATCAACAATAACCAAACTATGGAGAGAGCCCAAATGTCCATCAGCTGATGAATGGAAAAAGAAGATGTGGTATATCTACATACAATGGAATATTACTAAGCCACCAAAAAGAATGAAATCTTGCCATTTGCAATGATGTGGATGGAGCTAGAATGTATTATGTTAAGCAAAATAAGTCAATCAGAGAAGGACAAATACCATATGATTTCATTCATTTGTGGAATTTAAGAAACAAAACAGATGAACATATGGGAAGGGGGAGAAAGAGAGGAGAGGGAAACAAACAACAAAAGACTCAATGATAGAGAACAAACTGAAGGTTGGTGGAGAGTGTGGGTGGGAGATGGGCTAGATGGGTGATGGGTATTATGCAAGGTATTTTTTTGTGATGAGCAGTGGGTGTGGTATGTAAGTGATGAATTAGTGAAGTCTACTTCTGAAACCAATATTGCACTGTGTTAAGTAACTAAAATATAAGTAAAAAACATATTTTTGTTTATTTCTTTCACTTTCTTCACTTCTCACATGTGTATATATTCTCTGTTTTGTGTTACACTTTATATAGTATCCATTTCCCCCTTATACTCCTTATAATTTAGTCTTTACTTATAAAATGATTTTGGGGGCATCTGGGGGCTCAGTTAGTTAAGCATCTGACTTTGGCTCAGGTCATGATCTCGCCATTTGTGGGTTCTGTTGCCCCTGTCAAGCTCTGTGCTGACAGCTCAGAGCCTGGAATCTGCTTTGGATTTTTTGTCTCCCTCTCTCTGCCCCTCCCCCACTTGTGCTCTGTGTCTCAAAAATAAATAAATATTAAAAAAATGTTTTTAAAAAATGAGGGGCCCCATCCTTTTGGTAGCAAATATTTACCATTGATTTCTAACATCTTGCTCTTCTAAAACTCTTTTGCACACCTTGTTCTCAGAAACACTTGCAGCACTGTTGTGGTTTCCTGAACTAAACCTGCTGTCTTCAGATGATAAACCTAGTTATCATCCAGGATACATGAAGGGAGACAGTGGAAGACAGAGAATCCAGTGCTAATATACATCATAAGCACACATACTAAAATGTCTACTACCCAAATGTGAGCAATAACTCCTGAGTGCAAAAACCATATCCTTTTTCTACTAACGATGGTTCAAGAATAGGACTGGGCTGGTAGAAGGCTGTTCTGAACATTAGATACATAGATGCAAAAAGGTAAGCCTTCATAAAGACAAATTAGATTGGAGGAAGGCAGTTGATTTTCTGACTACTGAAAAGAGAGCCACTTACCCTTGATTGCTATTCTGGCACCTTCTCATCTACAGGAAACTCTGGAAAATAGATGACCCAGAAATTTCCAACTCAAATAACAATGAGATAGGAAAGAAGAAAGAGGGTGGGGAGAGAGCAGAAGTGGGATGGCATCTATATAGATGCTATTAGAGAAAAAGAAGGGGAATAAAACACAATTTATTAGCATATGAATATTTTTACATGGAACAGTTGAAAACTATGAATTAACTTTTCCATGTTAGCTATTCTAGTGGGTATACAATGTATCCTATTGTAACTTATTATTGAAGCATAATTGACATGCAATGTTATATTAGTTTCATATGTACAACATACTGATTCAACAATCCTATACTCTTGCTCATTATGATAAGAGTAATCACCATCTGCACCATATCACATTATCATAATATTATTGATTATATTCTCCATGCTGCACTCCCCCCATGTCTGTGCCTTATTTATTCCACAATTGAGAGTTTATGCCTCATAACCCCTCCATCCTGTTGAAGTTTTAACTTGCATTTCCCTGACGACTGTGAAAAGCAAATGTTAGAAAAAGCAAAGCTGTTAGAAAAGAATATCAGAGAATAAATTTATTGTCTGCCTTGGTTCTCTGTGGGGGCAGAACTGAGCCTGATTAAGAGTAATAACACAAATACAATCTATTTGATGGGCAAAATGTAGACACTGAAAACCCTCCAGTATCCTGCCTGTTAGCAGTAGAGATATGACTACTGGGTCATTGACTAGAGGTTTGTTAATGCTCAGAGATATTAATGTTACTATTATCATTGCATTTACCTTAAGCCTGAATGATACAAGAGTAATTATGACTTTGTGAATAATTTCCATGTGCCTCTTTTTAATTCCTAGCAACGTGCTATTACTAGCAGAAAAGAAATTTCTTAAAAACACTATGGACAGTTTCTTAAACATCAGAAAACAAAACTGCTAGATGCTGTACCTCTTCAGTCATACTAAGTCAGATCAATTAAACAAGTATTTATTGAGCATCTTCTATTTATCATGGACTTAACTTAGATCCTGGGAATACAAAATTGAATGGGCCCTTGCCATTGAGACATGCACGATCCAAAAGAGAATACACTTATAATGTAAATAATAATGAGAATTCAGTTTTGTAAAAGCATGAATGAAAGTCTGTAGGAGGCACAGAAGAACATAGAGAAAGAGCAACCAACTCTGGATGACTCAGAGTTCAACAGAAGGAGGGAAGGAGGAACAGAGCACTTCAGGCCAAACCAATGGTACAGGGTCAGATCGCGAAGTGTCTGTTATGGAGTGTTAATACGCTTGGGTTTTGTTCTTCAGGGGATGGGAAAGCAATGAGAAGTTTGGAGATAGATGTGATGTGATCAGATTTACAATTTAAAGCAATTACCTTGTACAGTAGCTGCTGGTGGTGTTCTTGACGCTGCACCCTGTGTCTATCACATGACAAAAACAAGTAAGTAATTATGTTGGTGTTTTTGAGAACTGGGATTTCTTGTATAGAATAAAGGCAAAATAAATATAGGATCAATGAAGTTATGTAAAAATCCTATAGATACTTAATTATAAATATCAGAATGAGCTCATGATGTATTTACCTTTTTTAAAAAGTCCTAACTGTCCAATGAAAAGACCTAGAAATAAGTGCAATGAACACAATGATATCCTCAGTTTGGTCTCTAATTATGATCTGTCACTAAATGGAACTAAGGCTCCTTAGAAATGGCTGCTTGTAGTTCTGAGTCAGGAAATATACTAACAATCCTGAAACATGTTATCATATTAGAAAGCAAGGTTGTCAAAAAGAACTCAAAACCAACTTGAAGAGGCCTCTTTTCAGTAAGGATAGCCAATTTCATGAGAAAAATAACCACGATGGACTGAAACATACCAAATATGCTTAAATTTATTAGTAAAATATTAAATAAATAATAAGTACTTAATAAAATAGGTAGTTGTTAAATAATTATAATAAATAATACTAAAAAAAAGTGGTCACCTTTGGAGGATAATACCTATATGAACTACCTTAGAATAACCAAATAGTTAATAAGGGAAATTTATCTTTGTACAAAATAATACAGTGTACATAATACTTTTTTTGCCAAATCTTAAAAATAACTAGGCAAGGAGCACCTGAGTGGCTCAGTCAGTTAAGCATCTGACTTCAGCTCAGGTCATGATCTCACAGTTCATGGGTTCAAGCCCAGCATCGGGCTCTGTGCTAATAGCTCAGAGCCTGGAGCCTGCTTCAGATTCTGTGTCTCCCTCTCTCTCTGCCCCTCCCCCGCTGCACTCTGTTTCTCAGAAATAAACATTAAAAAAATTTAAAAAACAAACAAAATACCTAGGCAATGGCGTGACTGGGTAGCTCAGTTGGTGAAGCATTCAACTCGATTTCAGCTCAGTTCATGATCTCATGGTTCATGAGATCGAGCCCTGCATTGGTCTCTGTGCTGACAATGCAGAGCCTGCTTGGGATTCTCTCTCTCCCTCTCTCTTTCAAAATAAATAAATAAATATTAACAAAAATAACTAGTCAATGATCACCAATGGCTGATATTAACAGAAAAATAAAGCCAGTCAGGCATTTTGTATCTCCTGATGAAATTGCACACTACTACTAATGAAGTAACTTTGAAAAGAAAAAAAAAAGGATGGAGTTAAACTATATCATAACAAGTCTCAAGATTCACTACCTTCTATAGAATACATAGGAGAGAAGAATCTATTGAACAACACAACAGGAATGCACTCAACAAAATCCAGAATATGGGAAACTACAGGACAAATGTCCCATAGTCTTCAACAAATAAATCACAAAAAAAAGGAGGGAAGAAAAGTATGTCCTTTGTTTGATCCTAATTGAAACAAATATTTTAAATGTGAATATTTGAAGATATTAAGAAATTATTATCAATTATTTTTCAATGTGATAATTATCATTATGTATAAAATAAGAATCATTATTTTTTAGAGATGCAGATTGAAATGATAAAATTATGAAGGGGAGTAGAGAATGGGATAAAGATGAAAGTAGCTTGATTATTAATAAAACTGGGTGTTGGGGTCCTTGGAAATTTATTACACTGTTCTGTATATGTTTCAATAATAAGTTTTTAGGGTGCCTGGGTGGCTCAGTCGGTTAAGTATCTGACTTCAGGTCAGGTCATCATCTCATGGTTTGTGAGTTCAAGCCCCACGTAAGGCTCTGTGCTGACAACTAAGAGCCTGGAGCCTGCTTCAGACTCTGTGTCCCCCTCTCTCTCTGCCCCTCCCCTGCTTGCACTCTGTCTCTTTCTCCCTCAAAATAAATAAACATTAAAAAAATTGAAAAAAGAAAACTTTTTAAAACATTATTGTTTTTAAAAGGTAATTTTATTTCCCTAATATCTGGATTGGGGGGAGGCCAATTTACTATAACCTCCAAATGCTGATGTTAGCATCCTCCATTTATTAGCAAGGTCTCCATCTTTCTGCCACAGAGCTCACTATAATAGTCATCACACCAATGTTCACCCCGTTGTGCTTACAGAGGTGTCAGAGTTTGGAAACTAGTCATTAGCCCTTTTCAAGTTGCTACAGTTATAACTACAAAGATGTCTGGTTTCTTATTCCCCTCCCCCCCTTTTTTTTAAAAAATATTCTAGTTAACCTACAGTGCAGTCTTGGCTTCATTAGAACCCATTGATTCATCTCTTGCATATGGCACCCAGGGCTCATCCCAAGGACCCCCAACAAGGGTCCTTAATGCCCGTCACCTATTTAACCCATCCCCCCTCACACCTTCCCTCCAGCAACCCTTAGTATGTGCTCTGTATTTAAGAGTCTCTTATGGTTTTCCTCCCTCTGTTTTTATCTTACTTTTCTTCCCTTCCTCAATGTTCATCTGTTGAATTTCTCGAATTCCACATATGAATGAAATCATGATATCCATCTTTCTCTGACTGACTTATTTTTCTTAGCATAATACCCTCTAGTTCCATCCACATTGTTGCAAATGGAAAGATTTCATTCTTTTTCATCTCTAAGTAGTATTCCTTAAGTAAAGCACAGTGCAGATTGCCCCCACTAAATGTGCTACTGGATTGTTTAACTACCCGAGTAGTTGTGTTCTGCCTAGTTTCTCTAAAAGGATTAACAGGTTTCTAAAGAAGCCATAAAAAAACAGATTTCTCTGATGTCTCCAGCTTTTACATCACAGTAAGAGGCTCTCATATACCAATTGTGTCAAGATGACTTCCTGTGTAGCCCATACAGCTCCTATATGTTTGGCTCTAAACAGCTCTATCTTGTGCCTGAATACTAATGCATAACAGATTTTACTGAAGATTTGGGGATGATGAAATGGAATTACAGCAAAGCACAAAAAAGTCACCAATTTACAAAAGAGTAACAGCTATCTCTCTGCCCTGAAACCTCTCTGCTGTCCTGCCACCTCTAGCAGATTCCCTTCAGAGCTAAGCAGAGTACTGTGGGGACAGACCTCTCTGTTCCAGGATTCCTCCAACATCTGAGAATTTGGATCTCCAAGACTTATTCAGGTAGAAACTAAAAATTGTTGTTTCTATAATGTTCAAAGTACTAAACTCTTAATTGTCTGAACCTGACCTAGAAGGCCAAAATCTGTTCACATATTTTCCTAAACAGATATGCAACTATCTCTCTAATAGGAATTATGCCTCCCTCCCAAGCTAGCAATCTGAAACTATTGCTTACCTCCCGGGATAACAAGTGCTTGATCTCATGAACCGTGAGACCATGACCTGAGCTGAGATCAAAAAATGAGACGCCCACTGAGCCACCCAGATGCCCGTCCTTACATAATATTTTTGTTTAAACCAGAGTAGGCACTGTGACTTGCTTTATACACTGATGTAATAAAATAAGATTGTGCCAACTATGCACATTGAAAGAGAACCAGTAGATGTAAACAAACACACTCATGATAAATATACCCGGAAACTAAGTTGCTTTTTACTATTTTCTTTGTGCTATAGGATGCTTATTGACTTAAAATACTGTTGGAGAGAGATAAAATAAACTTCCTGTGCTGTGACTAATTTCTAGTCTTTGTTATTACGGTAAGCTAATGTACTGCAAAGCTAAAAGTATAAACATATATAGAAAAGCCACTTAAATGTGCTACTTAGAAATAAGCATAAAATGATAGAAAAAGCATGAGATGGTTTAAAAGTCATTTGGGGAGATAGGGCAATAAAAATAACAGCCAACATCTCCTGTGTACATGTGAGATACACTTCTAAGTGTTTCATATTAATGCGCTTAATTCACCTTAACTTATCCTAAGTGTTTTTTTACATTTAATCTAAGGAACAACTATTTCATGGAGGTACCATTATTAGTTCCAACTACACTGAGGAAATCGAGAGGGTCAAGTAACTCACCCAACCCTGTCTGGCTCCAGAGCCCCCCATCTAACTGCCTCCCAGTGGTAATCAATCTGTTATGACGATCCTCTTGGTCCCTTGTTCTCTAGGGCTATATAGTTTTTGTTCTCTTTTGTTTTGCTTTGTTTTGTTTTTAGGGAGAGAGAGAGAGAGGAAAAAGAGCAAGTGGGGAAGGGGCAGAGGGAGAAGGAGAGAGAGACTCTCAAGCAGGCTCCACACCCAGCACAGAGCCCAACACAGGGCTCAATCCCACAGCCATGAGATCATGATGTGAACCAAAATCAAGAGTTGGACACTCAACCCACTGAGCCACCCAGGTGCCCTGATACAGTCTTTTATCCAGTCTGTATCTGTATGTCTGCTTCTTTCTTTTTTTTAACTGTTTCTCCATGTTGTGGGCTCATGGTCACCTGGGTCCTCACAACTTGATGTGTCCTTCATTTGAAAGCCAGTAAAACTGACCAATGGCTTCAAATTCTAATTACAAAGTACTAGGAAAAAGATTTTGTTTAGCCTGAGAAGTCAGGAATCCCTTGCCCCTAGGAACAAACAGCTGCGGCTACAGAAGAAAAGCAGGATCATACATCATAAAAATGACTGCCAGAGTTCACGGAAAGTAGTTTTCAGAAAAGTGTATGCGTTGGCAAAAAAAAAAAAAAAAAAAGCTCATATTTTTAGACTGGTAAATGTGTTCACTGTATTGATATTCTTATTCTTTGCATATACAGGTCTGTTTGGATTAAGATCATAAGAATATTTGCAGACAGCTTACTCTTCCAGAAAAAAACTTGTTTGTATTCTTCCACTACCTAACAAATGCAGAATTTGCATAGACTTAAGATGGAAATCTGCATTAATTGTCTGTGAGGCCACCACAACAAACTCCCACCAATCATGTTTCTTAAAACAACAGAAATTGATTCTCTCACAAATCTGTAGACCAAAGATCCAAATTCAAAGTATCGTCAGGGTTGGTTCTTTCTGGAAGCTCTGAAGCAGAAACCATTTTATGTCTCTTCCCTAGCATCTGGTGGCTGCCTGCAATTCTTGGGATTCCTTGGATTGTAGATGTGTCACTCCAATCTCTGCCCCATCTTCACATTCCTTCTTCCCTGTATTTCTCTTCTTCTATCTCTTATAATTTTCACTGGATTTAGAGTCAACCTTAATCCAGTATGATATCATCTGTCTTTATCTTAATTACATCTATAAAAACTTATTCCAAATAAGGTTACATTTTGAGGTTCTAGGGGGACATGAATTTGGGTGTACACTGTCTGACCCACTCCAGCATCCATAATGCCTCTTTGTGACTAAGACCGTAGGAGCCACACTTGTCCCCTCCAAATTGATTTGTTTTACTGAACACTTAATATGTGGCAAGCACTGTTCTAAGTATATCACAAATAACAACTCATTTTATAGTTGGTATAAATTGGTATTGTTTTTCTTCTGGGTTATCTCTCCCATGAGTGAAAGGCGAACAGCCTGGCCCTCAGCAGCTGGTCCAGTGCTGTGTACATCGTCATCTTAATAACAACTGACATGACACCCAGCTGCTGGTGCCTGACACTGACAGTCCAAGTGTTCTCTCACTTAAAAGTAAAATATTATCTCCTAGGGAAAGCTAAGCAAGAGATCCAGGAACCTGACAGATAAGATTTAAGATTCCTTATGTAAATACCTCCATGGAGAATAAACAGCAGGACAGCTCCCTAAGGAAAGAAAGAAAGGGATCATAATGAAGCTGGATAAGCAGCCATGGAAGGAAACAGAACGGGCTGTGTCGTGTCACGCAGTTACTGTCCCCACACTTCAGTGACAGGGAACTATCTGGAACATGTACCCCACCAGGTTTTTCTAGATTGCCATTTTTTTTCTCATCTCTTCTACCCAGACCCAGAGAGCCAACTCCTAACTGAGGTGTTCAGTTGGACAGAATACTATTTACTATTTGTTCCTTGTTTTGTTTTAAAATACCATGAAGATCTACAACATAGTAATCTGGCAGCCAAATAAGAATCCAGCAAATTAAATGTTATTTCCTTTTAGTGGAATAACCAATATAAGACTTTATGTAAGACTGGAGCTACCGATTTACCTAGAAGTGATTTTTAGCAGCCTTGGGGGTTCCATGCTGTGTCTTCATTGTGTTTATGTCTTCGCAAAGCACAGGTGAGCTGAAGTCTCTATTCTGCAGCCACTCCATAAAATATAGTGCTTCATGGCTTGCCAGAAGGATTAACTATCAACAACAGATGACAAAGGTAAATTTCATATGACAGTGAATGGCTAAAAATGACACATGTGATAGAATCAAGTATTTACACATGGTAAGAAATATTGCTCATAATAGGAAGAGCCAAAAACTGGAATAAATTAGGATGCCCTCTGTTCCAAAAACAAAGAAATGGAAAGCTGCAACAATCCAGTGCATGCAGGACTACGAAGGAGGCTTACGTCCTTCACTAACAAAGGTTTGGGTCACCCTACCAGGTGAAGAATCATGACCAGTTTCGGTGTTTGCTGAAGGCAAAGGAAACACACAATAGGCAGTAGTAGATGGTAGTAATAAATACCAGCTACGACCAGCATGACCAGTCAGAAACAAAGACTATAATGATGATGAATATTTATTGCTTATTATTAAAGAGTATTAATATGGAGCACTTCCTCCTTATTGTTTATCATGAATACAGCTGTATACATATGTGTGTGTCTATCTTTGGTTTTTCTCCTCTCTTAATCGTCTATCATGTAACATAAGATGTATTAACTTTGTATCACCATTTTTAATTGATGTATATAAATATTAAGTTTACGTAATAATATTTAAATTGCAGGATATCAAGGTAAAGAGTAAACATCACTCAAATACTATACCTCCTCTTTGGAGAAAAGGTTAGTGCATTTTTGGTTGTATGCAAGATAGTTGTGCCACATTAAGCAGAATAATGACATTGTTATGCCTTTATTTTGAGATTAAGTATAATTTAAGGAGATGTGTATAGGTGCCAAGTTCAAAAGGGGTGGATTTGTGATGGTTACTTTTATGTGTCAATTTGACTGGGTCATGCAGTACCCATACATTCAGCTAACATTTTTTTCTGAGTGTATCTGTGAGGGTGTTTCTTGATTAGATTAGCATTTGAATTGATGGACTCAGTAAGCTAGATTGCCCTCCCCATTGTGAGTGGGCATCATCCAATCCATTGAAGGCCTGAATAAAACAAAAAGCATGGGAAATCGAAAATTCGCCCCTTCTGCCCAACTGAATGAGCTAGACATTGGTCTTCTGCCCTCAGAGGGACTTAGGCTACTGGTTCCATGGAATCCAGACCTATGGACTTGAACTGAATTACACCACCAAGTTTTCCTGGGTCTCCAGTTTGCAGAAAGTATATTGTGGGACATCTCAGCCTCCATAATCAAATGAGATGATTCCTCATAATAAACCTTATCATATATATTGGTTCTGTTTTCCTGGGGAGCCCTGACTAATACAAAATATCCCTTTCTTCTTTCTCCTACTTAATATTCCATATAGATACTTCACATAATATCTGGTCATATAAATTGGCATAATCTGTCAACCCCAGACTGGAATAAATCAGTCCATACCTAAGTTTTTTACTTACCTTTTGGATTGGAACAACAATAATAACAAAAAAACATAATGACCAGTTTTTTCAAATTATACCAAAGCAAGGGTAGTTATAGTTGAATAGACAGATGCATACCATACTGACAGCATTTTAAATATATTCTATTTTTTTGAAATAACTTTGGTATCATCTATTTTTGCAGTATTTCCAATTATTTTATTTGGCTTTAGAAGGCACCTTTTTGTTGGAATTAACCAGACATTTACTAATGGGGCATGTTTTTTGTTCCAAGATGTTATCAGTTAGTTGGTAGATAATTTCTCTCACCATTTTATAAAAATCAAGCAATTTAGTTTTGAAAACTATCAGAAGATCTAACTCTGATAGAGTCTTATTAAAGTTTACTCATGAACTTTTCAAGTTCTAATTCTCTTATTTAAAATTTACAAAATGATTGCAAGAATAAAAAGGCCAAATCTTACTTATATCTCTATCATACTAACTGAATTAGAAACCCAGTAGAAATAAAATATAAGATTTCATGATATTATATAACTGTGTTTTTTTTTTTCAAATTAGCCATGGTGCAAGAAGAAACCCTTTGCTTCCACTTTTTGCCATTAACTGCATTATCTGCCTACCCTTGATTATATTCAGGCCCTTGAGAGCAAATGGCAATTTTGGCCAGAAATAGAAAAAAGGAAGTAGAAATTTGTAGTTTAGTATGGGCCATTCTAAAATTTCTATGTGTTTGCCTCTTAGCAGCATGTTTTCTTAAAAGATGCTCATATACTTGCTTCCTCTGAGAACTTAAACTTGTTAATGATGCTGCAGCTTGGCTCAGGTGAAAGCCTCCTAAAAAGGATAGAAAAGGACCACATGAAACAAAAGTCCCAGTGAAAAGCCCAGCTTTGTCAATGATTTTAGCAAGACCTGTTACCTTTCTAGGATCAGAGTTCTTACCTATAAAGTAAGGAGGGGATCTGCCTTATCTATTCTGCACCCCTTTCCTGCCATGATACACATAGTAGATGATCATCTCATGATCCCAGTGAGGAAAAAAAAAATGGCTTAGCTCACAGACATATCCAGCTGAAAACTGACTGTCCACATAAGAAAATGGTTTATTAGGAATGTTTATATGGTAGGTATTAATATTATTATTAAAAATCAAGCTTTTCATATATTTAAAAAAATGAGGAAATCCAAAACACTTTCAGAGACATACAGCAAAGAGCAAGCAGATTTATATTTATAAATATTTATTTATTTATTATCTGTTTGTTGTTGGTTTTGTTTTAACATAGCATGAGGGGCCATAATATAGTCCACTGAGAGTCAAATAAGAGGTCAGAAAATGAACTTCATTTCCATCTAGTAGAGTAATACAGTAGCCCATCCTTACCCACACTTTCACTTTCCCCAGTTTCTGTTTCCAACCAGGGTCCTGAAGCCGCTGATGCCGCTGATGTGTGGTAGGACCAATTGTACCTTAATGCTAGGTCACCATGCCTACATCGTCATTCACCTCACTTCATCTCATCACCTAGGCATTTTATCATTTCACATTAATGCAAGAGGAAGGGTGAGTAAAATATTTTTAGAGAGACCACATTCATGTAAGTTTTATTACAGTATATTGTTATAATTGTTCTATTTTATTATTGTTGCTAATCTCTTATTGTACCTAATTTATAAATTAAACTTAATCATAGGTATGTTTGTAAAGGAAAACACCAAATATATTTGGGTTAGGTACTACTTCCAGTTTCAGACATTCACTAGGAGCCTTGAAACATATCCTTTGTGGATAAGGTTGGGGGGGGTGGGGAGCGGCTACTGTATAATGGTTTATATAGGCCTGTTTTTGACGTGACATTCCTGAAAGTATTTACAAGCTTCTCGGGTAAAGTAATTGCCATTTATCTCACAAGGAAAAATAGGAATAATTCTTAAATTCTTCTTTTAAAAAATAAATTTTGACATGTTTGAGTCCTTTGCTCCAAGGTAAACTAAACTGAACTGATTTCTTTATGTCTTGGCATAGAATGTCTTCTGATGTGACTTTCTAAAAGGGTAATTGTGCAAACAGTACATCCTCCTTGAAGCAGTGTTTCCTAGGAGAGTGGGTTAAAAAAAGCTTGTGTGATGATAAGAATCTGAGATTTGGAGCTGGAGACCTTGGATTTATTCCTAATTCTGCAGCTCACTGTGTGACTTTAGCTAAGTAAGACACCTGACCTCTGAAGTTTCAGCTTCATTTTATGTTAATCATGAGTAATCAGCTATATGTCTCAGAAATATAGTAGATACAATAAAAAGCTAGTGACTTCTTAATTTATTTATTTTTTAAATTTACATACAAGTTACTCAGCATATAGTGTGACATGATTTCAGGAATAGATTCCTTAATGCCTCTTACCATTTAGCCCATCCCCTCTCCCACAACTCCTCCAGCAACCCTCTGTTTATTCTCTATATTTAAGAGTCTCTTATGTTTTGTCCCCCTCCCTGTTTTTATATTATTTTTGCTTCCCTTCTCTTATGTTTATCTATTTTGTATCTTAAATTCCTCATGTAAGTGAGGTCATATGATATTTGTCTTTCTCTGACTAATTTCACTTTGCATAATGTCCTCTAGTTCCATCCACATAGCTGCAAAGGGCAAGATTTCATTCTTTTTGATTGCTGAGTAATACTCCATTGTATGTATGTGTGTATATATACCACATCTTCTTTATCCATTCATCCATCGATGGACATTTGGGGTCTTTCCATACTTTGGCTATTGTTGATAGTGCTGCTATAAACATTGGGGTGCCTGTGCCCCTTCGAAACAGCACACCTGTATCCCTTAGATAAATACCTAGTGGTGCAATTGCTGGGTCCTAGGGTAGTTCTATTTTTAATTTTTTGAGGAACTTCCATACTGTTTTCCAGAGTGGCTGCATCAGTTTGCATTCCGACCAGCAGTGCAAAAGAGATCCTCTTTCTTCACATCCTCACCAATATCTGTTGTTGCATGAGTTGTTAATGTTAGCCATTCTGACAGATGTGAGGTGGTATCTCAGTGTGGTTTTGATTTGCATTCCCCTGATAATCAGTGATGTTGAACATTTTTTCATGTGTCAGTTGGCCATCTGGATGTCTTCATTCATGAAGTGTCTATTCATGTCTTTTGCCCATTTCTTCACTGGATTATTTGGTTTTTGGGTGTTGAGTTTGATAAGTTCTTTATAGATTTTGGATACTAACCCTTTATCTGATATGTCATTTGCAAATATCTTCTCCCATTCCATCAGTTGCCTTTTAGTTTTGCTGATTGTTTCCTTTTCTGTGCAGAAATTTCTATTTTGATGAGGTCCCAATAGCTCATTTTTGGTTTTGTTTTGCTTGCTTCCAGAGATGTGTTGAGTAAGAAGTTGCTGCGGCTGAGGTCAAAGAGGTTTTTGCCTGCTTTCTCCTCTAGGACTTTGATGGCTTCCTGTTTTACATTTAGGTATTTCATCCATTTTGAGTTTATTTTTGTGTATGTTGTAAGAAAGTGGTCCTGGTTCATTCTTCTGCATGTCACTGTCCAGTTTTCCCAGCACCATTTGCTGAAGAGACTCTTTATTCCAGTGGATATTCTTTCCTGCTTTGTCAAAGATGAGTTGGCCATATGTTTGTGAGTCCATTTCTCTATTCTGGGTTCTCTATTCTGTTCCATCCATCTGAGTGTCTGTTTTTGTGCCAGTAACATACTGTCTTCATGATTACAGCTTTGTAATACAGCTTCAAGTCCAGGATTGTGATGCCTCGAGTTTTGGTTTTCTTTTTCAAGATTGTTTGGCTATTCGGGGTCTTTTCTGGTACCATACAAATTTTAGGATTGTTTGTTCTAGCTCTGTGAAGAATGCTGATATTATTCTGATAGGGGTTGCTCCAGTGACTTTTTTTTTAAGAAATGTCATTTCATTACAGAAATACAGTAATAATAATTCTCTTTTTTTTAAGGTCAAGAGTCTTTTTTAATGTTTATTTACTTATTTGAGAGAGGGAGAGAGAGCGTGTGAGTGGGGCAAGGGACAGAGAGAGAATCTCAAGCAAGCTCCATGCCCAGTGTGGAGCCTGACGCAGGACTTGATTGTGAGATTGCAAGATCATGACCTAAGCCCATATCAAAAGTTCGATGGTTAACCAACTGAGCCACCAAGGCACTCCGGTAATAGTAATTCTTAATTCTAACAATGCATCTTTGATTTAATAAATAAAGGTTCATTTTAAATCAGCACTTAAGTATTTTTATGCACATGGAAGCTATTGTAATACTTGAAAACAATTCTCTTGAGTTGGTTAAACATTTTCCTCTGAAATTTTTATTTTATCCCTTTATTCAGCAAACTGTAATACAAAGGTAAATGCTTTTAAGCTTTGTTCAATTCACACAGGGGCTAGCAACTTCTTAATGACAAATATATTATTGTTTGGATGATAAATGCTATTAAAGACAGTTTCCTATTAGTTTGTACCTCGAGAGCCGATGCTTATTCTTAATATAGACAAAGCCAACCTGCAGGCCACACCTGAAATCTCCTCCTACTGATTGGAATCATGGGAAATTGTTCAGAAGGGAAAATTTAATGTTATTTAATGAGAACCTATTAAGCACTTACTGTAGACTTTGTAAGATTCAAGATATGAATAAGACGTTATTTTAGACTTCAAGTTTCTCATAATCTGATTGCCACAACTTACCCTGGAGTCTAAAACTCCTCAGTGCCTAATGCAAAAATCACATTAATATCTACCTTCCCACTCCCCACTTTTTAAAGCTAATCCTTATCTAAATATATAGGATGATGATAACAGCTAAAAAAACAACATAGATGGGCATTTACAGCAACATTCTCTACAATTTATAACCTCCTTTAGGAAATGGAATGCTTATACTTTTATTTTTAGGGTTTTTTTGTGTTTTGTTTTTTTTTTTTTTTGCGGGGGAGATGCTTATACTCTTAAGTCTTCAGTATTGTCTTAAGTGCTTGCAGATGCTTATAAACATCTTTATAATGACAAGGAAAGAATGACCAGTACCACACACAGGGAAACAAGTAAGAAAGAAAAGTAAAAAAAAAAAAAAAAAGAAAGAAAAAGAAAAAGTTTACTATTTTTTCTTTTTTAAATATTAGAAAGTTTATAAAAATGTATTTCATTTTAGTTTGAGAGTTAGCAATACCTCATCCTTAAATTATTTACTCGCAGAAAACCTTCTTACTAGACAGGGGAGAAATAAGGAAAACTAGTTGAAATTTTCCAACATTACAAAGTGCATCATGATATTAACCACTCAAAGACATCAAATCAAGGAAGAGGCTGGAAAGACCAGCAAGATGTGTGTGACCTCCAAGTTGGCAGTAGCATTAAAATTGGTGCACTATTTCTAGCAACATATAACAAGAACCCGGAAAGAGTCATAGTTTTTGACCCAGTGATTCCACTATTAGGAATTTATCTTAAAAAAAGTAAAAGGTATACATGCATACCTTTGTGAAACAGCATTTATAATAGCAAAGCCCTGGAAATGTCCAGTTGTGCAGCCACACACAATGGCTGATTGAACAATGACAATGATATGAGGGAATCTGTGCAACTATTAACAATACAAACACATGACCGAAGAAAAGTGAATGGAAAACTATCTTAAGTACAAAGTGATTATGACAAGATAAAGTCGATGCATGCATATATATAACTGAAGAAGGTATCTACAAATATAAATAATTATTTAATATGAAAGTATACTTTTATTTTTAACAGTGTAGGGAGATATGATTTACCTACCATAAAACTCATCTATTTAGGGGTTTCTGCCCTGGGCTGCACCTGCCCGCAGGGCCCTGACCGCACCCTCTGCTGACGCCAGCTCCGATCTCAGCTTTCCCGGCTCTATGGGCTTCAGGAACTCCACAGAGGCCCCTTAGGAACAGCTCAAGATGCAAGAATAGATAAAGGTTGAGGACAAGGAGAAACTCTGGATGATTATATGTAGGTCTACCATCTGAAGCTGTCAATATGGTATCCAATCAAACGCTGTACAAAAAAATAGAAGAAAATATCATGACTCAATAATCAAGACCTTGTTCACTAAGATTTGGAAGGAATTTCACTTCATGGGACATCATCACGTGCACATCTAAACAGTTGATTAGTCTGCTTCCCCTCCCCACTAAAATTCTGAAGTCTGTAGTTGAAACCAGAGGAACATATTGAATGTTGTGGTGCTAGAAAAGAATTGGGTAAACAATACATGAGTATATGGAACTTTCTGGGGTCCTCCCGTGATAGACAAGCTGACTTACTGCTCGTGCCTGCAGCCTGCCCGCTGTGCCGGCAGCATTTTCACCCTGACTGTTCAACACAGCTGATGAAGATCATGTCTTTTCACTGATACTTTTTTGATAGTTTTTATATAACAAAATCCTTATTTATAACTTAAGATAATAAGGCACTATAGAAGAATTACCTAAAGTGATAGATTTGTGTGTTACCTTTCACTCTTTCTATTTCACATTAATTTTTAGCGGTAAATTTATTCTTACTGTTATCTCTTTCCCTTTTGTACTATTTGGTTTTCAGCTTTGCTTAAGTGTCAGAGAATTTCTTTTGTTAGGAACAGTGCAATATTTAAACAATGCAGTATTTAAAAATAAGCTACTGAAATTTGCACATTTTTGATTAATTTTCTATAGTTTCTTTAGTTGAAGGTATTACATCACCAGGAATTCTTCATAGCCATTCTCCCATTCTCCTTTGTGTGATCACAGCATCTCATCATGTTAATCCTATACTATTTTCAAGGACTTGTGACTGATGGCTACTGGGGTATCTGGAAAGTTCTTAATTTGATGATGAACATGTATAGCCATTTAGTGCTGCAATGTAGATTACTCAGTTTACCAATGTATTTAAACAATTAAAACATTTTTATTCCTCTTTAAAAAAAACTCATCTGTTTAAAGTGTACAATTCAGTGGTTTTTAGTGCATTTATAGAGTGCTTTTTTAAATATAATCACTGAAACTTTTCCTATTTTTCTTTTAAGATGAGGCAAGAGATCAGTAGATCTAATTGCTTGAGACCAATACAAAAAAAAAGGAG
The DNA here is from genome assembly GCA_028646485.1 of Cryptoprocta ferox. Taxonomy (NCBI): domain Eukaryota; kingdom Metazoa; phylum Chordata; class Mammalia; order Carnivora; family Eupleridae; genus Cryptoprocta; species Cryptoprocta ferox. Next base: position 43,553,432 of record CM053573.1, read on the forward strand.
TCACATTCTAATTTGTTAAGAACAATATTTCATATTGTTGCCAGTCCACCCCTGCAATGAACATAATTTCTGCCTAATATCCAAATTGATGTTTGGTCAGTACAACAAGATTTTTTAAAAACTCAAATCCAAGTGCATGTGGGTGGCTCAGTCAGTTAGGCATCCAAATCTTGATCTCGGTGCAGGTCATGATCTCACGGTTTGTGAGTTCGAGCCCCTTATCGGGCTCTGCACTGACAGCACAGAGCCGGCTTGGGATTCTATCTCCCTTCTCTCTGCCCCTCCCCTCCTCACTCTCTATCTCTCAAAATAAGTAAATAAACTTAAAAAAAATCAAATCCAGATGGTTGCCAGAGAGAAGTGGGTGGGTGGATGGGAAAATGGATGAAGGGGAGTAGGAGATATAGGCTTCTAGTTATGGAATAAAAGGTATATCATAAGGGAATATAGTCAGTGATATTGTAATAGCATCATATAGTGACAGATGGTAGTAAATTTGTGAGTATAGTATACCATAAAAACTTTTAAATCACTATATTGTACACCTGAAACTAATATACATTATGTGTCAAATATATAAGCAAAAAGAAAAAAGAACACTACTAACCTAAAAAAACAAAATTCAAATTCATTGCTGGCAGTCACTTACTTCTTTGTTTTCCAGCTCACATAAGGTTTGTATTCTCTCCCAACTGGCCCTAGCAGTTCAAATAACCATGTCTACTAACAATTTAGGGGCCCATAGCTTTGGTAAGAAGAAGAGAATAACATCATATATATTGGCTTTATTCTCAAGAATAAATGTGGAATAATGGTAAACACACAGCCTTTGGATCTAGACTTTGGATTTGAATCCCAGCTCTGCTATTTATTAACTACTCCGAAGCTCACTTGACCCTGTGAAATGGGTCTAATGGTACCACTTTCAGGGTGGTACCCAACGTGACAGATCTAAAGCACTTAGTACAGTAGCTGGAATGTTGGTGAGGCTCACTCACCACTGTAATTATTATAATTAATTCTACTATGTTAGCATAGACTAACATACACTCAAGCCTTGTTTTTCAGACCACACCAACCCTGAGAACACCAATTAAGGGGGTGAGTTATTCCTAAGGAATTATTTCAATGCCCCCTCCCCCATTTCCAAAGACCTTCCTTGCACCACCATTCAGGCTGTATGACATTCTTGAAAGGAGGGGAGCCCCACCACCTCCTCCTTCTGCACATGCATGCATATATGCATACCTTTGGAGCTGTTCTCCATCTACAGAGTCTCCACCACTAATCTTCCTCTACCTCTTCATGCCCTAACAAAGTGCCATCCTCATCCCAAACATCCTCATCCTCATCCCATGCTTTTCCCAAACCATACCTTTAGGAAATTCTAAAGGCTGGTCTTGTTTCTTGGGGGAATACCCAACCACACCAGTCTGTGACTATAGAATGAAGTTAAACTTCTACTGCTTTGGCAGGAGCCTATCAATATTCTTTTCTGGAAATTTCCACACACACACACCTGCTTACACTGTGACCCAACATTTTTGAGATGTTTCCAAGGTGCTGCCCAAGGCATTTTGGCTATAGATCCATAGTTTTCCTAGAATGGAGTCCGGGGGCTTAATTATCTGAAAAGGTCAGAGTTCAAAGAGTGGAAAGAGAGTAGAGTGCCTGGACTTGAGAGAAACAGGTGGCAGAAAAGAATTTACAAGTGGGAGGGGCTGCCCAGTTGTCCCATGGGGCACCTGCATGATCAAGCAATAGTGAGATTCCTAACTCTGAGGTTTGGTGTGGAATTCATTGTTCAACTTGGACAGAGAATATTTGACAGTGAGATCAAGGTCAGAGGGCCATCAAATTTCCAATAGGCCCCAGGATTCCTTATGGAATCCTGAAATAGAAAAGGGGTCCCACCCACTCACTCCATGAATAAAATTAGATTTTCTGAAGCCAGACAAAAATTGGATTTTCTTCTAAACTTGATGGATGTGTGGGAAAACAGATTGATTTAATTTAGAAAAAAATGTTTAAAAGTTACATTTCTTTCACTTTGAATGAATGGAGTAAATCATGGTTACTTTCCTATTTCAGCTACCTTTAACTTGCAAGGCTCTAGCAACTATCTTAGGCTAATTATTAAGAGGTTCTGTTAACTTCTCTGTTACCTTGAAAAATTACATTCTCAAGGGATGATCTGGAATGCAAAGATAGATTTATATACAGTGGATTATCCTTTTTTAAATTTTATTTTAAAAATTTATTTAATATTTATTTAATTTTTGGAGATAGAGTGAGAGCAGGGGAGGGGCAAAGAGAGAGGGAGACACAGAATCCAAAGCAGGCTCCAGTTTCTGAGTTGTCAGCACAGAATTTGATGCGGGGCTCAAACCCACGAATTATGAGATCAGGACCTGTGCCGAAGTCAGACGCTTAACTAAGAGCCAGCTGGATTATCTTTTTCAAAAAGTTGTCAGTGTTTCCAGTCTTTGGATTGTCTTTCTTTGGAACATACGTGATTAAACTATCTGGATTATTTAAATAAACTATTTTCCTGCAAAATAATTTGTGAATTCTTTAAAAAAATTATTAACGTTTATTTATTTTTGAGAGAGAGAGAGACAGAGCATGAGCAGGGGAGGGGCAGAGAGAGAGGGAGACACAGAATCTGATGCAGTCCTCAGGCTCTGAGCTGTCAGCACAGAGCCTAACATAGAGTTGAACTCACAGACCAGACTGGGAAATCATGATCTGAGCCGAAGTCAGATGCTTAACGAACTGAGTCACCCAGGCACCCCTAAATGTTTTTTTTTATGTTTATTTATTTTTTGAGAGGAAGAGAGAGAGAGAGAACAAGCAGGGGAGGAGCAGAGAGAGAGGGAGACACAGATTCTGAAGCAAGCTCCAGGCTCTGAGCTGTCAGCACAGGCCCCAATGCAGGGCTCGAACCCACGAATGCTGAGATTATGACCTGAGCTGAAGTCAGACACTTAACTGACTGAGCCACCCAGGCAATTTGTGAATTCAGAAAAAAACTATAAGAGGCAACATAAACATAGTACAGAAAACAAAATCTTTGGAGACAAAAAAACAAGCTGTGAGACCATGGACAATTTGCGTACTTCGTCTCAAGCTCAGCATTTTATCTATAAAATAATGATATTGAGAATATTTTCCATCAGGTTATGGTGAAGAAGAAAATGAATGCACACTTAAAAGTACAAGTCCTTCAATAAATGCTCATTTATCCTCTACTGTAACCACAATTGGCTTCATGATCGCCTTTATTTTTAAATAAGTTTATTGATATATAACATACAGAAAAGTATACCACAAGCATAGAGCTTGATGAATTATAACAGCAGGAACACATGCTTAAAATCACCATGAGATTAAGAAATAGAACATAACTGGGGTCAGGGAAGGCTCTCCTGTCCAATCCCAGTGTTATTTCCTCTACCTCTTCCCATATATAACCATACCTTACTATGAACACTATCATTTAGTTTTTTATTTGTTTGTTTGTCTTAGATTTTATTGTGATAAGGACACAACATGAAATGTATTCTCTTAATTTTAAGTGGACAATGTCGGCTATAGATAAAATGCTGTAGCGGATCTCTAGAACCTTCTCATCTTGCTTAACTGACACGATCTGCTTATTGATTAAATCACCATTTAGCTTGATCTGATTTTTAATGTAATAGATATTGAACCATAGAGTATGTATCAGCATTCTTTCAGTTACATTGATGAAATTCATTCATATTTTGCATTAAATGGAAGTATTTTCCTATTCATTGCTACAGTTTTTCCATTGTTTGAATATACCACATCATATTTATCCATTCTTATTTTGGTGAGAATTTGTGTTATTTCCAGGTTGGGGTCATTGGGAATAGTGTTGTAATAATTTTTACTGACAGGCATGCATTTCTGTTGGGACTATGCATAAAGGCCAAATTGCTGGGCCATAGGGGATTTATATGAGCCACGTCCGAATATCTGAATATCCTGCCAAACAATTTTCCAAAGAGGCTGTGACAATTTTCTATCTCACAAGCAGTATGAGGTTTCCCATTGTTCTACATCTCTGCACTTGGTATTGACAGCTTTTTTAATTTAGCCATTCAGTGTGGGATAGATTGTTATCTTTGCTGTGGACACTTCCCTGACAACTACTGAGGCTGAACACCTTTTCACACATTCGCTGACTATTTGGCTATCCTCTTTCATGAAATGCTTGTTTAAAAGTCTTTATGAGCACTTTTGTATTGGGTTGTCTTTCTACCCATTAAATTATTTAGTAGTTCTTTAGTTCTTTATACACAGCCTTTCTTTGTGTCTTGCCTATTTGCGGTATTGGTGGTGTTTCTGATGAAAACAAACTTTAAAGTCTAATGTAATCCAATGTGTCAGTCTCGTCCTTTTTAGTTCATGCTTTAATCATGCTGAAGAAATCATTTCCTACCCCAACAACTATGCAGACATTCTCCTATGCTTTCTTTTAGAAATATTATTATTTTTTTTAACTTTCATGTTGGTCTAAAGCTACCTGGAAACTGATTTTTTTTTCATGATGTGAAACAGGATTAGGGTTCACTTTTTTGCTACATACAAATATCCAATGAGTCAGCACCATACAATTGTAAAAAAATATTCTTTTCTCACTGCTCTGCAGAGCCACTTTTCTTATCAACCCAGTGGCCATGTATGTATGAGTCTGTTTGGATTCTCTAAGTCTGTTCCAGTTGTCAACTGCCCATTCTTAACTATTTTAATATTACATTAAGTATTGATATTTGGTATTATAAGTGTTCCAGCTCTTTTCCTTTTCTTTAAGATTATCTTACCTCTTCTTGGCCCTTGCACTGCCATATGCATTTTAGAATTAGCCTGCTTATTTTTTTCACAAAACTTGCTTGGGCTTTCATTGGAATTGCATTAAATCTATAGGTTAGTTTAGAAAGTATTTTACGTATTTAGTATGTTGAGTCTTCCAAACCATGAATACTATGTTTCTTCCATTTATTTATATCTTCTTTATTGCCAATAATGTTTTGTAGTTTTATGTAGAGAGATTATATCTTTCATTATTTTTAGGTAGATTTTACTATTATTATGCTTTTGGAAATTTTAACTTCTAGATTTGGTTTATGCTACCCAAAGCAATCTACACATTTAATGCAATCCCTATCAAAATACCACTAGTATTTTTTCACAGAGCTAAAACAAACAATCCTAAAATGTGTATGGAACCAGAAAAGACCCCAAATAGCTAAAACAACTTTGAGAAGCAAAGCTGGTGGCATCGTAATTCCAGACTTGAAGTTACATTACAAAGCTGTTGTAATTAAGATAGTACGGGACTGGCACAAAAATAGACAAGTAAATCAATAGAACAGAATAGAAAACCCAGAAATGAACCCATGACTACAAGGTCAATTAATTTTTGACAAAGCAAAAAAAAAAAAAAAAAAATCCAATGGAAAAAAGACAAATGGTGCTGGGAAAACTGGATAACAACATGCAGAAGAATAAAACTAGACTACTTTCTTACATCATACACAAAAATAAATTCAAAATGGGTGAAGGACCTAACATGACACAGGAAACAAAACCTCTTTGACATCTGCTGTAACAGCTTCTTACTAGATACATTTCCTGAGGCAAGGAAAAACAAAAGTCTCTATTGAGGCTTCATCAAAATAAAAAGCTTCTGCATAGCAAAGGAAACAATCAACAAAACTAAAAGGCAACCTTTGGAATGGGAGAAGATATTTTCAAATGACATATCTGATAAAGAGTTAGTATCCAAACTATATAAAGAACTTCTAAAATTCAACAGCCAAAATACAAATTATCCAGTTTAAAAATAGGCAGAAGACATGAAGACATTTTTCCAAAGAAGCCATCCAGATGGCTAACAGATGCATGAAAAGATGCTCAACATTACTCATCATCAGGGAACTACAAATCAAAGCTACAATGAGGGGCACCTGGCTAGCTCAATTGGTGGCGCTTACAACTCTTGAGCTTGGGACTATGAGTTTGAGGCCCATGTTAGGTGTAAAGATCACTTAAAAATAAAATCTTTAAAAAAAACAACCTTACAGTGAATGATACATCACCTCACACCTGTTAGAATGGCTGAAATTAACAATACAGGAAACAACAGGTGTTGGCGAGGATGAAGAGAAAGGGGAATCCTCTTACACTGTTGGTGAGAATGCAAACAGGTGCAGCTACTCGAAAACAGTATGGCGCTTCCTCAAAAAACTAAAAATAGAACTACCCAATGACCCAGCAATTGCATTACTAGGTATTTACCCAAAGAATATAAAAATACTGATTCAAAGTGATATATGCACCCCGATGCTTATAGCAGCATTATCAACAATAGCCAAATTATGGAAAGAGCCCAAATGTCCATCAACTTATGAGTGGATAAAGAACAGGTGATATATATATAGTATGTATATCCATTATATATATAGTATATATGTATATATAGTATATATAGTATATATAAGTATATATGTATATATAGTATATATAAGTATATATGTATATATATAGTATATATAGTATATATAAGTATATATATACACACACATTATATAAAATATATGTATATATAATTGAATATTACTCAGCCATCGAAAAGAATGAAATCTTGCCATTTGCAACAACATGGATGGAACTAGAGAGTAATATGCTAAGCAAAATAGGTCAGTCAGAGTAAACAAATACCATATGATTTCACTCGTATGTGGAAATTAAGAAACAAAACAAATGATCATAGGGGAAAAAAGAGAGAGGCAAACCAAGAAACAGACTTTTAACTATAGAGAGCAAACCGATGGTTACCAGAGGGGAGGTGGGTGGGGGCATGGGTTAAATAGGTAATGGGGATTAAAGAGTATACATGTGATGCGCACCAGGTGTTGTATGTAACTGATGAATCACTAAATTGTACACTGAAACTAATAATACACTGTATATCAACTAACTGGAATTTAAATAACAACTAAAAACAAAACAAAACAAAAAAGAAATATCAATTTGGATATATTGGCCAGTATCTAGTAATCTTACTAATGCACTCATTAATTTTAACAGTTCTCCTGTAGATTATTGTGGGTTTTGTACATACACTATCACTTATTTATCTCTTCCATTCCAATGTTTATGACTTTTTTCTTGATATACTGTACAAGCTAGTACCTCAAGAATAATGTTTAACAGAAGTAATGGTACCAGGCATTCTTGTTTTGCTTATGAACTTAGGGAAGATGATTCAATATTTTACCATTAAGCATGATATTTGCTATAAGTTTCTGTAGAGATAGTTTTTAAAGTACATTTCCTGGGGCGCCTGCGTGGCTCAGTTGGTTAAGCCTCTGACTTCGGCTCAGGTCATGATCTCACGTTTGTGGGTTTGAGCCCCACGTCGGGCTCTGTGCTGACAGCTTAGAGACTGGAGCCTGCTTCAGATTCTGTGTCTCCCTCTCTGTCTGCCCCTCCCCTCTCATGCTCTGCCTCTCTCTGTATCAAAAAAATAAATAAAACATTAAAAACATTTAAAAAAATAAAGTATATTTCCTTCTATTACTAGCTTATAATGAATTTTATGATGAATAAGCATTGAATTTGATCTCTTGCATTTTTGTCTCTATTTAAATGATTATATGATTTCTCTTCTCTAGTCTGTTAATGTAGTGAAATCCACAGGTAGAGTTTCTTTGTTAAACTAAACTTGAGTTCCTGGAATACAGCTGCACCTACTCATGACGCATTGTCCTTTTATGCATCTTTTTGCTAATATTTTAATTAAGATTTTTGCATCTAGGACCATGAGCAAGATTATCCTGTATTATTTTCTTGTTAAGTCCTACTCAGTTTTGATATTAATGTTATACTGATCTTATAAAGTGAATTGGGAAGAGTTACCTATTTTTTACTCTCCAGAAGAGTTTAAACAAGAATGGTCCTATTTCTTCCTTATTTGAAAGAATTTCCTACTGAAGTCCTATGGGCCTAGAGTTTTATTTTTTGCAGAAAGGATTTTAACCATAGATTCAAAGATCAAATTTAAAAAATTTTTTTAATATTTGTTTATTATCTTTGAGAGAGAGAGAGAGACAGAATGAGAGCAGAGAGAGAGGGAGATACAGAATTTGAAGCAGGCTCCAGGCTCTGAGCTATCAGCACAGAGCCAAATGTAGGGCTCAAACTTGCAAACCATGAGATCATGACTTGAGCTGAAGTCAGATGCTTAACTGACTGAGCCACCCAGGCACCCCTCAAATATCTAATTTCTTAAATAGAAACAGGATTATTAGTATTTTCTATTTCTTATTGTATCCATTGCAATCAGTTTTGATTTTCTAGAAATTAATCTATTTTAAATTTTCAAATTTATTGGCATAAAGTTGTATAAAATATCCTTTTACAATGTTTCTAATATTCATAGAATCTATAGTGATGTCTTTTTCATTGCTGATATTACCTATTCCTTCTTTATTTTTTCTAGATCAGTCTTATCAGGAGTTTATCAATGTATCAATTCTTTTCAAAGAACCAGCCTTTGAGTTAATTGATCACTCCTACTATAATTTTGCAGGGTTTTTTAATTTAAATTTTAACTTTTTTATGTTATAGAGAGAGAGCGAGCAGAAGAGAGGAACAGAGGGAGAGAGAGAAAAAGAGAATCTTGGGCATGCTGAACACAGAGCCTGATGTGGGGCTTGATCCCACAACCCTGGGATCATGACCTGAGCCAAAATCAAGAGTTGAATGCTCAACTGACTGAGCCACCCAGGTGCCCCTAATTTGCAGTTCTTTTCATAACCCCTTGAGATTAGAGATTTAGTTATTTGGGTATTTAAATAATTAATTTAGAGTCAGTTTAATATTTGCACTTACGGCTATAAATTTCCTCTCTAAGCATGACTTTTGCTTGGTTAACAAGTTTGTATATTCTGCATATTCACTATCAACTCAGTTTAAAATATTTGCCAATTTTATTGTCATTTTTTAGACATATGCATCATTTAGAACTGTTCTGCTTATTTTCCAAACATTTGGAAATTTTCTACTTTATTTATATGTCTTTTAAGTCTCTTTGTTTTCTAAACTGACTTTATTGAATTACAATTTAAGTACTATTGAATTATACTTGTTTATATAGTTCAATATATGTTGACCAGTGTATGCACCTATGTAACTTCCAACAAATTCAAGAATGAATTCATGTCCCATAAAGTTTCCTCCTGCTCTTCAGTAGTCAATTTTCCCATATACCTGACCTAGGAAACCATTATTGTGCTTTCTGCATAGATTATGATTTTCCTATTATATAACTTCATATAAATGGAATCATATAGAATATAATCTTTTATTGTCTGGCTTATTTTGTCAACATAGTGATTTTGTGGCATGCATCGGTGGTTTTTTCCCATTCGCTGATGAGGAATATCTCATTGTATCAATACTACAGTTTATGAATCTATTCACCAGTTGATGACATTTGCATTTTTCCTGGTTTGGGGATGTTTTGAATAAAGCTGATACAAGTATTGGGGCACCTGGTTGAGTGACTGACTTTGGCTCAGGTCATGATCTCACGGTTCTTGAGTTCAAGCCCCTCATCAAGAATACTACTGTCAATTCAGAGCTTGCGTCGGATACTCTGTCCCCCTCTCTCTGCCCCTCCCCACTTATGCTCTCTCAAAAATAAATAAAACATTACCAAAAAAAAAAAAAAGCTGTTACAAGTATTTTTGAATACATATGCACATATGTCCTCCTGTCTTTCCTAATGTGAAATTGCTGGGTATAATGGTACTTGATAAGTAACTACCAAACCATTTTCTAAATTCCCATTTTATATTCCCACTTTGTGAGTTTCAGTTACTTCACACCCTCACCAACTCTTCTATTGTCAACCCTTTTAGTTTCAATTATTATAGGTTTGTAGTGGTATCTCATTATGTTTCTGATTTATATTTCTTCTGATGACTAATGATGGTAAGCATTTTGCATGTAATTGTTCATCATTTCTAGATCTTTTTTGTGATACATTTGTTCAAATTTTGTGCTTATATTTTATTATTTGTTTTGATAGAGAAAGAATAAGAATAAGCAGGGGAGGGCAGAGAGAGAGGGAATCTTTTTTTTTTATAGTTTATTTATTTTTGAGACAGAGAGAGAGAGAACATGAGTCGGGGAGGGGCAGAGAGTGAGAGAGGGAGACACAGAATCTGAAACAGGCTCCAGGCTCTGAGCGGTCAGCACAGAGCCAGATGCAGGGCTCGAACCCACGAACCGCGAGATCATGACCTGAGCCGAAGTCGGCCACTTAACCGACTGAGACACCCAGGCGCCCGGAGAGAGGGAATCTTAAACAGGTTCCATGCCCAGTGTGGAGCCTCGCACAGGGCTCAGTCTCACAACTGTAAGATCAGGACCTGAGTCAAAATCAAGAGTCAGATGCTTAACCAACTGAGCCACCAAGGTATCCCTGTACTTATATTTTAAAACCGGGTTGTTTGTTCTCTCTTATTATTCAGTCGCAGACATACTTTTTATATTGTCTTACTTTCTTAATGGGGTCTTTTAAAGAGCAGAAATTTTTAATTTTGATGAAGTCCAATTCATTCATATATATATATATATATATGTGTATATATATATATATATGGCTAGTGTTTTTTGTGTCCCATTTTAGGTAATTTTGCCTACCAATGGTCACAAGGATTTATATGTTTTATGGAAGATTTGTAGATTCTTTCCCTGTATATTTAAGTGTATAGTCCATTCTGAGTTAATTTTTGTCTATGGAATGAGGTAAGTGTTGAGGTTTTTTTTTTTTTAACCCTAATTATCTTTTGGTTATTGATCTCTTGATTAATTGAACTATCATCATAGAATGAGCCAATTTCAATCTTTTGGAATTTATTGAAACTTTATTTGGGGCTCATCATATAATCAATTTGGCAAATGTTGTATGTGTATCTAGAAAGAATGCGCATGCAACAGTCGCTGATTACAATGATATGTCGATTAGGTAAATTTTGTTAATTGTGCGGTTCAGATCTTCTGAAAGTGTTCTGATCTTTCTCCTCATCCTCCCCTTCTCCCTCATCCTCTTCCTCCTCCTTCCTCTTTAGGCTTGCTCTGTCAGTTATTCAGAGATTTGTGTTCAATTTTCCCACTGTGATTGTGGGTATGCCTATTTCTTCTTTTGTGGTTTTGCATGTATGGTTTTACTTTATATATTTCGAAAGCTTCTTATTAAGTCACTTGATTTTAGAATATTATATCTTCCTGATAAATTAAACTTTTTATCATTAGAAATGTCTTTTTTATCCCTAAGTAAATGTTTTTAACCTACATTATCTGATATTAGTATGTCAGCCCTATATTGTTTAGTGTCTGTATGTTTTACACATTACTGTCCTTTTACTTTAATCTTGTGCATTCTTATATTTAAAATGTATCTCTTGCAAATGGAACATAATATTTTTATTATCAAGTCTAATAATTATTGCTCTTTAATTAAAATATTTAGCCTGTTTACATCCGACACAATTATTTATATTTAGAAGTTCAAACTTAATGCTTGATTTTCTTGTTTCTCTGCTACTCCCTCCCTTTCCTCCCTCTCTTCTGCAGTGATTTGAATTGGCTTTTAGTTATTCTATATTTCACCTGGATTAGCTTGTATACAGTTTTACTATTCTTTTAGCTTCTACTCTAGAAACTGCTACATGCATCCTTGACTTGTTAAAGTCTGATAAAAAGTAGTATTTAAATTACTTCCCAGGGGCACCTGGGTGCCTCAGTTGGTTAAGGCTTCAACTATTGATTTAGGCTCAGGTCATGATCTCACAGTTCGTGAGATCGAGCACCTCCTAGGGTTCAGGACACACAGTGCAGAGCCTCCTTGGGATTCTCTCTCTATCCCTCCCTCATTCATGCTTTCTCTCTCTCTCTCTCTCTCTCAAAATTAATAAACATTTTTTTAAAAACTATAAATTATTTCTCAAACAACACAAGGCTCGTAGAACAGTTCAACACCATTTACCCTTTTCCCACATTTTGTGCTATTGTTGTCATGGATTTTACTTCCATAGATAACTTAAACCCTTCCAGATATTATTATTATTATTCTACACATTACACATTCATTTAGATTTACCCATGTATCTATCTTTTCTGGTCTTTATTTCTTCCTGTTTCATTGTGCTTTCTGTCTGGAACAAGTTACCTTCTGACTAAAGAACTCCCATTAGTATTTCTTTAGTATAAACTGATGAATAATTCTCTGAGTTTTTTAATTTGAAAATATCTTTAGTTTGCTTTCACTTTAAGAAGACATTTTCAGTGGGTATCAAAGTCAGGTATAGTTATTTTCCTCTAGCTCTGATATAAGATGTCATTTTATGTTTGTGGACTACCTTCTTTTGTTGAGAATTCAAAATCTGATTGATGCTATTTTGAAGATCAGATATCTTTTTCTAGACTGTAGTAATATTTTGTCTTTGTCTTTATTCTTTTGAACACTTTTACTATGATATACCCATATTTGTTTTATAGTATTTAATTTGAATGGTATTTATAACCTCCTGAATTTGTGACTTGCATTTTATAAAATTCTGTCATTTTGATTTTCAAATTTTCTTTCTGCTTCATTTTCTCATCTGTTTATTCTTTTTTCTTTTTGGTAGATTTCAACTATATATATGTTAAACATTTCACCATTTTCCATATATTCCATATATCTCTCATGTTTCTTCTTTTTTGTGTGTATTTTCCATTCTCTTTTCTCTCTGTACTTTATAGTAGATATTTTCTCCCAATCTGTGTTCCAATTTACTAATGCTCTCTTTAATTATTACTAATCTGCTTCAATTAATTTACAAATTTTAGTTATTATATTTTTTATATATATATATATATATATAAAATTTGAAGAATTTTTATATTTTCCAGTTTTATGCTGAGATTTTATTTTGTCATCTGATATCTGGAACATATTAATATGTTATTTAAGGGTCATGGATAATTCCGATACTTGGATTTCCAGTGACTATGTTTCTATAATATGTTTTTCTCTTGTTTTTCTGTCATATGGTCTCATCTCCTGATAAACATAGTAATTGTTTATTTCCAGCCACATAAGACAATATATGTGATAAATTATACAGATATTTTAAGACTCTAGATAATACCATCTTCCAGAGAGAATTTATTTTTGTTTGGCAGGTGGATAAGAGAAAGATTAATTTTAATTCCATCAAGGATTTAGTTGATTTAATGCCAGCTTTCATTATTTTTGAGGGAATGTCTAGCACTTCTGGAGTTACATGTTAAAACTGGAGTGTTTACCAGGGCCTCTCCTCCTTGGTGGGCCTTAAGTCCAATTTTTTCTTACCAACACTGTAAGAACATTGGAAACTCTGCTCAGCATCTCAGCCTCTTGCTCTCTGCTTACAAATAGACAAATGTCTAAAGAACTAAATTGGGCTCACTTCTCTGTACTTTCATTCCGTCTTAGCCTAAGCTCCCTAAAAAAATTGTTTACTGGGAGGTATAAACTTGAGACAGCAAAGCAAAGAGAAAAGAAAGTTGGGCAGAAAAGAAGGAAAGGCAAATACAAACTATCGCAATATTGCAGATGACCACAGCTTCACAAAGAGACATAGCTCACTCTTTGGAAACAGCCTGTCTTGGAATAGTGTGTTGGAGAAAGGAAGAGGAATTTATTCAGTGGCTTCCTCCATTGAAAGACTTATCTTTCATGGGTCAAAATTTACCCCTCAAGGCATTAATTTAGATGCATTTCCAAGTTTTTCAACTGGCCTCTTTAGACCCACTGGAGAAAAAAAATTCTATTGCCTGCAGCATGTTGCTTCATCCAATTCCTGAATGAGTGACAGAAATCAGATACTTGCTGGGTACAGTGGGGCATGCTACCCTAGCTGTGGCAGCTCAAACCATATCAAGCCCAGAGGAGTCCATGCTGGAGACTAACCTCATCCTGGGGAAGGCTGAGCAGTCTGCGGATCTATTGATGAAGTAGTGGTGACCTAGGTCCACAGTAAGTTTGAGGACCTGGGAGACAGTTAGGGCCTAGATTTGAGAAGGTTCCTAAACTTGGCCAGTGCTCTTTCTCCCAGGAATCTTGACCTACCTTGTAGCTTCAGAATTCCTCCATCGTCTTCAAATTGATGGCTTTATATATTGTTGAGCATGTCAAATTCTCAAGGGAAGGTTTGGTCTGCAACAAACTTCTTCATGTTACTGGAAAAGAAGAAAGACCACTATCTCTTCAAGATCTTATTATAGTAATATAAAATGTTTACCCCAAACATAGTTAAAAACTAGTTGATACTGGACTTAAAGTAAAATTAGTGGGACACCAAGATGTCAGGTCCTCACTTGTAGATATAAATCACCTCTCACTTATATATTGACTTCTCTGATAAGTTCAGTCAGTATTTTCAATGTCAATCTGTCCTTGATTTTCTCAGATTAATTCACTGACTGTATTACTCATTTAATGGAAAGTCCCGTCTTGACTTAAGTACTAATCATGGGTGGGGCCATAAAAGAAGGGCACAAAATTTGCCAATTACATCATCCCCAAGGCAGAAGGTTCACAACTGGTTTAATCCTGATTACTTCAAGAATTCAGTGGAGACTGATGAGTATTTCTCCTTCCTCTTTCCAGCTATAAACCTACCTCTGTTCTAACCTAGTCTGTGATTCAACTCCTTGTGACCTATTCTCAGAATTTCAGAATCTCCCCATCTGTTGTTCTGCAACATTGCTGACCTATGTGATCTATGTTTTAGGCCAAAGATATTAGTTCTTAGTGAAACCTCCTTAATGGAAGTTTACTACTGTATCAGTTCTGTATTTTTGCGAAATATGAAATACAAAGTATCAATGGAAGGAACTCTATTAGGAATTCCAAACAAGAGTCTTATCTTCCACTTTCTACCTTCTCAAGCATCTTCGATGTCTCTCTTATTATAAAAATCACCTTTTAGAGAATGGTAATAGATGCATGCATATTGCAAAAGATCATGGAAATCCAGAGATGCTTCACTAGTTTTCCCCAAAATAACAATAAGTTCCCACAGAGATTGTAGGGTAGTAACCTTTCTTTACTTCCTCCCAATCTGTCATTTGTCACTACCACATGTCATCCTTGCCACTGTAATTTGAATATGTGTGGTCAGTGGGAAATGTTGACCTTTCCAAAGGGCAGAAGACCTTGCTTCAGTAAAGGGAATAGGCATGACTGTGGTTCCCTGCTAGAATCTAATCTACAGCCCCTATCTCAACATCAAGAAATACTTTATCACAAAATTGTGTATGCGTGTGCAGTACAATCTCATTTATATGATATGTTTGTCTATAAAATATATATGCATCTATGAAGATATATACTAAAATGGTAACTGATTATATCAGATCATGAAATTATGGGAGCAATCTAATTTCTATGCAATTATTAATACTGTTATCATTTTATATAGTGGGCATATAATTTTTTTCTAAAAAAAAAAACTTAAAAACACTGTTAGAGGCTCCTGGGTGGCTTATTCATTTAAGCATCTCACTCTGGATTTCAGTTCAGGTCATGATCTCACAGTTGTGAGATCCAGCCCACCTTGGGCTTCATGCTGGGCAAGGAGCCTGTTTAAGATTCTCTTTCTCTCTCTCTCTCTCTCTCCTTCTGCTCCTCTCCTGCTTGCATGCATGCTGTCTCTCTCTCTCAAAAATAATAAAAATAATAAATAAAAATGAATAAAAAATTTAAAAATTAAATGTTAAAAAAATAAAAAACTGTCAGATGTTGGGCTCTTCTAGGTACAATATTTGTGTTGTGCCCTTCTAGGTAATTAAATCCATTAATAAACATGAAATGCATAGAACAGGACCTGGTACGTAGTCCATTCTAAATAAATGTTAGCTATTGTGTTTACTGTATAGGAAATTATATTCATCTTTTTCATGAACTACAAATTTTAAATATCTATATTTAGGGTCTTAAAGTGAACATACAGATCTCCTAAGGCACCAGAAGATCTACTAAGGATGTATGCCTCTTTTTTTTTTTAAAGTGAAGTGTGAATGAAACAGAGAAAAAAGATCTGTGATAACCATTAGGCAGAGGAATACAAGAGACTGGAAGTCAGCAACTCTATGAGTGCTGCCACTGCTTACCTAAGGTTACAATCTGCACAGAAAAGAATGAAAAAATATCTGGAGAAGAAAATGATGAGCAAAGGAAAAGTGGAAGAGGGAAAAGATGGCAGAAATGGAAAGCAGAGGAAAAAGTTGGAAAGGTTGTAAAATTAATTGGAGGAAAGAGAAAAGGGGAAGATACAATGAAAGTGACAAATGCAAGAGTGGCATCTACAAAAACCAATCAACATTACTTTTGCCAGGTGTTCTGCTAAGTGTTTTACAAGAAATGTTTCATTTAATTATTAGAACAATCTTCTGAAATTGGTATTTGATTATCCTTATTTAACAGATGATAAAACTAAGGTTTTCAGGGGTTAAGTAATTTTCCCCCAGATCATATGTTGATAAGATTATGTCCAAAAAGCCCAGTTGTCTTTGAGCCTCAGTTTGGTCTGATTTGTCTTTTTAGGAATATGATGCCTGATCTTCCTGGATTCTAAAATAAAAAACCAAAATATCTTCCCCTTGTTTGATGTCCTCGATATTGTCGTTATTTTCTATTAACCTGTGAAGCAAGGAGGTTTAATAAGGTTGAGAACAACTTAATATGAAGAGAAATTCTGAGCTTTAACATTAATATGTCCATACTTTCTAAACTAAAAATTAAATCATTAATTTTTAAGACATTATATTTTCAAATGTATTATATATAAAATTTTACTAAGGTATAAAGAGATAAATCACAAAATGCTTTTTTTGAAAAGCACCAAATTAAATAAATCTGTTTGGCCCCAGAATTTTAATATTGTGACCATAATACCTGGCATCTATGTCACCCCTCATTTAATAAGAAAATGTTTCAAAAAAAAAAAAGCTAAATGGGAAAAGTAGCTACTGTGAAGTTTTATATTTTTTGTAATATGGTGAAAAGAGTTCTCGGTCAGTAGTCACAGGGTGTGGGTTATTAGGCTCCTACTTTGTCAACTGTGCAATCTTTGCCCCAGGCCCTAACTTCTCTGAGCCTTAGTTGTCTGATCTGTAAAATGAAGACTTGGGTAATATGTTTGCAAAGATCCTATAACTGTATAGTGTATAAAAAACAAGGCAGGGAATTCTTCTGTGATAAGAATTAGGTCATAGGAACTTTAAAATAAATATAGTAAGGTTTCTAATAACACTTTGCTGAAAAAAAATCACGTGAAATCATGATCATTGACTTTTACTTGGTACCATAAATGATAAGAGACATAGTAATGGTAGGTGATTTTACTGAGCAAAAGAAACAAAATAGGGGTGCCTGACTGGCTCAGTTGGTAGAGCATGTGACTCTTGATCTCAGGTTCATGTGTTCAAGCCCCATACTAAGTGTAGAGCTTTCTTAAAATAAAATAGCCACCCATAAATGCCAAGTTAATGAATGCTGTTCATCTTTATTATTTTGTAATATTTTGTATAATATATGCAACAGCCAACAATTTGGTCAAAATGGAAATAATCAAAAGAGAGTTTCATGTAGTCTCTTGATTTGCATGGTAGCAATTACTGGAGTGACATTTAAAGTATTTTGAGGGGTCAGGAGGGTGTGCAGGAAAGAGAAGAAATAATTATCCAAGAGCTCTTAGAAACCATCCTTCAGTTAAGGTCAAATAACACCAATAAATTACTATGTTAAGATCCAATGATTTGCTACATAAAATACTTTTTCCTAATTTAAAGATTTAGAAATCCTGAAAAGTGGAAAAGTTGAGAGAAAAAATTTTTAATGTTTTTTTAAATTTATTTTTGAGGGAGAGAGAGAGAGACAACGTGAGCAGGGGAGGGTCAGAGAGAGAGGGAGACACAGAATCCGAAGACAGGCTCCGGGCTCCGAGCTGTCAGCACAGAGCCCGACGCGGGCCTCGAACCCACAAACCGTGAGATCGTGACCTGAGCCAAAGCCGGATGCTCAACTGACCAAGCCACCCAGGTGCCCCTTTTTTATTTTTTTAATGCTTTTTTTTTTGAGAAAAAAATTAATTAAAGTTTTTAATAGCTGTATTTCTCAAATCAGTAAGTGAATATTCAGCTTCAAGTAACAGAACAGACTGCTGAACATGGCTTAAAAACTACGGTTTTGTTACTTTACAACCAAGAAATCTGGAGGAAAATATTTCCAGGTTTGCTGGAGCAACTCCACAATTTCATCAGGTGGCAGGACTCTCTATCTGCCATACCGGCTACATTAACTTGATAACCTTCATGCTTGCAAGATGGCTCCCCCTACAAGGTACCACGTGTAAATATGACAATATTTGGGGTCCCAAATGGGACCCCGTGTGTTACTTTTTGTTAGAGAGAAAACACTTTCTCAGACTCCTTATTTTCCACTGCCCAGAACTGGTGTCCCTGCCACAGGTGCATGCAAGAGGTCTAACAAGGCAGTGCCTACTATTTCCATTTCCTAAAAACCATGCTTTGTCAACATGGGAAAAGAGGGTACACAGCCAACGTACGCACTTTTACATGTTGGTCTACATCCTTCCAAACGTTTCTTGTTTGCAGTGTTTTTATCTGCACCATTTAA
This sequence comes from Cryptoprocta ferox, assembly GCA_028646485.1. Taxonomy (NCBI): domain Eukaryota; kingdom Metazoa; phylum Chordata; class Mammalia; order Carnivora; family Eupleridae; genus Cryptoprocta; species Cryptoprocta ferox. The sequence continues at coordinate 43,572,201 of CM053573.1, forward strand.
ATCATACCTATGTATCAGGTTTTGTGACCTACCTTTATACTTTATATTTTACCATAAGCATTTGTCCCATAGTAATAATCTTTGGAAATTTTATTTTAAATGGTGACATCATATTCCATGCAAAGAAATATTCATAATTTATTTAACTTGTCATAAGCAGTATTCCTTTCATTTACAGAATATTTACTGGGTATTACGTACTATATACCAGAGGCTTTACATAAGTGCCTCTAATCTTTACAACATTCCTGCAACGTAGTTATTTTCATTCCAAATTTGCAAGCGAGGACACTGAAACTCAGAGAGATTCAAGCTTACTGATATTCCTGCTGGTAAACTGCAGAAAAGGGGAACTTGAGCTCAGGCCCCAACCAGCCAACACAATGATATTTATTCAGCATTGTTGGTGGGAAAGAAAAGAAATTAAAGCCCAAATGAATGGGCCAATTCATAAATCTAAATTAGGTAAGTTTAGTATTGAGCAAAATCAAACAAACCAAACCAAACCAAACAAAAACCTGAATTCATGCTGGCAGCCAGCAAGTGGCTACAAAGCTATAATGGATATTAGGCTCTATTAATACGGACTTGAAGCTACAATTTGTCACCTTACTTTTCATAAACCATCAGTAGTTATTCAATTTGCATCAGTAGTTCCATCAACTGAGCTCTGACATGCTGTTTTTCTTAGGCTCATTCTCATTTTGTTCTTCATAATTCTTCATCAGTACTTCCTACAGTTGCCCCTGACAGTGTAACTAGCATATACAATTAGTCACATTCTTCAACATTCCTCGGTAAGGTTAGATTAAGTTCAGTTCCTCGAAGCACCAGCAATAAAAAGCTCCTGATTTCACTCCCATATGGCAAAATAATTCCATTAGCCAAAAGAACATTCAATAAACCATATAAACTATACATACATACATATATATATATATATATATATATATATATATATATGGTATTTGCTACAAGACGCTTTTGTCCATATCCTCAAAGAGACAATCAATCAGTCTTTTTGTTCTGAAGATATTAAGAAGGCCATATGGTATCTATAGGTGTCAGCAGTTAAATTGAATACATGAATAAAAACAAAAACAAAAAAACAAAAAAAGGGAGGAAAGCAAGGAAAGAAAGAATAAAGAAATGAACATATAGGGCAGGAAAAGGGAAAAGTGGACAGAGCTATAATTACTGTCAATTCTGCTGCAACAGGATAAATGCTAGACTGCAGACTGGAAAAGAGCACAGGGCAAATGTTTCTGACCAGCCAATAGGACTAGCAGAGACTAAGCCAAACTCAACTGCTGTCACTGATGGAATCCCTACGGGTTACCTTCTCTGAGGACATACCCTCCTCCCATCTTCATCCATAGATTCGGCTCTTGATTACAACAAACTCCCTCCTGGTTCCAGGCGCTTTGGCCCTAGGCTTCCTTGTTTTCCTAACCAAGAAACGCCCCAAAGTGTTTTCCCCAACGCAGCCTCTTTTCAGTGACAAGTCTTCACATCTTGCTTCCACGCCCTCCTGCCATTCCTGCCTAATGATGTGGGTGGTTCCAGGAGAACAGTGACTGAAACAGGTTTCCTCTGGACTTGACACAGTAGAGCCAGATAGGAAACAACGCTGGCAGCTTTCCCTGTGAGGCCAGACACTTACTAAAACATGTGGACAGTATGGCAGATGGGAAATCAGTCCTTTAGAGGGCAGGGAACATTCACAGAGCCTCCTGGCTTTACCCTCTGCCCCAGTTATCAGGGTTGCTCCAAGGCCAATAAATCAGAAAGTTCTCAGTCTGTCTGGCCAGACCAAGATAATTTGTGAGAGTAGGCTTCACTATGGTTCTTTGCGCCACCCTGATACAAGCCTCTGGAAAGCGAAGGGAATTCCTAAATTTGCTTCAGTTTAATCTTTGTGACTAACCAAGAAAAAAATTTTGTTCCTACCTTTTCTCCATTCTAGATTACTAAAATTCCCACTTGGTACATTATTAACAATCCAGTGCCACAAGTCTGGGTTTTATTTGAGACCAGAGAAAAATGGTAAGTAAACAAAGGTGTGGAAAATAAATCTTATTGGGATACATAATATATATATATTTATATTAAGATTATATTATATAATTATTATAATATATATCATATACTATATACTATATACTATATGATATATATTATATAATATGTAATTATATAATATATATTATATATGGAAAATAAACCTTAGAATATATTATGATTACATTTTATAATTATATATAATATAAGATTCACAAGTAAATTTTACAAGTTTATTAAAAGAAAAAAGAATAGACTTTAGATAAATACAGATCTGGTTTTCATTCTAAGCACAGTAACATAGGACCAATTGGCTAACTTTTCAAGCATCATTCAAATTCTTCATTGCTAAAATGAAGTTGATGATATCTACCTCAGAGGGATGTTAAGAATTATGACAGAGGATGCCTATGGAATATAAGGCATAGAGTGATTGAAATATTAGCTCCCTTTCCTCTTTTTTCTTACCCATCAGCCCAAGAGAACACAGATTTTTTTTTCAATCAATCACCAAATGCACTCAAGTATTAAAACATTATGACTGTCAAAGAGTTTACAATCTAGTTGGGGATATAATCTTAAGTCACAATAAGAAAACAATAGAAGTTCACAATTTAATCAAGTAATCAATTGTGTAACTTGTGGTTCCAGTTACTGAACAGTAATTGTCAAGAAAAACGAAATAAAAATAGACTAAAGTTTTCTTTCATGTAGCCCTTCCCTCTTCTAGACTCTTCTACACATTCTGTGGAGTAACAAATAAGTCTGAGTTAAAGTTAATTATGTAAAAATAATAATTTATGTTTTTCTATATAAAAATAGACTGACAGATATACTTGATGACACTTTTAGGGGTGCTCCAGACAAAGTTCTACTCCTCTGAAGACTAGCCCAATATCTCTTTCAAAAACAGAAAAACACTTTTAAGAGTCCATGTTAAAATTAACCTTCTGACCTCTTATAATCTGCTTTACTGCCACTTTGTGCCTATCATGATGATTATAAAATAAAACCATCTTGTATAGGTAAATTCTCCCATGCTTATTTGTATTCAATAAAAGAATCCATCAAAAATGGATGACATAAGTAAGAATCCCCAAGCTCCCTCCTACTTCCTTTCACCAAAGAGGCAGATACTCTACCAAATACCCAAAGTTACAAAAACATGCAAATTCCCCTTTGGAACTCTTCCTGGGATCAAAACTCCTTAGGGAAAAATATACATCTTTAAGACTTTTCATCTTTGTCTTTTACCTTTAAAGCAATTGATAAAAAACATTAGCATTTGTAAAAGGACTTTCATACGATTCATGCATCATCTTTCTTCTTGGCCTTCTAATACAAACCCAGGGTGTTATTTACCATGTCTATAGAAACTACTCTTCCATATGCTCTGGCCAATTCTTTTGCCACACTAAGATGCTCTTGCTCTCAAGAATCAGACAATAAGTGTGGCAGAGAGACAAAAACTATCATTTGGATAAGAACCAAATAAGCTCAGTCAAAATTAAAGAAAAGAATAAAGTAACTCACATGTACTCTGCCTACTATGTGCCAGACAGCATTCAAACTGTCTTATAGTTAACTCGTTTAATTCTCCTAACAGTTCTGTGGAGTGAATATAAATGTCCCTATCTTAAAGCCTGAGGGCAAGGCAAACAAAAATCAAATTAATCTAGATGCTCAAGCTAAATTATACATTTCTTTCTAAGAATACATATCTACTTATTTAGCTATCTGAGACTAAGAAGTAGGTCTACCAAAAAATTGAGGAGGAGGAAATGCTTTCAAAGTCCTTTTAGGTGGCTCGCATTACCCTGACACCAAAACCAGATGACATGACACAAAAAAGGAAATGTCAGGGTAATATCTCTAATGAACATAAATGCAACAATTCTCAAGAAAATATTAGCCAATCAAATTCAACAATACATTAAAGGGATCATACAGAATAATCAATTGAAATTTACTCCTAGAATGCAAGGATGGTTCTGCATATGCAAATCAATCAATGATATAGTACATTAACAAAATGAAGGATGAACATCATATGATCATTTCAATAGATGCAGAAAAAGCATTTGACAAAATTCAACATTGATTTATGATAAAAAACTCTCAACAGAGTGGGTATAGAGGGAACATACCTCAATACGATAAAGGCAGAATATGACAAACCCATATCAAACATCACACTCAACGGTGAAAAGTTGAAAGCTTTTCCAGCACAAGGATACCCACAGTCTCCATTTTTATTCAATATAGCACAGGCATACCTCATAGATATTGCAGGTCCGGTTCCAGACCACCACAGTAAAATCAATATCACAAAAAAGGGAGTCAAACAAAACTTTTGGTTTCCTAGTGCATATAAAATTTACATTTACACGCAATCTACTAAGTGTGCAAAGGTATTATGTCTAAAAAAAACAGCATACATACCCTAATTAAAAAATGCTTCAGGGGCGCCTGGGCAGCTCAGTTGGTTAAGCTTTGGACTTCAGCTCAGGTCATGATCTCATGGCTCAGGAGTTCAAGCCCCACTTCAGGCTCCACAACTGGTAGCACAGAAGTTGCTTGGCCTTCTTCTCTCTCCCTCTTTCTCTGCCCCTCCCCGACTCACATTGTCTCTGTCTCTCTCAAAATAAGTAAATAAACTTAAAAAATACTTTATTGCTAAAAAATGCTAGCCATCATCTGAGTTTTCAGTGAGCCATAATCACTGATCACAGATTACCATAACTCATATAATAATAATAATGAAAAGCTTGAAATATTGTGAGAATTACCAAAATGTGACACAGAGACATGAAGTGAGCAAATGCTGATGGAAAAAAATGGCTCTCATAGACCTGTTAAACATAGGGTTGCCACAAACATTCAATTTGTATAAAACAGAATATCTGCCATGTGCAATAAAGTGAAGCACAATAAAAACAAGATGTGCCTATAGTAGAAGTCCTAGCTATAGCAATTGGGTGAGAAAAAAATAAAGCATCCAAATTGGAAAGGGAGAGTAAAACTGTCTCTATTTACAGATGACAATAGTGTATGTCTAGAAAACCCTGGACTATCAAAAAGCTATTAGAACTGGTCAGTGAACTCAAGTAAAATTGCAGGATACAAAATCACTATACAGAAATCTGCATTTCTATACACTAATAATAAACTATCAGAAAGAGAAATTAAGAGGAAAACAATCTCAAGGGGCGCCTGGTTAGCTCAGTCGGCTAAGCATCCAACTTCTGCTCAAGTCACTATCTCACGGTCCATGGGTTTAAGCCTCTTGTCAGGCTCTGTGCTGACAGCTCAGAGCCTGAAGCCTGCTTCAGATTCCGTCTTCCTCTGTCTCCCTGCCCCTCCCCTGCTTGCTCTCTCTCTCTCTCTCTCTCTCAAAAATAAATAAATATTAAAAATTTTTTTAAAAAGAGGAAAACAATCTCAATTACTATAAAAAATAAAATAATTAGAAATAAATTTAACTGAGGAGTTGAAAGACCTATACATTGAAGACTATAAGACACTGATAAAGTAAATTGAAGAAGACACAAATAAATGAAAAGTTATTCTATGCTCACGAATTGGAAGAATTAACATTGTTAAAATGTCCATACTATCTCCAAGTAGCTACAGTTTCAATGCAATGCCTATCAAAATTTCAATGGTATTTTTTGCAGAACTAGAAAAAATAATTCTAAAATTTGTATGGAACCACAAAAGACTGAATACCTGCAGAACTCTTGAGAAACAAGAATAAACCTGGAGGTATCATAATCTCAGATTTCAAAGTATACTACCAAACCACAGTAATCAAAAACAGTATGGTTTTGGCATAAAAACAGACGCATGGATCAATGGAACAAAACAGAGAATCCAGAAATAAACCCACACATATAAGGACAATTAATTTATGACAAAGGAGGCAAGAATATACAATGGGGAAAGGACAGTCTCTTCATTAAATTGTGTTAGGAAAACTGTACAGCCTCATGCAAAAGAATGAAACAAGAGCACTATATCTTACACCATACACAAAAATTAACTCGAAATGGATTAAAGATTTGAATGCAAGACTTGAAACCATAAGATTCCTAGCAGAAAATATAGGCGGTAAACTGGTCGACATTGATCTTGGCAATATTTTTTGGATCTGACTTCACAGGCAAGGGAAACAAAAACAAAAATAAACAAATGGAACTACATCAATCTAAAAACCTTCTGTACAGTGAAGGAAATTGTCAACAAAATGAAAAAGCAATCTACCAAATGAGAGAAGGTATTTGCAAATTATATATCCAATAAGGGGTTAATATCCAAACTATGTAAAAAAAAAATCATACAACTCAACAACAAAAAGTCCCCCCAAATCCCCCAAATACTCTAAAAAATGGGCAGAAGATCTGAATAGTCATTTTTTATATAGTTTATTATCAAATTGGTTTCCATATAACACCCAGTGCTCTTCCCCACAAGTGCCCTCCTCCATGACCATAACCCCCCTTCCCCTTTCCCTCTCCCGCTTCAGCCCTCAGTTCATTTTCAGTATTCAAGAGGCTCTCATGATTTGCCTCCCTCCCTCTCCCTAACTCTTTTTCCTCCTTCCCCTCCCCATAGTCCTCTGGGTTTCTCCTGTTAGACCTATGAGTGAAAACATATGGTATCTGTCCTTCTCTGCCTGACTTATTTCGCTTAGCATGACACCCTCGAGGTCCATTCACTTTGCTACGAATGGCCAGATTGCATTCTTTCTCATTGCCATGTAGTATTCCATTATATAGATAAACCACATCTTCTTGATCCATTCATCAGTTGATGGACATGTAGGCTCTTTCCATGATTTGGCTATTGCTGAAAGTGCCGCTATGAACATTGGGGTACATGTGCCCCTATGCATCAGCACTCCTGTATTCCTTGGGTAAATCCCCAGCAGTGTTATTGCTGGGTCATAGGGGAGTTCTATTGCTAGTTTTTTGAGGAAACTCCACACTGTTTTCT